>SPJY01007910.1:4126640-4204636 GCA_005191435.1 Raddia distichophylla | reverse complement strand
GCGCGGGAGGACCGGCGGCGGCGGCAGGGGGCTCCCGCGCGGGAGGACCGGCGGCGGCGGCAGGGAGCTCCCGCGCGGGAGGACCGGCGGCGGCGGCAGGGGGCTCGCAGCCTGGGAGGAATGGCGGCGGGGGAGCTCACTGTGTGATGGATTTGCTCTAATTTGAGGTGATTTGCTCTAATTTTGTGTTGACTTGGCTAGAATTCAGAATTTATGCACAAATTCAATGGGAATGGCCGGTGGTTAAGGAATTTTCTATTGGCTGAATGGTTTCGTTCCCTCGATCCTTCGTTTTGTAATGAAAATCAATGGGAATGGCCAGCGGATGATTAGGGTCAGTGTAGATTATAGTTGTCCTGCAGGTGTTCGATGAAATGCCAACCTTGGCTTAGTCAATTTTTTCCTCAACCAACCAAACGCTGGCCACAAATTTTTCCTAGCCTAATGTTAGTTATGGCTACAAACCAAACACTGCCTAAATATAGTCAAGTTAGTCATGCCACAGGTGTGGCAACCTGCTAATCTTAGGCATGGCATTTTTAGGCGACAACCAAACAGGCCCTTAATTCTTAACCTTCTTCCACTACTGTTCATCATAATTAATGGCTAGCAGGCAGTTGTAGCTAGGCAGGGAAACGTACGTCGTTGGACGAGAACTCGATGCCTTGCTCTCTGATCAATTTATTCCTCCACGCATGGATCAATTTATGCCTAAATATTCGATCTGAAAGGTAGGGATGCAGCAAAGTACTCGCAAACGGGAATAAAGAAATCAAGTGACACAATGACGTACATATCCTCGAAAGAAACAAGCAATTTACATGGAGCGACTCAAGAGTAACCCTCTATCGATTTTTTGGATAGTAAACAGACACTTCTATAAAACACATTAAAGATTCAATAAAAATATATATGTATATAAAAGATCAACCGAAATTTCTCTAAAACTCAATCGTTTGATGATTAACAAAAATATTTACATAAATAATCACTCGGTATGAAAAAACCGTTACTTCTTTACTTTTCAACGCCGACAAGACGCCACCTAATATGATCAACAAATTTCGTACTTTGTTTTACCAAAAGGTCACAACATGTAATGTTGCTGCGAACGCATTTTGACGAAAAATCAGAATGACAATTTAATATACTCGAACTCGATCCATATTTTGGACAATGTTTTAGTCCAAACTAATTTATTTTGACTGCAGGAAAGATATAGTAGTGTAAATAAGTAGTCATTGTATGGCTCATCGAAGCAAGTACTGTAGTTTTTTTTTGAGGGGCGACTAAAGTACGGGATCCCGTCGGGAGCCCAGCCCGACGGGATCCCTCCCCTCCCCTCGCCTCACGCCCCTCTGCGTCTTGCTCCGCACACCCCCGCCCCCCCGCTAGCCGCTCCGCCCTCCTGCCCCTGCCGCCGCGCCGTCGCCGCCCACCCTAACGGACGGGGACGGCGTGGTCCCCCCGCCGTCGCCGGCCCAGCCGCCTTCGCCCCTCCCCCAGCTCCGACGGCGCCACCGCCGCCGCCCTCACCCAACCCCGACCAACCACCGGTCTGCCGCCTTCCTGACCTCCCTCTAAACCCCGAGGAACCTAAACCCCCCTCCCGAACCCTAACCCGAACGGCGGCGGCGAGGTCGACGGCGGCGACGGCGAGGTCAGCTCCTCCTTCCTTCTCCTCCTTCCTTCTTCCTCCTCCCTTCTTCCTCCTCTGCTAGGCGCGGGGACGGATCCCGTCCGGATCCCGCCCAGACGGGATCCCGTAGAGAATAATTTCCCTTTTTTTTTTACTTCTCTCGTTTTTCAAGAGAATTGTTTTATGTTATTTAAGGACTATTGTGATATCCTGAAAGCATAAATATCCCGATTAGTAGAAGTGTCCTAGGAATTTTTTAATACTGAATTCCATCCATTGTGTACACTCTACATTAAAGGCTATACACATCCCATTCCATGCAGTCTTACAAAGTTCAGAAGAACAACCAATGATAATTAATCACAATTGTCGGGGATAAAATCACAGCCTATTACCATGGCCTACTCCCTGATGGTCCAATCGAACAGCCTACTAGGGCCCAGCTCCCTAGAAAGTTCTATCTGGCCCATGCGCATCTTGCCGAACAGCCTCCTGGTTGGCACGGTGCGTAACGGCTTAGGATTCGTGTTTGAGTCCTACTTGAACAAGAGTTATGCGCGGCTACGTGAAGACTCGGACATGGTTTTTCGGATTGGAGCAGACGTCGTGATCCCCAAGAATTGGAGTTTGCCTTATCTGCCGTGGGACGTTTCTGGCATGTATTGAGTTCGTTATGATCTCGTAGTTAGTCCGGCCCGATTATCCCTTGGTAGGTCGGTTATTCAACACTATATAAACCGAGCCCCTACGATGTGTAAAGAGGCCAAGCATCATCGTATTGTGGCATACTACTCGCCGAGATCTGTTCGTCTCGCCGAGTTCCACCTTGTAATCCTCTTTCATATAAAGAAGCGCTGGACGTAGGACTATTATCTCCTCGAGAGGCCTGAACCAGGATAAAAACCCCGTGTCTCCCCGTTGCTCGTTGAATATTGCTGTTTGACATTGCTCGGCAGGTCTTCTATCTCCCTTTTCAAAGAACCTTAGTTGACTTGAGGTCGATATCTCAACCGTCGACAACAATCCCAATATAAGTTCGTTAAAAAAAAACAATCCCAATATAAGAAAGTTGAGCAACACACAATCTATATATTGTTCTCATTCTATCTAACCATAGCTATTATTGAAGAAATTCATATATATCACCATTTATAATCACTAACACCCCCATGATATATAGCTGTTGGAATAATTAAATTACCCATCATTTCATCAGTTAAGATTTTTAGCTGGTGCATTCAACTTAATATAGTATCAGAACCCAAGATCATGGGTAATTCTGGGCGGTGCAATTAGTCGCACACCTATTCCACATCCGAGGCCCGAGGAGGAGTGTTGGAAAGTAAATTGCCCATTTCTTTTGCATCAATTTAGCCTTTTGGATGAATTGATCGGTGCATATAACTTAATAATATTATCCTTTTAATTATGGTACGTCCTGTCTATAGCAAACTATATATAGGAGGAGTACATCCTTGCATGCATGCAAGGGCCTTTCTGTAATCTCACATGGGAACCATAACAGAGCCCCCGTGCTATATATTTCTCACCACGAGGGCGATCCTTGATCTGATCCCACACCATCGATCAACAAAACACACACTCAGTAAATCAGTTATTTCACTGTGGTTGAGCTACCTAGAGATCATCATGTCTGGTCACCAGGTAAATAACCCGCTTCTATTTACAAACTTGTGAAACATAAAAGCAGACTAAAAACAACCACGATCTGGTGCAGCTAGCTAAATTCATGTTTGAGTTATCTTCATCTCATACTTACAGCCTCACACGTGTACGTGTATTGATTATATATATATACTCACAGTCTCACACGTGTACGTGCAGATGAGTGGCAAGAAGGTCCAGGTGACGGCCTACGCGAAGGCTGACGTCGCCCAATACGAATGGCCGGAGAGGCACTCCGGCGCCGTCCCCGTGCTGTTGCGCGTGGCGGCGCCGCCGGGGATGGGGGGCCGCGCGCCCGTCGACCTCGTCGCCGTCCTCGACGTGAGCGGCGGCGGCCTGGTGCCAACGAGCCGGCAGAGAATAGTCGAGGGGGCGATGAAGGTCATCATCGGGAAGCTCGACGACAAGGACCGCCTGGCCATCGTCCCCGTCCAGACGCCGGCCCAGCCCGAGCAAGCCTACGGCTTCATGGCGATGAACGCCGCCGGCCGATCCGACGCCGCCGAGAGGGTCAGGCTGCTGGCGGTCGCCGGCGAGAAGAAGCTCTTGACGGCCTTGAACAAGGCTTCTGAGGTACTTACAACCACAACCACAACCGTAATCTGTGGCTTAGGGTTATGGGGACAACAAGTAGGGATGGACAAAAAATAGACTAATTAAAAACAAAAACAACAGAGCCTCCTAACCCTAAGATTGCAAGTAAGTGTTAGCAAAATGTTTTACTACTATTACTATATATGTTATATGACATTTGCATGCATACGTGCATGCATGCAAGTTTATATATGCATGTATGAAAAAATATTTTTTTTCTTAGGTAATTAAAAAACCTTCTCGAATTAACTACACCATTGGCCCCATGTTGAGGTTCATGCATATTTCCCTCACATGATCTTTTGTTGGCCTCCACTTTCTTCCAATCTTCCTCACATGATTCTTTGCAAAACAACCCTAGACTCTTGAAAAAAAAATCAAGGCCCTCCTATCTTTCTCTCTACCCCTCCCCTAAGGTCTGGCTGAGACGGCGACCATTGCCGCTCCACTCGTCCAACTAAGTGGCCCTGCATTAGTTATCACGTGTCCAGATCTTCCGTGAGGTGCTTAGTGACATGCATGTGAAGGGAGGTCGTAAGTGCAATGAGCGGAACAAATAAGGAAAGAGCGCCATCAATTTGTTTTTAACTTTTTTACGAGATACCATATAAGAGAGGGTAGGGTTGTGCATGTATATATCTCAACGCACAATCAATATCTTTTTATGAACTCCTCAGCCAAGTGAAATAGCCACACTCATGCACGATGTACATTTACTGTTTTACACGTGTAGATATTGAAATCACGGGACCAGGCGACGGAAACCAACGTGGGCTTCGTCATCCTCATCTCCGACGGCGACGACACCTCCATCATCAAGGGGGAGAAGATTGACATCGGTTGCTCCGTCCACGCCTTCGGCTTCCGCAACGCGCACAACCCCAAGGTCCTGCACCACATCGCCAAGACCAACACCGGCACGTACGCCATCCTCAACGACGAGCACGACCACATCACCGAAGCATTCGTGGCCAGCATCACCAAGATCACCTCCGTCGTCGCTGTCCAAACGGAGGTCACGATCACATGCGAGCCATCCAAGGCGGCGCTGTCGTTCATCGAGTCCGGCAGTTTCAGGTCGGAGGTCTCCGACGACAGGCGGAGTGGCAGGATCCTCGCCGGCTCCCTCCAGGCCGGCGCCATCAGGAGCTTTATCTTCTACGTGGACAACATCGGCGAGGGCGACGAACACGACGACCTGGCGGCGCACTTCACCGCCCGCTTCTCTTACTACCATGTGACGCCGGCGGAGAGCTCAAGCGCGGGCGCCGGCAAGGTGCAGGAGTGGGCCGACGAGCAGAAGCACGTCGTCAGGCGGGGCGAGCCCGGGTCTAGGCTGGTGGCGGCGGAGATCGTCCGCGTCGAGGCCGTCAACCTCGTCTCCGACATCCTCGGCAAGTACGACGTCGAGCAGGGGAGGCCGCTCGCCGGTGCTGCCGCCGACGAGCTCCGGCAGGGGTGGCTTCGCCTCAGGGAGTCGGAGTACGGCCGGGAGGCCGGTGAGGCGTGCCTCCTCTCCATGCTCGACGGCGAGATGCGGGAGATGGAAGCTAGCATGCGGCGGTACGCCGGCCTGTCGTACATGCTCTGCTGGCTCACGAGCCACACGCTGCAGCACCAGGCGCGTGCCTCCGCCGCCGCCACGGCGTCAGCACACTCCGCGTCGGCGCACTTTTCGCCGCAGACGGAGAAGAAGGGCGCGGCGGGGGTGGCGGCGCTGCAGGAGACGTTCGGCCAGCCGGTTGGAGGTGTGGAAGAGGTGCTACGCAATGTGGTCATGTTGAAGCATGATGTGGAGGAGTTAGGCAAGAGGATAGCCAATATCGAGAGGATGTGCACTCTTGGTTTTTATGTGCTTTGTTGCTGCACTGTTATCTTAGTGGGCATAATGTTGAATACTTAATTGAACTGTAATGTTTGTGCTAGGTAGTGGGATATCTTAGTTAATGTTAGTTGCGCACAAAGTGAAATGTACTGAATGGAATGCTATCGTGTTGCATAAGCTATGTGTAATGTACAAAATGATATATTATCTTATGCCAGGCTTTTGTCTTTTGCAATATCAATTGTGTCGAGCTGTAGTGTTGTGTGATTTTCGATGGTTCATAATTCTGTGATGGCAAAATTCTTAGATGGCAAGGCATAATTCTGAGATTGCAATGCGAAATTTTGGAAAGACAGGGCAAAATTTGGGAAATGCAAGACATAATTCTCGGATTGCTGGGCAAAATACAGAATGTGCAACATGTTGTGCATATATTTGCTTTGCACCAAATTGTTTTGCACACAAATTGCATCTAAAAGTGACAATTAAGGTTCTGCCACATAAGTTTTACATATACAAAAGTAAAGTCACTGAGACAAGTCAAAACCACTTGTTTAAAAAATATAAAGTCCACTTGTTCTTCATTGGAGTTTTTTCAACCTTTTTGAGGTGGAGCTGGTGCTTGCTGGAGCTAGATCTGGAGCTGGTGCTTCTGGAGCTGGAGCTTCTGGACCTGGAGCTGGAGCTAGTTGGAGCTGCTCTCTTCCTCCCTGCAAGTTTCTTTATTGTCCCCATTTTGCTCGGTGTTATTGGAGGACTGCTTTGTGAAGCCTCTTGAGACTGCTAGGTGCTGGCAGGAGTCTTCTTTGGCCTTCCAGGCTTCCTCTTAGGTTGGCTTTGAGATTGAGATGTACTTGCCCCCTTCCTTGGTCTGCCAGGCTTCCTGTATTAGAGAAGTCAGTTAGAAGTAACATACATACAAGCTAGAAGAGAATGTGAATGCAACATTACCTCTTGGGTGGATGAACAGCTTGATCAATAGGTGGATCAACAGGTGGATCAGTAGCTTGCAGTTAGGTTTTTGCACCCCCTAGCCCAGTGACCAAATCCTCCACATCTCTTGCCTTTGACCCTCCTTTTTTATGGATCCAGGAAAGATTTAACTCTTTCCTTTTTAGGCCTACCAGGGCACTTCTTTTGTTTTGGAGGAAAAACTATATAGCCTAGGTCCACATGTTTCCATTCAGATCTATCAGGCATTGCAGGGATGGAACTTGCATATGCTGCCTTGAATCTGTCTACATAGTAGGCCTCATGCACATAGTTCTCAATGGATGCCCCTCTAATGGAATAAATGAATGCCATTGCATGCTTGCATGGTTTGCCGGTGACCTGGAACTGTCTACAGGTGCAAGTTCTTTGACTTAGATCAACAACACATCTTTTGCTCAAGCCAGATGTATTGTCACAAAGTATCACCTCTGCCACCTCATCATTCCTCCTATCTATTTGAGGATATCCAAGCTCTATAGATGTTTGGTTCAACTCCTTCATCACTGAGGGTAAAACCACACCTTGAAAATTCCTTCCAATGTCCCTTCTAAAGCCAAACTTCTCCATTACTAGCAGCCTCAGCCTATCAGCGAACTCATGCAAGTGTAAGACTTAAAGGGTTTGATCTGGTGATTAAAACTTTCCGAAATATTGTTTGTAAGATAGTCTACCTTACTTTATTCAGAAAACCCACATCTATACTAGAGCCCACCATGGTGTTTCTGTAAATATTCATGTGCCTCAGGGGAGTGCTGAAATATTTGTTCCATGTGCCATTTGAACTTTGACTCTGTGTATGACCTAGCAGCTGGAGAAAAGTTGTCTGTGTACACCGACCCATGGAATTTTTTCATAAAGTTACCATATAAGTGCCTCATGCACTCTCTGTGTTCAGACTGTGGGTACACCTTTGTAATAGCATTAGCCAAGCCCTTGCAAGCATCACTACTTATAACTAACCCATGTGCAGGCCCCACTGTTTTGTGCAAATATGAGAAAAACCAGGTTCAGTTTGTCTCTGTTTCAGAGTCAAACACCCCATATGCAACATAAAAGAGCCAATTGCGCTCGTCTACAGCTGTGGCTGACGCTAACTGACCCTTGTATTTTCCAGTTAAAAAGGTGGCATCTACACCAATGTAAGGTCTACAACCACTTAAGAAACCATCTATGCATGGTTTCAGAGCAACAAAAAGCCTATTGAAGTACTTCTTACCCTCAAGAGACTTTAAGTCTACTTCAACAACTGAACCAGGGCACCTCTCTAGTATCTCATTTTTTTTCAGTTAATAAGCATTTGAAAAGACTCTTCATATTTGCCATGAATTTGATCAAGAGCAATCTGCATACCTCTTCAGGTTTTCTGGTAGTCAAGCTTGGTCTTGTATTGATCTTGCAGTTTTTCAATGGCATCCTTTGGTTGCTTGGTAGGATCTTTGCTCAGCCAATCCTTCAGTCTGTCAGCCACCCAGTCTTGGCTTGCCGTCTTTGTCCCAACTATTTTGGTAGCTGGGCAAATGTGCACTGCATTCAAAGTTTTGATCTGCAATGGAAACCAGTACAAATCAGTTGATTGTACTTCATATAAAAACTAAAACAAAACTACAAAGGGGGTCATACCATTATGGTAACCCCATCCTGCACCGTAGAAGCATGGATGCGCCAGGGGCATCCATTGTGTTCACACGGGCCTATGAAACATTTCCTGTCTGATTTATACACCTTAACCACAAATCCCTTCAATATATCATGATGTCTAATGGCCTTTCTAAACACAGCCATGTCACAAAATCAAGCTCCAATCTATGTTTGGGTTCTCAGGGTCATGGCCCAGTATCACCTCCGCTGGGTCCACATCATCAACTTCTGCTTCCTCTATGACAAGTGAACTAGGGCCAGCATCCATCTAATCACTAGCAGGGTGTTCATCTGGAGTTTGCTGACTGCCCATGTACAACTGCTCATCATCCACACCCACATACTCCTCACTATTATGCTCAAATGGATCTAGTGAGGGGATGCTTCAGATGTTCCAGGGATATCTACTTTGGAAGCAGTAGGTTTTGATGGCCCAGGAACAGAAGCAATAGGCTGATCAAACATGCCTACCATAATTTTAGGCCTCAACTCATCCCAATACATGTCAAGAAATCTAATGAGCTGGTTGTCTTCATTTACGACAGCATCTTCTCCACAGTTCTTATCGTAGAACCACATAGTAGGCCGCTGGTAACATCCCCATTTGATGTATTTTGCCAACTCCTCATGTGCATTGGCAATGGTTACCTCATCAACATTACGCACAACCCAATTGATTACCCGAGCCTTTGTATACATCCTTCTACCATCCTCCTCTCTTGTCACAAACCCCTCAACACTTAACGCTATAGTATAATGCAACCTAAATCAAACCAGAAACAGCAATAGGTCAAATGAAAAACTTCACATTACCTATATTCTTGTTCTTACTCGCACAATATCACAGATCCCTTTCCCCATTTCAACCAAATCCCCATGCGCCCAGATCAAGAACAGAGGAGCACTTACTCGCGTCGCGAGGAGAGACCAGCAGCATCAAGCACCGCCAACTGTGCATACATGTCTTCGCCGTCAACACGGCCCTCCGCCATCTCGCCCGGCCGCCGGAATCAACACATCGATGAACCCTAGACTCGCCGCGGGAAGAACCCTAGAAATGGGGAATGGTTGGGAGGGCGTAGGAGATGGGATGCGGTCAGGTCAGGTCGGGGTTTAATTCTGGTGCGGCCGCGTATCTGACGTGTGGGACCCAGCGTATTTGCGTATTTCCCTGCTTTTCAGGCTTGCGTATATGGCTCAGATGCCCCGAAAGTCCTCAGAATGGCAATAGTGACAAATAGTTGCAGAAATAATGGCGTGAATAATAATACGCGTTTTGTAATGGCATTTCTGAAGTATTGCAACTTTATAATGGCACTCATGAAAAAAAACCCCTTTTTCTATGGTTCCAATGTTGATCATTGTTCGACCCAGCTATTATTTACACATTCTTTTTACTATTCATTTATATTTATTTCTTTTCTATTTTACTTTCTATACTACGATCTAAATTAGACTTTCAATATTGATCATGCTCTAAGCATCCCTCTATTCCATCCGAAATGTGATGAAACAATATAATGGGTGGACCCACGAGGAGGGGCAGTACTTTTTGAAGACAACATCCTTAAAACCACATTCCGAGTATGAATATTTTTCCTAAATGATTTTTCTTACGCTTTACATGCGCTCGCTCCTCTTTTTATAGGAGAGACTCGAACACATATTCTTCACCGGACAAAAATGCCACTGACTGATGATTGTTGTGTCCTTGCTTTTTTCTCTTTTTGTCAGCCGTCACATTAATACGGTGGGGGACTTAAATACCCCTTCACCATCATAACAACGCAATGTTACAAAGGAAATGTACAGCATATAGACGGTTACAATATATCCTCGCATAACTTTTTTAATCTATGTATCAATTTAAAATACATCTTGTAAAAAAAACATGAAGAGAGTATATCGTATCCTATCGGAATCAGGACAGCACACTAACCCAATATTGGTTGAGCGTGTTGAGGAACCACCCAAACCGGGCCGGCCTTGGGCCTGGCACGGCTAAGGGGTGGGACCCATTTGTATGGACCAAGCCGAAACCCTAGCACCAAGCATAAATAGGAGAGGTTTCAATCTATTTTGTATCCCTGAGAAAAGCAATAAAGAATCCTTCCTCCTCTCCTACATATCTGTGTTCTTCTGTGATTGTTCTTCGTCGTCTACAATCTACGCACTGCTAGGCAACCTCGGACTACACCCTGTAGCGTGGTTGTCTAACACGTTATCAGCACGAAGCTCTGACGAACGACGCCGGAGATCGGTCGCCGACGAACTGCATCGAATCGACATCCTTTTCGTTGGCCTAGTCGGGACCCGTCGATCTGTCCTACGCGACAGTTCACGCATCCCGTCTTTGCCGCAAGAATCGAAGGTATAGATCGGTTTTTTCCGCAGGATCCCGTTTGAATCTAGTTCTTCTGTGATTGTTCTTCGTCGTCTACAATCTACGCACTGCTAGGCAACCTCGGACTACACCCGGTAGCGTGGTTGTCTAACAGAGCGGTCCTTTGTTTTCCTTTCTTTTCTTTTCCTCGTTAACGACCTTATCTGAACTACTCTTTCCTGAACATCGGTTTCCCTTTGTTCTTTTCTTACTTCACAAACTCATCAGAAGCTAATCAATCATGATCAACTAACAATTAATCTTCGCCGTTACTCTCGACTGATCTGGCACACAAAGAAAACAACTAATGATCCCTACAGAATGTACTTGGCGTACGTGCGTGTCCTTGTTCTGGTCCCTAGTTTAATTCTTAACCTTCGTCCGCTACCGTTCATCATACTGGCTAGCAGGCAGTTGTAGCTAGGCAGGGAAACGTCGTTGGACGAGAACTCGATGCCTTGCTCTCCGATCAATTTATTCCTCCACGCATGGATCAATTTATGCCTAAATATTCGATCTGAGATGTAGGGATGCAGCAAAGTACTCGCAAACGGGAATAAAGAAATCAAGTGACACAATGACGTACGTATCCTCGAAAGAAACAAGCAATTTACATGGAGCTACGCAAGAGTAACCCTCGATCGATTTTTGAGACCGTACATTAGACATTTCTATAAAACACACTAAAGATTCAATAAAAATATATAGATATATAAAAAATCAATCGAGATTTCTCTAAAACTCAATCGCCTAATGATTACCAAAAGGTCCCAATATGTAATGTTGCTGTGAACGCATTTTGACGAAAAATCAGAATGACAATTTAATATACTCGAACTCGATCCATATTTTGGACAATGTTTTAGTCCAAACTAATTTATTTTGACTGCACGCGTACGCACTTTAGTATGCCACCCCTTGTGTTACGAGATGGACTTCACCCAAAATTATTATATGGCTCATCGAAACAAGTGCTGTAGTTTTTTTTTTTACTTCTCTCGTTTTTCAAGACAATTTTTTTTTTTCGTTATTCAATGACTATTGTGATATCTTGAAAGCATAAATATACCGATTAGTAGAAGTGTCCTAGGAATTTTTTAATACTGAATTCCATCCATTGCGTACACTCTACATTAAAGGCTGTGCACATCCCATTCCATGCAGTCTTACAAATGATAATTAATCACAATCCCAATATAAGAAAGTTGAGCAACACACAATCTATATATTGTTCTCCTTCTCTCAAACCATAGTTATTATTGAAGAAATTCATATATATCACCATTTATAATCACTAACTCCCCACGATATATAGTTGTTGGAATACTTGAATTACCCATCATTTCATCGGTTAAGATTTTTGGCCAGTTCATTCAACTTAATATAATATCGGAATTCAAGGTCATGCGTAATTCTGGCCGGCGCAATTAGTCGCACATTCCTATTCCACATCCGAGGCCGGAGGGGGAGTATTGGGATAAGTGAATTGTCCACCTTTCTCCATCAGTATAGTATTTTAGATGAACTGATCGGTACACGTAACTTAATAATATTATCCTTTTAATTACCATCCTTTCGGTAGCAAACTATAGTAGGAGTACATCCTTGCATGCATGCAAGGGCCTTTCTGTAATCTCACATGGGAACCAAAACAGTGCCCCCGTGCTATATATTTCTCACCACGAGGGCGATCCTTGATCTGATCCCACACCATCGATCAACAAAACACACATTTATTTCACTGTGGTTGAGCTAGTGCAAAAACCAGGTAATGACCCTTGTATTTACAAAACTTATGAAACATAAAAAAAAATTAAAAAACAACCATGATCTGGTGCAGCTAGCCAATCTCATGTTTGAGTTATCTTCATCTCATGAATTTCTGTACGTGTATTGATTATATATATATATACTCACAGTCTCACACGTGTACGTGCAGATGACTGGCAAGAAGGTGCAAGTGACGGCCTACGCGAAGGCCGACGCCGCCCAATACGAATGGCCGGAGAGGCACTCCGGCGCCGTCCCCGTGCTGTTGCGTGTGAAGGCGGCGCCGGGGATGGGGGACCGCGCGCCCGTCGACCTCGTCGCCGTCCTCGACGTGAGCGGCGGTGGCCTGGCGCCGGCGAGCCGGCAGAGAATATTGGAGGGGGCGATGAAGGTCATCATCGGGAAGCTCGACGCCATCGTCCCCGTCCAGACGCCGGCCCAGCCCGAGCAAACCTACGGCTTCGTTCCGATGAACGCCGCCGGCCGATCCGACGCCGCCGAGAGGGTCAGGCTGCTGGCGGTCGCCGGCGAGAAGAAGCTCTCGACGGCCTTGAACAAGGCTTCTGAGGTACTTACAACCACAACCACAACCCTAATATGTGGCTTAGGGTTATGGGGACAACAAGTAGGGATGGACAAAAAATAGACTAATTAAAAACAAAAACCACAGAGGCTTCTAACCCTAAGATTGGAAGTAAGTGTTAGTAAAATGTTTTACTACTATTACTATATATGTTATATGACATTTGCATGCATACGTGCATGCATGCAAGTTTATATATGCATGTATGAAAAAAATATTTTTTCTTAGGTAAAAAAACTTCTCGAATTAACTACACCATTGGCCTCATGTTGAGGTTCATGCATATTTCCCTCACATGATTTTTTGTTGACCTCCACTTTCTTCCAATCTTCCTCACATGATTCTTTGCAAAGCAACCCTAGACTCTTGAAAAAAAAAATCAAGGCCCTTCTATCTTCTCTCTACCCCTCTCCTTTGGTCTGGCTAAGACGGTGACCATTGCCCCTCCACTCGTCCAACTAAGCGGCCTGCATTAGTCATCACGTGTCTGGATCTTCCGTGAGGTGCTTAGTGACATGTGAAGGGAGGTGGTAAGTGCAATGAGCGGAACAAATAAGGAAAGAGCGCCATCAATTTTTTTAAACTTTTTTACGAGATACCATATAAGAGAGGGTGGGATTGTGCACGTATATATCTCAACACACAATCAATATCTCTTTATGAACTCCTTAGCCAAGTGAAATGGCCGCACTCATGCACGATGTACATTTACCTGTTTTACACGTGTGCGTAGATATTGAAAGCACGGAACCAGGCGACGGAAACCAACGCGAGCTTCGTCATCCTCATCTCCGACGGCGACGACGCCTCCATCATCAGGGAGAAGATTGACATCGATTGCTCCGTCCACGCCTTCGGCTTCCGCAACGCGCACAACCCCAAGGTCTTGCACCACATCGCCAAGACCAACACCGGCACGTACGGCATCCTCAACGACGAGCACGACCACATCACCGAAGCATTCGTGGCCAGCATCACCAAGATCACCTCCGTCGTCGCCGTCCAAACGAAGGTCCAGATCACATGCGAGCCATCCAAGCAGGCGAAGCTGTCGTTCATCGAGTCCGGCAGTTTCAGGTCGGAGGTCACCGACAGCAGGCAGAGCGGCACGATCCTCGCCGGCTCCCTCCAGGCCGGGGCCGTCAGGAGCTTTATCTTCTTCGTGGACAACGCCGGCGAGGGCGCGTTCATCGAGTCCGGCAGTTTCAGGTCGGAGGTCGCCGACGACAGGCGGAGCGGCAAGATCTCCGCCGGCTCCCTACAGGCCGGCGCCGTCAGGAGCTTTATCTTCTTCGTGAACAACGCCGGCGAGGGCGACGAACACGACGACCTGGCGGCGCACTTCACCGCCCGCTTCTCGTACTACCGTGTGACTCCGGCGGAGAGCTCAAGCGCGGGCGCCGGCAAGGTGCAGGAGTGGGCCGACGAGCAGAAGGTCGTCGTCAAGCGGGGCGATGACGGGTCCAGGCGGGTGGCGGCGGAGATCGTCCGCGTCGAGGCCGTCAACCTCGTCTCCGACATCCTCGGCAAGTACGACGTCGAGCAGGGGAGGCCGCTCGCCGGTGCCGCCGCCGACGAGCTCCGGCAGGGGTGGCGCCGCCTCAGGGAGTCGGAGTACGGCCGGGAGGCCGGCGAGGTGTGCCTCCTCTCCATGCTCGACGGCGAGATGCGGGAGATGGAGGCTAGCATGCGGCGGTGCGCCGGCCTCTCGTACATGCTCTCCTGGCTCACGAGCCACACGCTGCAGCACCAGACGCGCGCCGCCGCCGCGTCGGCGGCGACGCCGCACTCCGCGACGGCGCACTCCGCGCCGCCGACGGAGAAGAAGGGCGAGGCGGTGTGGCAGGAGACGTTCGACCGGCTGGCGTCCGGCGGCGACTGCGGCGGCGGCAGGAAGCGAAAGCACTATGAGGGCGGGTACACGGAGATGGAGATGATCGAGCAGCGGCTGGCGTACTGGTCGAAGGTGACCAATTACCTGCCGCCCATGGTGCACGGCGGCGCCGGCGCCGGCGACTGCCCCAAGTGCCCCGACCACCTCACCATGGTCTTCCAGCAGGCCTCCCGCGAGTCCATCAATCGCGCCATGTTCCACGACGTCTTCCTCGTACGTACTATATAAAATTGCATGCAAAGTTAACATATTGATCTATGCATACATATTCATGCAAATCAACATTGCTCCATGCAAAATCAACATTGCTCAATGCATATATATGTTCATGCAGAATTAACATTGCTGCATGCATATGTTCATGCAAATTAGCATTGCTCCATGCATATGTTCATGCAGATATATTAAACACTTTGGACGCAGGCCGTCGTGCATGCGACCGACCGGAGAGGCGGCGCCTCCCCATCGACGGAGTACTCCTGTGGCACTGCGACGGAGAGCCGTCGTCGTCACGATTCGTGCATGGGCTAGATGATGGTCAAGATTGACCTCTGTGTCTGTGATCGATTGACGTCGACGACGTATCGATATATCATTTACAGCAAACTAATTCGACATAATATACACATAAGCAATTAATACGTCAAATAAATAAGACTGCGCCTGAATCTGCAGCAGCTACATATATAAATACGTACGACACACACACACACACACACACACACACACACGCGTTGTTACGTCTGTACAATAAACGTACATAAGTACTTGTGTAAATAAGTTATGCATGAATATATCATTCTGCTGTACTCGTAAAACTAACTAGTTTATCAATTCAAATTGTATGGTACGTACATGATTAGATGATTAATACAGTTTGCCATGTGTGATCCAGATGGTTGCCTAGGTAATTGAGTTCAATTAAAAGGTCTTTCAATTTAGCTTATTTCATTTTCTTCTCCTTTTCTATTTTTTTGCTTTAAAACTAATTTTCAAGAGCGTGCTCATGTAGTTTGGAAAGTCAAATGAACTTCATTTTATTCACTGACCGTGTTCTTGGCCATACTTACCGGTGACTTGCGGCTCTGGGAGGCTGCAGGGGCTCCCTTCGTAGTTAGCTAACTAATTTTTTTGATGGCCCACGGGGGGAGGGGCCGTTTTTTCTCCCCCCGCGTCCTATACTTATCCTCATTTTTTATTAATATACGGCAGCTCTTCTGCCTTTTGCTAAAAAAAAATTCATTTTATTCATCTTTGAGAGCTTTAAGACGTGGTTTTGAGTTATAAAAAACAGAAATAATAATCAAAGCACTGGATTTTTCAATTAAGAGATAAATAGATAAGATGAGTACGTAATAATCTCACCCTAGATCAAACCACGTCGACATATGGTCATCGATCGTGCGTGCATATCTGCCCATGTAGCCAAAGGCCGGGGCTAGATTCGTAATTGCACTTGCAAAAATCAAACCCTAACTAGCTAAGCTACTAAAGAACCCTAATCTACCTGTAAAAGAGACCTAATCAATACTAAAACCCTATGATATGCATGATGCGGCAGCACGAATTTTGAGGGAGGCCGCAGATCGAGCACTCGAGTGTGCGAAGCAGCAGGCGATGGCCTTTACATACGCATGCAACGTGTGTGTGTGTGTGTGATGTGTGCAGTGCTTTGTGCAAGGCAAAGCGAATTAGCAAAGCTAGCAGCTGATGATCTGCTCCGTTAATTCGTTTCAAGATCCAGCACCACGTGGCGTTTTCCCCCTTTTTTTTTTTGCAACTCTTTAATTTTAGCTTCTTTTTTTTATCCTGTCGTGATCGAGTTTTATGATCAGCTAAACATGGCTTTGTTCTTTGCTTATATGCTCTAAGTAAGCTTTCTGCTTTCTTGGTTGAAACACGCGCGTATCATGATCATCGTCAAAGCGATACGAACGTTGGGGCATATGTGCGCTGCATCATGATCGGTATCGAAATCTGTACATGTAACTCGGAATCGATCTTCAGCATGAAAATGTGCGTACGTATAGCTCTTTCATTTGTTTTGACTTGATATTTGGATGATCTCGATCGATCTCCTCCGCTTTTACACGCTCCTCCCACATCGTTCTCCTCCAAACGCCATCTCGACTTCCACACCTCCTCCTCCCCTTTCATCCCTTTTCCAACAAAGTTTCATGTGCCTCTGCCGCCTCTAACAGCTATCTAATCATGGATGGGTGGAGGAATAACTTTCAGAGAGATGGATCATGGATGGGTGGGGGGTAAGTGAGTAACGTACACTTTGAGAGAGACGACGGTGACTCGACGATGGGAATAGAAGGGGGTGGCGGTTTTTAGGTTAGGTCAATTTTCATAGAAAATCCTTTTTTTTATCTAGGAGCAGCTTTCATTGTTTCTTTTGAATATTTTTCACTTAATATGATCGAAAACCCTGCCTCTAGTGCCCAAGAAACGTTTTTTTGTATCGTCGGCCATTTCATCATTTGTCGCTGGCAAAGGTACCGATGACATTACGTGCATTTGTGTCGTCGCCATATCCTACGGCCGGCGACAAAAGTGCATGCATACTCGCACGGTCAATTTGGTGTCTGGCTAGAAGGCTTTGTGTCGGCACAGACTTATGTCGCCGGTTTTTGGACTTGTGTTGTCGGTTTTGGCCGAGAACACTGATAGAGATCCTTGTAGTGTTACCTTTCACCTAACGTGCCGACAACATCTTTGTTGCCAATCATGACAGAAAAGATTATACTATTTTTCATGAGGATGAGAGAAATTCTGTTGCTGCATGCAGCCAGAAAAAGGCCGGCGTTGCCAGCCATCGGATCATCAACAGACATTAATCAGATGATGGATGAACAGGCAAGATTAACACCTTTTCCAAACGTGCCGTAATAATTTGAGGCACATGAACCATAAAGAAAGGACCTAAAGCCAAATTAAAGTTAAAGTTGATCACGCCTGAAAATAAGAGAAGCTTATCATGCAGCCTTGTGCTAGCTAGTTAGCTGCTACATAATGATCTTGCCCAAATGATCACTTGCTCTGCTTCATTTCATGCATGGACCAGCTATAAATTATAGGACCATCCATCCATCCTCTCATCTCTCAGCATCAACCAGCCAAAACACATTACACACTGCTACATAATTAGCTGCAGTCACTCTCACAGTGTTTGACAGATGTACCATGCAATAGACATGTGTCTGGTAATGCTGCTAGCTATCTCTTCTTGTGCTAATGCATATGCACAAATCTCCACTTCATTAGCTGTTTTTTAGAGCATGCACTTAATTAATTAGCTAGTAACCAACTCAAACTAGGGGAGTGTATGTTCATCTAAACTTTGTTACATATCTCCCTCAAATCTCTTACATGCATATTTCTCTCGAAAAAAAACTAATATGCAAGTCTTTTACGTATACGGAGCGGACAAACGCTGCGAAACAGAGATAGTAATATATTTCACTACGATTTTGTTTTTTTTTTGTGTTTTTGTTTGTGTGCAGGCGCCATTGTCAGCCGTGGCCAATCACAAGGTGCAGCTGAGCGCCGTCGCGAGGGTGGACGCCATCCCTCGGCGGGACACCCATGCCCGCCTCCCGGTGCTGGTGCGCGTGACGGCGCCGCCGCCGGCAGCGGCGCAGCGGCGAGCCCCCGTCGACCTCGTTGCTCTGCTCGACATCAGCCGCGGCGGCTGCGCCGCGGGGAGGCTGGATCTGCTAAAAAAGGCGATGGATCTCGTCATCGGGAGCCTCGGCGAGGAGGACCGGCTAGCGGTCGTGCCGTTCCACTCGTCCGTCGGCGAGCACACCGGGCTCCTCCACATGTCCGCCGATGGCCGGTGCGCCGCCACCCGGAAGGTGCAGTCGCTGGCGGCGAGCGGCGGCACGAAGCTCTTCCCGGCGCTGAGCACGGCTGCGCAGCTCCTGGACGCGCGGCGAGCGGAGGAGGCGCGCCGCCGCGAGGGCGTCGTCTTTCTTATCTCCGACGGCGACGACCGCACCGTGTTCCGGGAGGCCATCCACCCCAGGTACCCCGTGCACGCCTTCGGCTTCCGCGGCGCGCACGACGCGAGGGCGATGCACCACGTCGCCAACCTCACCGCCGGCGTCTACGCCGCCCTCGACGACGAGCGCGGCGGCATCTCCGGCGACTTCGCCACCTGCGTCCGCCGCGCCACCTCCGTCGTCGCGCTCGAGGCGCAGGTCGACCTCACCTGCGGCTCCTACTCCGGGGCGTCGCTCGCCGGCGTCGAGTGCGGCGGCCACAGGTGCCACGTGGAGGATGATCGGAGGTTGGGGTTCATCTACGCCGGCGCGCTCTCCGCCGGCGACGTGAAGAACTTCGTCGTCTACGTTGACGTCGTCGGGGAAGACCACTGCGGCTGCAAGGACGTCACGGAGCTGCTCACCGTGCACGGCACGTACCTGGACGCGCCCAGGAGGAAGGAGGACGTCGTGTACCTGGACGAGCGCATGGCCGTCGTGCGGCGGCGCGACGGGGTCGTCCCCACCGTCTCCGGCGAGGTCGCGGCAGAGCTGGTCCGTGTCGAGACGGTGAGGATGGTGGCCGGCGTGATTGACAGGGGGCTCGCCGGCGCCGTGAGCGAGCTGCGCGATGGGTGGCGCCGCGTCACGGTCTCCGACGACGCGCGCGCCGCCGGTGCGGCGAGCCTCGCCGTACTCGCGAGGGAGGTGGAGGACATGGAGGCCAGCCTGCTCAGGGGCTCCGCCTCCGGCCTCTCCCACATGCTCTCATGGCTCACCCGCCACAAGCTGCAGCTACACTCCGCAGCGGCGTCGGCGGCGACTCTCCCTCCGCCACCGTCGTCTCGATGCACGGCGAAGGCGGCCGCCATAGCCACCGGCGATGGCGAGCGGCACGCCGCCGGCGACCAGGGGAGCACTCCCGGGAAGAAGCGCAAGTGCACGGAGTTCGACAAGATCGAGGAGCGGCTGGCGTACTGGTCCAAGGTGAAGCACGACTTGCCGCTCATGTTCCAGGACGCGGCCTCGTCGGCGGCGGCGACGTCGGAGACGACGAGCACCGCCGGCGACCACACCACGGCGGTGTTCCGCGACGCCTCCCTGGAGACCATCAACCGGGCCATGCTCCAGGATGTCTACTTGGTAATTAAGCACGCACTTAACTCTACTCTAATCAATCTGATCTCGCTATAATTAATGTGGATTAATCTCTACTATTTGATGCATCGATCGATCGATCGGCAGGCGGTTCTGCACGAGAGCACCGTGAGGCGTTGCACCCAGCAGCAATCTCCATCTGCGACCAAAGAGCACTCGCATGACCAACACGACGGCTGATTCATCGGTGATCGTAATGCAGAGAGAAGTGTTCCTCGTTCTTCAATTGCAATGCAATTGATTTGCGGAGAGCTTGTTTGGATATGGGGGAACCAGCCACCGAGAAGTGATCAGAAAATGGCTTAATTAGAGCAGATCGTTGAATAAGAGCTTGAATGATAGTTTAGTTAGCCTGCGCCGAACTAAGCTAAGCTAATTTAAATTAGTGCTAAGAATATCTATTTTTTCATCGAAAAATTCCATTCATTATGTCGAATTTAAATTAAATTCTGTTTAATTATTTTGAATTTAAATAAATTTTGTTGAATTCTATCAAATTTGAATGAAAATATGTCAAATCCAACGACAAAACTAACGGGAGTGGTAAATGAGGTACCGAACTTTAAATAGATGACAAATATATAAGAAAGCCAAACTTTCTCGGTGACAAATAAGACTGCGAAGTCGGCGATGGCAAATAAGGAATTAACTCTTATTATTTCGGTTTCCTAATCCGACAGTATTCACTACGAGCTAATTTTTTATTGCCACGGTGTTGGGTCCACTAACATAAACTTTATGCACTGTCCGGGGATTGTTCCATTTGTTCTTCACATTCGTGGAGTTTGAGCAACGGTAAAGCCACCGGCTCGTCTCTACGGTTAAGTTTTTCACATCATTCTTGTGGTATTAAGAGAACATAATAATTGATACACCAGTGCATTTATACACAGTTGTCTCTAAATCATCTCTATAAGTGACATGACAATGGTTAGAGATGGCTGTTGTTTCAAGCATCGTAAACAAACTTATCAATTCCATTCCGACGCCCATTCCGGTTTTCTCATTGAAATGAAACATTCTGGTACCGGTGCATTCCGGCATACCGTTCCGGATTTTTCGGCTTGTTTCGGCCTGTTCCGGTCGGAACGGAATTGAATTGAAATGGAACATTCTGGTACCGGCTGTGTTTTGATTCAAGTTTGAATCACTAAACTACTCTGTGTGAGAGTGTTGAGTATGTCCGAACGGAACGGATTTGACAAGTCTGATCCTACATGCTCTAAGATTTTTTAGCAACGGAAAGCCCCCCGTCTCGTCTCTACGGTTAAGTTTTTCACATCATTCTTGTGGTATTAAGAGAACATAATAATTGATACACCAGTGAATTTATACGCAGTTGTCTCTAAATCATCTCTATAAGTGGCATGACAATGGTTAGAGATGGCTGCTGTTTCAAGCATCGTACACAAACTTGTCAATTCCATTCCAGCGCCCTTTCTGGTTTTCTCGTTGAAATGAAACATTCCGGTACCGGTGCATTCCGGCATACCGTTCCAGATTTTTCGGCCTGTTTCGGCTTGTTCCGGCCGGAATGTAACGGAATTGAAATGAGAGATTCCGGTATCGGCTATGTTTTGATTCAAGTTTGAATCACTAAACTACTCTGTGTGAGAGTGTTGAGTATGTCCGAACGGAACGGAATTGACAAATCTGATCCTGCATGCTCTAAGATTTTTTAACCGTTTTGATTCAATTAAGGCGCGAGAAGCAAGGAAGCAGCAAACATTGCCATTGGTACTGAGCAACTGCCAAGCAGCAATCCCAACAGGACACCAACATTTAGGCCCACATACGAGCCCATCTTACACAAACAAGCCCATTCAACAAGCTTAGAAACGATTAGTTTAATTCTGGCTAAAACAAATGGCCACAAGGCACAAAAGTCACGTCCCTATTTTAGTAAAACTAATGAATAAAAAATAAAATTCACTATAATTGTGAGGATAATTTCAACTTTAAATATGCCAACAAGGCCCAAAAAAAAAAACCCTAGCGGGATGTTTAATAGTGTTGTCAAGGGTTACCCATTTGCTGTATCCCAAAAGCTACTTTTTTTGTGATCCAGTAGCAATAGGATAGTAATTAAAATATAAAATATAATGAATATAGAAAGAAGCAATGAGTGAGAAATTGATTGACAGCGATATCATAGTCCACAAATGACCATACATTGGTATGCCTAAAGCCACCTGCTAGACCATTCAATTTTTTTTTTTATAAAAAACGCATTATTCTTGTGGTTTTATTGCCACCGAAATTGCCCCAAGTTTTTTACAGTACATTGTTATACATTATTCTTGCAATTTCATTTTCACTAAAATTGTGTTTAGCAATAACAACTACCTAAGCACTAATGGTTCGGCCGCCGTCGATTGAGATGACCTGGCCGGTGACGTAGGACGCTGCCGGCATGCAGAGGAACGACACCACTGACGCCACCTCCGCTGGCTCACCGGCCCTCCGCATTGGGATCCGTGAGAACTCCGTCTCTAGGGCCTCCCGCGGAACCTGTTTGATCGATAAATGTATGATGCATACTTTTTTATAATTCAAACCATTTAATTTTTTATCAATAATTTATTTAACAATAGGTAGATTCCATGATGCACGAATAACACCATTGAACTTGTGTTTGGAAGTAGTTTCTAATGGTTATGATTTTGTTATCACAAACAACGTACGATGAGACAAATTAATCATTGAAAGTATAGTTATGAAGATCGTGCAAGATCAAACCATGTCTTATATTATGTACTTGTTCTCATGTCAATTAGATTAGTTAGCGGAATAATAATTTCTTGCATGCTCCCAAATCTCAAATTTCGTTAATTAATACTTTGCCAAAATTAATTCAGGATTGTTTGTTTTCAATGTGATTTGTGCTTTCTTAAGTTCAATTTACTTTTCATCTTTTTTCTAAAAAAAAGTTGCCTACAAAATGAATATCAGACATATCGAAGCTAAATAATAAACGTACAGTAAAAAATGATCATATATCCTGCAGATAGAAAAATCGAAGTAAATTAACCATCTATCGAAAAACAAATCATACAGTTGTCAACACCGTTTTGACACTCGATCTACTTAGCTACCCTTATCATTTTTATTTTGCTTTTGGCGAAAGCATCATATAGCAATGGACCATTTAAATTACAAGCATCAGTGGCCTTTCCAGCTATTAAGAGCTATTGCAATCTACATTACACATAACAGAAGTAAAAACAGAAAGATAAATACGTGGCGTAATATGGAGCGTACGATTTTGACCATGTCGGTCATGATAACGCCTGGTGCAACGCAGTTCACACGAATCTTGTCGTGGGCCCACTCAGTAGCAAGGCTCCTAGTAAGCTGGTTCATTCCACCTGCATGCCCATGAAAAACAATCTCTCTAAAACTTCAATGGTTATGATATTACTCCCATCGTTATGAAATACGTACTAGTAATCATTTCGAATATTGGCGTGCATTGTCTTCAAAATATAACTTTCACCACCAAAATTTTTACAATTTGTTTATAAAATGTAATTTAATTATAATATTAAGTTATGTTCCAGATGAATTTTATATATAACACACACACATATAATAATAATATTATTATTAGGTGTTGAATATAAATAGTTTAAACCCGACTTACTATGAACATTCTAATCCAGACCTATTTCTTGGTTTGGGTAAGCAGCACATATTCCCTAAAAACTCATGTACCCTAGGCAAATGGCTGCTGAAAATTCGACAAACACATTTAGAGATGTACCTTTTGTGATGCCATAGATGATGAGGCCTGGGTAGGCAAGGGAGCCACCAATGGAGGAGATGTTGACGATGCTGCCCCCTCCAGCGATGGCGGCGTTGAGGAGGAGAGGGCGCGCGAGCTGGCTCAGGTGGAGGCTTGACTCTAGGTTCGTGGCCATCACGCGGGAGTAGTCCTCAGCCGTGCATTCCGCGGCCATCTTAGAGAGATTTGTGCCCGCGTTGTTCACCTACAAGAGTGATTTGAATTAGGGATTTAAACTTCGTAAAGCCAAAATTTTGCTCTCGAACAACATTGCTAGATTTCATGATATTTTGGTGAAATTTCGTTGAAATAGAAATAGAGGTTTTGAATTTTAAACAAAAAGTTACGAAAATAGCAAGCCAACGAGTCAAACCACGCACCTCATGTTTGATCCGCCATGAATTAGTCACCAAGTTATCGCATGTTCTCGAAACAAGAATGTTTTTATAAATTTGGTTGAATTCTAAATTTTTGGAAGATGATTTAAATTTCGTTTGGTTAATGGCACATATAGGTTTTGGTTTGTATAGAAGGCCAATATATATTTCAATATCATAAAAAAGTTTGTCCCTTTTCGAATGTTATCGATTCACAAATTCAAATTGTAATAAAAAAAAATTTGAATGGCAAATGAACCAATCATCGCAGACCCTTAAACAGTTACTCATCACCTCTTGGTTGTGTGAATTCCTTTAGCAAAACAACCATATCGAGTTTCCTTCTTCCGCGCATATCTAATTTGCTCTATCTATTATCTTATTATTGATGAAGTGAGTAACCAAATTTTTGCTCAAAGAAATTATTGCAGTATAATTTCGGCAGGACAGCTTACAAGTATGTCGAGCTTGCCGTCGAAGGTTTGCTTGACCGTCTCCATGAGCACCTCCCTGTCGGCGCGCACGGAGACGTCGCAGACGGAGACGGTGACCGGCAGCTCCTTCTCCAACCACCGCCGCCGGCACGCCTCCAGCTCCGCCGCGCTCCGGGCGCACGTGTGCACCCTCGCCCCGAGCCCGGCGAGCTGCTCCACGATGGCATGCCCGATCCCTTTGCTGCCGCCGGTGACCAGCGCCGCCGCGCCGGCGAGGTTCCACCGCTCCAGCTCCCTGCTCCCGCCGGCACCGGCCGCCATCTCTGATCTCCTTTACGTGTGTGTGAAAGAACTTCCGGGTATCCATCCTTACCTATATATTTGGTGGAGAGATCCATTCCATCACGCTACTAACTTCTTCACCTGACACCTTCTACTTGCACTGTTTGACACTTGGTGGTTCATTGAACAGTACATCGGTTCTGGCCATTCGATGTGACTTGTGAGGCCATTATACCGCCTCTTTTTGTTTCGGAAAAAACTTATATGGCATCTATGCCACAGGATGCACCTAGAGAGAGGCAAGAGAGAGTTGGGAGCAAGCTAGAAAGAGAGAGGGGAAGCTAGAGAGAGAGGAGAGAGATAGAGAGAGCAATAGGTGCCATACTTGCTTGTATGGCATAGATGCCATAGAATTTTCTTCCCTTTGTTTCCCTCGGCTACATCGAGCTTTTCTCAGTTGTGCTATTACATCCATATCCAACTGCTCGCGCAATGCGCGGGTACCTCGTCTAGTTTACTATATATACGCATGAAAAACTGTAAAATGAAGTGCGGCGATAGTGTGTTGGAGAGAAGGAATTTTTTTAAGTGCAGTGTGAAGAAATTTTAGAGCGACGAATAGAGCGTGCAATGAATAGTATTACTATCTTCGGTTACAAAAAGAAGTCGCTGTTGACTTTTGGACACGTCTTTGACCATCTGTCTATCTATCTATCTATATAAAAACAGAGTTAAACGGAGCCACCACATTAATCCTAAAATTCTAGAAATTCCCACGTTAATTGAAAAATAGTAGAAATTCTCATGTTAATCATAGAAAAAGAAAAATCTACATCGTTGAATATGGATATTATTATGTAAATCTAACGGTTAATATTGAAAAGATTAAAAAGATAACTACTAAACATGATCTAATATATTAGAGATAAACTCTAAATTTGATCTGATATATTGGAGACAAATTATGAGTTGTAGATTAGCCTAAAAAAAGATTATGAATTAAAGATAAACTCTATATGTCAGCATAAATCTAGCCGCGCAAACGCGCGGACCACCTTGCTCGTTTGTCTTATTCTAAACTTTAGTTCAAACATGTAAAAATATAAGTCATACTTAAAATACATTTAATAATAAACCAAATCATAACAAAATAAATAATATTTATATGGGAATTGCTAATCATCAGTTGACTGAAATCCGGATTTCAGTCGATTTCTCACTTACTCGCGCGCCGCCCGCCGTCTTCCTCCTCTCCGGCGACCTCCTCCTCTCCCGCCACTGCGCGCGCCATGGATGGGTTTAGGGTTTAGGTGGGGTTCGGGGTGGGCTTAAAGGGATGGCTGGGGGAGACGGCGGCCCGGCGGTTGGTGGGGGATGGAGTGAGGGCAGTGGCGGAGGCGGCGGCGCCGTCGGAGTCGGGGACGGGGGGAAGGTGGTTGGGGCGGCGGTGGCGGGGGGTGAAGGTGACGGTCGGGTTAGGTTGGGCGGGGTAGCTTCGATGGGGGGAGGTTGGGCTGCGGGACGGCTAGGCACCGGCCGCGGGCGGCGGCGGAGGTGGCGGGGGAGGAGCGCGGAGCGCGGAGCAAGGGCGGGCTCGGGCCGTCAAGGTCGGGGGCGGTGGAGGGGAGGGGAATGGGGAAGTAAGAGAGAGAGTAGGTGCGCGGGGCTCATCTGGACTGTTGGATTGAGATTCAACGGTCCAGAAAATCGACGGATAGTATTAAAAAAACAAACGACTGTGCAATAGACAGTCCCTATTTATATAACTTTTTTGAATAAGACGAATGGTCAAAGGTGTGTCTAAAATTCAACGGCGATTTGTTTCTGTGAACGAAGAAAGTATAAACCCAACAGCGATAGCATAGGAATTCATGGCTGCAGCATCATTGTCCGTTGCTGGGCGGAGGAAAACAATGGAAGCTAGCCACAAACAAGAGAAGAAACAATGCACACG
The DNA here is from genome assembly GCA_005191435.1 of Raddia distichophylla. Lineage (NCBI taxonomy): Eukaryota > Viridiplantae > Streptophyta > Magnoliopsida > Poales > Poaceae > Raddia > Raddia distichophylla. The sequence continues at coordinate 4,177,653 of SPJY01007910.1, read as the reverse complement.
TCGAGGTCGAGTGGATCGATCGATCGGCACGGCACGCAAGTGCCACGCTGGATGTCCACGCACACGGCAAGAGGACGAGGGCCACACAAGCGTCCCAGCTGGCACAGTATATACATGGCACTGGCTGCTGAAATAGATGACGACCATATATAAACGCGTATATATTGTGAAAAACGAGAAGAAGAAAGAGATGGTTTTAGCCGTGGTCCTCAGCCAGCCAACCACATGTCTCTATATATATGCATTTATCTGTAGATTACAACTGAGTTTGTTACAACGATTTCTCTAGATTACATCTGGCTAAACAGCCCAACAACTAACTAGCGCTATCTACCTGAACGCATAGATAACTCAGATGATCCTGATACCTTCAAGCTAGGAGCATCTGTTATCACACACTTCCGTGCTGCCTTCTTTACTTCTGTCAATATATACTAGCCGCGCACGCACGCCCGTGGCGCGCCCGAGGCGGGGAAAAGCGCGAGGGGCGCGCGGGAAGACACGCGGGTGTGCCCAGCGCGCGGCGAGCGCGGAGCCCAGCGCAGGCAAAAGAAAAAAGCGGAGGACAAAAAGGGGAGGCGGGATTCGAACCCGGGCCGCCCAGTTAGCGAACGGCCTCAGCTAACCAATCGGCCAAATCACCCGTCTATCTGGGAGATGCGGCAAAAAAAAACGTTTTATACGAAAAAACGAAACGGACGGTCGGATCTGTCGTCGGGCTTGTGTGATCAGATGGCCGTCGCGGCGCCGGCCGGTGAGGCCAGCCACGTGGCGCGCGCACGAAGCGAGTTCCCAGGTTTGTACAATTTAATGATGCACTATGCGTTTCTGGCTGTCCAAGTGTATCCGCGGTGTGGATGGATGGTTGCGTTAGCTGTCGGCTTTTAGGCCATGCATCCTATAAAACGGTGGTGTTATAGTTGGTCAGTTGCTTCTAGATTTTGGTTCTGCACACCTTGCGGTGGTGGCGACTTCTTCACGCATCCCATGAGGCGGTGACGATCGGTTTGGTTATGGATGGTTTGCTTTTTTGGCCGTGCATCCTTTTGGGTGGCGGGGACTGAAGTCTTGCTCTTTTGAGCAAGCCCACGCCGCAATTGACATTGGTAGCGGCCAGCTATTGTTGTGTATTCTGAACGATAGTGGTGCATGTCTAACACCTTGACTAGTGGCATAAGGCATCTTGGCCTTGCATCGCCCAAGGTGCATGACAGTTCGGTTAATTAGTAGCGACTCCTATCATCTTGATCATGCAAACCTGACGGTAGACGTATGTTTTTTTCCGTCTCGTGAAGTGACTGCAACTAGATCGGCAATGGGTGACTGACGCTTTGATCATGCATATCTTTGAGTGGTGAAGGTGGCTGCACCTTCAAGGACTTGGTAGCTTTCGTCGAGCTATGGCTTTGTTGCTATTGTAATCCCCCTCTGCGTACTCTCTTCTATATTTTCTTTTCACTAGGAGCTTGATCCCAGCAGCATTGCTCGATCTTTTAAAAGAAATGTATAAAAGGGCTTGTTTTTAGGAGACGCGGAAGAATTAAGCATGAGACAAATTGACATAGAGGAGATTAATTACAGTGTGGAATAAATTACAAACCGAATTAAAACCCGAATCCCTCGAGAAACAGCACCACTAAAAGCGTTAAGCAACAACCAACGTCGTGCACATGCATGCACTAGTTGCACATACTGACGCGTACATACATATAACATACTACTATAGGAGTATATGATACACAGTCACGGTCATGTACGTGTATATATATATACGTGTATGTCTGTTGGACTATTGATTGTATCCACGTACATATACACGTGGCAGCCAGCTAGGCGGATTCATTGGCTAACTTATAGTGCGGCCACCATCAACGCAGATGACTTGGCCGGTGATGTAGGACGCCGCCGGCATGCAGAGGAACGCCACCGTGGACGCCACCTCCTCCGGCTCGCCGAGCCGCCGCATGGGGAGCCGCACCGCCTCGTTCTTCACCAGCTCCGGGTCTACCCTCTTCTGCAAATTAGCACAAAATCAAAATCGATACTTAATTTTATATACTATGCAAAACTAGTTACTACACGCATATCTCTACGTTAATTTTATTAGTTACTCTCTTTGTTATATAACGGGCATTTTAGTTTTGTTCTAAATTGAAGTTTTAAAACTTTATCCATATATAAAAGTCTTTTGAACCATTTAGTGAGCATACATAGAAACCGTATATACTTATAAATTTAGATGATAATTGATAAGGACATTTTCGGATGCAGGAAGTAGTAGTACTACTATTCTTACCACATCGTTGCTGATGTCTGTGTTGATGCCGCCCGGCGCGACGCAGTTGACGCGGATGCCGTCGTGAGCCCACTCGGCGGCGAGGCTGCGAGTGAGCTGGTTCATGCCGCCTTTGGTCATGGAGTAGACGGCGAGCGCGGGGAAGCCGACGAAGCCGGCGATGGAGGAGATGTGGACGACGACGCTGCCACCGCCGCCGCCGGCGGCGGCGGCGGCGAGGAGCGGGTGGGCGAGCTGGGTGAGGTGGAAGCAGGACTCGAGGTTGGTCGCCATCAGCCGCGCGTAGTCCTCGCCGGTGCACTCCGTCGCCGCCTTGAACATGGGTGGCGGGGACTGAAGTCTTGCTCTTTTGAGCAAGCCCACGCCGCAATTGACATTGGTAGCGGCCAGCTATTGTTGTGTATTCTGAACGATAGTGGTGCATGTCTAACACCTTGACTAGTGGCATAAGGCATCTTGGCCTTGCATCGCCCAAGGTGCATGACAGTTCGGTTAATTAGTAGCGACTCCTATCATCTTGATCATGCAAACCTGACGGTAGACGTATGTTTTTTTCCGTCTCGTGAAGTGACTGCAACTAGATCGGCAATGGGTGACTGACGCTTTGATCATGCATATCTTTGAGTGGTGAAGGTGGCTGCACCTTCAAGGACTTGGTAGCTTTCGTCGAGCTATGGCTTTGTTGCTATTGTAATCCCCCTCTGCGTACTCTCTTCTATATTTTCTTTTCACTAGGAGCTTGATCCCAGCAGCATTGCTCGATCTTTTAAAAGAAATGTATAAAAGGGCTTGTTTTTAGGAGACGCGGAAGAATTAAGCATGAGACAAATTGACATAGAGGAGATTAATTACAGTGTGGAATAAATTACAAACCGAATTAAAACCCGAATCCCTCGAGAAACAGCACCACTAAAAGCGTTAAGCAACAACCAACGTCGTGCACATGCATGCACTAGTTGCACATACTGACGCGTACATACATATAACATACTACTATAGGAGTATATGATACACAGTCACGGTCATGTACGTGTATATATATATACGTGTATGTCTGTTGGACTATTGATTGTATCCACGTACATATACACGTGGCAGCCAGCTAGGCGGATTCATTGGCTAACTTATAGTGCGGCCACCATCAACGCAGATGACTTGGCCGGTGATGTAGGACGCCGCCGGCATGCAGAGGAACGCCACCGTGGACGCCACCTCCTCCGGCTCGCCGAGCCGCCGCATGGGGAGCCGCACCGCCTCGTTCTTCACCAGCTCCGGGTCTACCCTCTTCTGCAAATTAGCACAAAATCAAAATCGATACTTAATTTTATATACTATGCAAAACTAGTTACTACACGCATATCTCTACGTTAATTTTATTAGTTACTCTCTTTGTTATATAACGGGCATTTTAGTTTTGTTCTAAATTGAAGTTTTAAAACTTTATCCATATATAAAAGTCTTTTGAACCATTTAGTGAGCATACATAGAAACCGTATATACTTATAAATTTAGATGATAATTGATAAGGACATTTTCGGATGCAGGAAGTAGTAGTACTACTATTCTTACCACATCGTTGCTGATGTCTGTGTTGATGCCGCCCGGCGCGACGCAGTTGACGCGGATGCCGTCGTGAGCCCACTCGGCGGCGAGGCTGCGAGTGAGCTGGTTCATGCCGCCTTTGGTCATGGAGTAGACGGCGAGCGCGGGGAAGCCGACGAAGCCGGCGATGGAGGAGATGTGGACGACGACGCTGCCACCGCCGCCGCCGGCGGCGGCGGCGGCGAGGAGCGGGTGGGCGAGCTGGGTGAGGTGGAAGCAGGACTCGAGGTTGGTCGCCATCAGCCGCGCGTAGTCCTCGCCGGTGCACTCCGTCGCCGCCTTGAACATGGACTGCCCGGCGTTGTTCACCAGGACGTCGAGCTTGCCGCCGAAGGCTTCCCTGGCCGCCGCCATGAGCGACTCCCTGTCGGCGCGCACGGAGACGTCGCAGACGGAGACGGTGACCTGCAGCCGCTTCTCTGCCCACCGCCGCCGGCACGCCTCCAGCTCCGCCGCGCCCCGGGCGCACGTGTGCACCCGCGCCCCGAGCCCGGCGAGCTCCTCCACGATCGCATGCCCGATCCCTTTGCTGCCGCCGGTGACCAGCGCCGTGGCGCCGGCGAGGCTCCACCGCGATTGGACGCTTTGGCTTTGCACTGCGGCGGCGGGTGCCATACTCCTCTGCGTAGCTTCCGGAGCTTACAAGACTACAAGCTCGATGGATTAATTGATGTCTACGTGAGTGTGTGTGCTCTGAATTCTGATCGAAATGTGGCACTCCTATTTATAGAGAGACAGACACATGCGCACGTACTGTATACTGTAGAGAGAGAGAGAGAGAGATAGAGAGACAGAGAGAGAGAGATAGAGAGACAGAGAGAGAGAGAGATAGAGAGAGATGAAGGAGTGGTCGCTGATGAAGTGATCAATCATAATTAACTAAGACCTACTTAGTGTTGTTGTTCTTGATTTGACGGCCGTGCCAAGATATGAGAAGCACAGGCGGCGGCTACCGGCCGGCCGGCCAGCACGATCGCCGCCGGCTGGCCGGCCGCAACGAATTGGAGCAAACAATATAGTTATATATGTGGTGGAGTATTAATTATAGTAATGCTGAGCTAGCTATCATGCGTACGTGTCCTCCTCAATTTGCTGACCTTAGTAGCAAGAGTAATAGAGTATATAACTATATATATGCTTGGTCCAATTTATATTATATTGACGGCCGTCGTCAGATGTACATGGGGTACCGGTATACAGCTCAAAAGTCCTCCTGGTTTTTTCCAAGGAAGTCTTGGTCGAATCATAGGAAGGGTAGACAAAATATAACTAGCTAGCACCCATATGCGGTTGGAATTTAGTTATACAATTCCCTGAAAGAACGGTGCGCCGATCAAAAATCAACCCATGTTTTGTTCTACCTATGCAGGGACGGAGCTAGAAAAAAATATTAAGGGGGCCAATAAAAATTAACTTTTGTATAGAGAAGATCAAATAGAAAAATTATAGCATTTTCATTTGCAAATTTATATGAATTCAAGAATTTTTAGATCTTTTTCACTATTTATCTTGCAAATTCATGTATATTTTTGATTTTTTTTTAAATTTTTTGACTATTTTAACATACAAATTTACATGTAGTAGATTTTTTTGAAGTTTTTAACTAATTTAACATGCAAATTTATGTATATATAGGATCCTTTAGAAATTTTGACTATTTTAACATACAATTTCATGTGCATCGGAGAAATTTTTGAAAATTTTAACAAACAAATTCATATTTTTCTATTAATTTTACCTAATATATAGGGGTACCCTCTTGTGTACACCTACCATGGGGGGCCCTGGCCCCCACCGGTCCCCCTGTCTCCGTCCCTATGTATGTATGTTTGTGTGTATGTACATATGTACATGCTTTGTTCCACCGCCGATTGGCTTGGATTGGCTTTGGATCGGAGAAGAGGAGAGGAAAGGGACTAGAGGAGGAGGAATTGCTCAATTACTTGGTTTTCGGAATTCTAGGGGCAAAAACAATGCGAGGGAGAGAGTATGGCTCTGTACGGATGTCCATATGCAATTGACGGTGGAGATGCAGCGGATAATTCCTTAGCTAAACGGCAACAGGTTCTCCATACATGCATACATGCACTTCCCTTCATATTCGTTTAAGATATTTATCAAGAGTAAGGGGTTTTATTTTTTTGGCGTTGATAAAAGTTTTAAAAAATCTTGAAAAGTTGTGTAACACTCCTGGCCCAAATCAACTTATATACTAGTTCATGAGCTAACCCATATGTATACATAGTATCTCACTTGAACTTTCAGCAAAGGTTAATTCAGAATGCTTTGGTTTAGACTTACCATAATTATAAACGAGTGGAAGTCATGAAATTAGTCCTTCCCTCAAGGCCTCTAGCACTGAGAAATCTGACCGAGAGCCCAAAAATGCTATCGGGTACCTCTCGGTTTTCAGGGTCAACACAAAATTGAAACTCCTAGCAGGTTGACAATTTAATTAATAATTCTTTTTACTTGACCTATCTTTGTAAATATAAACAATATACCTGCATATGCATAGCTGCTTCCACACAACATGGAAGCATGTAATTGGACTGACCGCCACCTTTATATATTTTTATTTTTATATTTAGCTAGCATGGTGGCCCGCGCACTTGCGCGGCTAGATTTATTAGTTTGTAGCTATATACAATACAACTTATTAGATTCAACTAATTGAATATATATGCATCATAATTTCTAGCCTATCATAGATAACATGTTTGTTCCTGAGAATTGAATGAATCATGATGGAGAAGTAATAGATTAATCTTTCTATTATCTTTGACTGCCATCCTTTAAAATGTGTGCATAATTTTTCTACTGGTTTTTCCTTGATTAGACGCATAACAAAGCCGAACTTGCATCACCTATTATCCCTATGCTCTAATCTACCACTTTTTGCCGTAATAATCGATAATTTATTTGAAGACAAAATATTAACTACTAATGTAGCAGATATTGGCTCATTTTGTTTTTTATAACCGATTTGAACATGTTTATATAAATTTATATGATTTTTTTTTGTTTAGTTAATATGGACTCAATTTATTGTTTAAAGTCGGTGTGAACACAATTTTAATCTATTATGATTTTTTTATTATAGTTCGTATGGACTCTTTTTTTTATAGAATTTACTTTGATTGTAGTAAGTGTATGTTAATGTCATGCCATCACTTAGTGGTCTTTGTCCTATGTGCCATTGCAATTAGCTGAATATTATCTTTCATGCTACTGCCATCAAGGCCGGTTAGAGCATCCCCAGGAGATCCCCAATCAGCACGAGCATGCACAGCCGGCCACCACAAGAGTCTGCAGTTTTTTGAATTTTTTGAGCGCGGTTAATGTAGCTACAGTAGAATACGGGGCCTGCTGGGGATGCTCTTAGCTTTCACCATTAGCATCACCTATAATGCAAAAATACCCATTGGCATCATGTGTATGAAAATCTGGCCCACATGGCAAGCCATTCTTCATCTCCTTTCGTCCTCCCTCTCCGCCTCACCCATCAACCCCAAAAGCAGCACAACATAGAATCATATACTTGAGCTTCTAGCAGCGCTTGATCAAGATGAAGCTGGTCGTGCTAGCAACCTTATGGCATCTCTGGCTCGAAAGGAACAATCGTATTTTCAACTCGAAGGAGTTGCCGCCGATGACCTTCTTCGATTTGCTTCTGGAGGTCCTGCATCTTTGGGTGGCGGCAGGCGCCCGTTTTGTAATAAGTTAATTGTAACGCGCGTCCGTAGGGAATGCGCCTAAACCTCCCCCTAATTTTTGACTGTGTAACCTTCCTTTTGAATTAGTTCAAGGCAGTTCTCCTACTTTTTTCTTAAAAAAAAGAAAAAAGATGAAGCCGGTGATGTGTATGTAGAGTCAAATATGTATCTGGTGCTAATTCGGATTAGCAAGAGAAAGCAACAAATTAGGGATATAACATCGTACATGTCTACATGACACAATGGGGTAGAAAACCAAAGAAGTATGTCGAGCTAGGTATGTGTCTTTTAGATAGGGTTATTATGCAGATATATATCAGTCTTCTAATATTACCATGTTCTAACTTATCGATTTATTCCAAATTTCAGTTGTTTCTATTTCTATTTTATATTAATATAGTTGATATATATAGAATCATTTTTTTAATCTAATATGTTATAATCTGGTCCCATTATAATTGGATTAAATCATCGCCCCTTATAATTTAATCCCACTATATATATAATAGATAGATCGATCTAAATCATTATAATCTGGTCCCACATTAATCGACGGTGGAGAGTTTTTTCTTTAATTTATAGAGAAATTTCTTCGATTAACAAGGTGGCTCCATTTGCCCCTTTTCTCGATTTCAAAGGAGAAGTATATATGTTTATATATGTGTACATAAACTCTAACGCACAGTTAGAGAAAATAAGTACTCTACTTTCTAAACAAAATATATAAAATTATTATTTTATTGGCCATTGACTTGATTGAACCGTGCATTGAATATATTGCTAATGTCAAGGCTTTCCAGCATGCAAAATCCATAAATTAATGCATGATCACCTGAGTATAGAAAGTTAAGCACGGAACATGAGAAGTACATATGTGCTTAGTAAGCGAGACAAAAGAAATCAAACTATAAACAAATCCGGAGCAAAGAATAAAAGACAATTAAATCTAGAAATACTGAATTGGACTTGAAGAGATTTGGTGGGCCGTCCATATCACTGGAAATGCTTGGGGTCTACTAGCAGGATCTTTTCAGGACATGGAGAATCTGATAAATTTATGATAAGTAGCTTAGCTGTTCAGTCAAATACTACTAAACTATCTGACATTTACACTTCTCTGGAAACATACAAAGTAATTGATTAAATTTGAAGCATTTGACTTTGGAGCTATATGAAACACATAGCCTCTGAAATAAACTCTAAAAAATACCTCTGACTTTCTGTAGTTAATTGTTTTTTTTAGTACGTAGCTTTCTTATGAAGCTCGTGTATCATATAAACACAATAGAAGCTACTGTGTAAATACATACCTGCTATAGGATTATCAGGTAGTTGAAACAATGCTAATGTATATACAGCCTGCTTGGATATGGTGTGACTCTCAAGCCCTCCTACAAATGATAAAATGTGCTACTATATATATATTGTATAGAAATCCAATGTGGTTTTAATTTTTTCCACAAACTAATCATTACGTTGTTGACGTCTACTGTGATAAATGACGTATCGTGAGCTTTTACTCCAAATTATTGTAGTGGAAAAAAATTAAGCACATATGGTTAATTAATTTGGTAGATGACGACGACGTACCTTAATTAGTTAGCCTTTTACCAAGATTAAATGTCTGTTATCATTTGCTTATGTCCTACTTCATGATTAGGTCTTCATGTGACAGGGATATCGCAACATTTAAGCAGAAACTCAAATATGTCATTGTCTCTTAAAGTCTTAATCACCAATGGGATTTAGGAAACTACGTTGCATACATACAAAAACAAGACAAGTAAAAGAAAAAAAAATCTTAGTGCATGCATGCTGGCCAGATACTCTCCAGTTCCAGCAGGTACTGATAACTTGCTTCTGACAAAAGAGATCACACGAACAAGGATAGAGAGAGAAGAACTAAACCACCATTGACCTAAGCAGGCTGTTCATTTGCCAACGTCAATGGTGCCACTGATTATTTGATTGCAGAGGTTAGCTAGCTAATTAAGGGCAATATGAAACTATGTCGGCAAGAAGAGAACTGTATATAGATAATCAAGCAAGGAATTAACTAGGTAGCAAGGAACATGGCAGGAAGATTTGCTAGGCCGCCCTTATCTTTAGGTGCATTGTTCATCGATCTCTGCCGTTTGCAGTTTTGTACAGTAGAAATAATTATGGGAGGAAGAGCTGACATGTCGATCGATCCACACATATTTATATACACACATACATGAATGTACATGTACATTCGAGTGATGCAGATACGCGATCCGTTTATTTAAGAAGATTATATTAGCAAACATGTTAATTACAATCTGATATGGAAACTAATTAACCTACATGGTTTAGAATACTCGGCCAACTTTGAGCACGGATCCTTGAGGCAGCTAAGTTCTGAGCAACCAAGTCAGATGGCATCTTCTCAAACAAATGGATATGGCTTGAATCAACCCATCGTCCAAATCATTCGCGAATCAAACCTTCTCCTCCATTGACCGTCACACCATCCTATCTTCATCGACAACTTAGATCTCATTGGATTGGTCTATGTTGGATCGGTGGCGCTAAATACCCCTACTAAGACCCTAAAAGCACTAAATAATACTAAAAAGCAGAAGAAATAAATAAAACAGTACTAAACGAGTGCAAAACAGTAAGTAAATTAAGAAAAATAATCACAAGATGAGAGAAAATCACTACTGAAACCACTAATCTTTATTGCCCTTTGATGCCATGCGGTTTCCTTTACATGCAAACACAAAAACCCTCCAAAATCACTTTCTAATTGCCTCTAATCACTTCTGGAAAAGCTCTAAACAGCAGAAGAAATAAATAAAATAGTACTAAACGAGTGCAAAACAGTAAGTAAATTAAGAAAAATAATCACAAGATGAGAGAAAATACTACCGAAACCACTAATCTTTATTGCCCTTTGATGCCATGTGGTTCCTTTACATGCAAACACAAAAACCCTCCAAAATCACTCTCTAATTGCCTCTAGTCACTTCTGGAAAAGCTCTAAAAACCCTAAAAACACATCTAATCACGACCCTCTCGGGTCCCTTAAATAGTGGAAAAATCGTGAAACCGTCTCGGGCTCAAATTCCTGCTACAGCCCGCAGGTAACAGCCCCACCTGGGCCGCCGCGCCGTCCTGGCTGCCCACACCGCCTGGGCCGGGCCGTCGCGCCCTCCTAGTCCTGTCTGGCCAAGGCAGGCCTCCCACACCGCGCATGCACACTGCATGCATATGCACTGCACACAGCCACACACCCACACACATGCATGCATACACTGTGCACGTTTTTTCTTTTTCTTTCCTTTCCTTATTTTTTTTCTCCTTTCTTCGTTCCTACAAAATCAATCATATATGTGACATCCTAATAAAATTATTAGGTGTCCCAAGTATTTTTAAAAGATATAAAATATAAGGTAAAATTTGGTTTTATTATTTGTGTAGATAAAACCTATTATAGCTATTATTTTAGGGTTTTTTCATCCATGCCATTATTAAGTTGCATATATTCAGTTCTGCCATTATTAAGTGTCTATTGTCTAAAACGCCATTTTCTCAGCAATCTAATCTCAGCGTTGCCATTCTCGAGCCATTATTTGTATTTTGACGCATACACCGACCGAATACGAACCAAAATATAGAGAAATACGTATCTCACAACCGGGCCCCACCTGTCATCCTCTCCCCACCTTCTTCGTCCTCCCACCTTCTTCCTTCTTCCTCCTTCACTCCTCTCTCTTCCCTCTAGCCCGAGCTCCAGCTCGCCGGCCTCCACCAAAGCTCGCCGGCCTCCAGCCCGAGCTCCTCCGCCGCGCCCCCGAGCTCCTCCACCACCCAGCTCGTCGCCTCCCGAGCTCCCATCTCCATCTCCTCGTTCTCTTCTCTTTCTTCTCCATGGCCGGCGAGGCAAGCAGGGGTGGGCGGGGGCCGGCAAGCTGCGGAGCGGCGGCGAGCTCGTGGGTGGAGGGCGTCGCATCCTCCTCCGACGCCGGCACAGGCGGCGGCGAGCTCCCCGCGTCCTCCTCCGACGCGTGCGACGGTGAGCTCGGGCGGCGGCGTTCTGGCGAGGCTAGGTGGGAAAAAAGGGAGAGGGAGCCAAGAGGGAGCTCGGGGAAGGCTTGGCCGAGAGGGAGGACGCCGGCGGTGAGCTGGCGGTGGCGCGAGGCGGAAGACGGCGGCGGCGCTAATGGCGGCAGCGGCCTGAGACGGTTTCGGCCGGCGCAACGCATGGGGGAGATGCGGTTGACCTCAAGGTAACTTGAAGACCCAAACTTTTGAACCAATTCAAACCGTGCAAGCTCAATTTGTGGTTTTGGCTAGGGCGGCCGAAATTGGGGAAAAACAAGAGATGGAGCTCACGGGTGGCTTTCTGGCGATGGTGATGGCTCAACGAGGTCCAGTGAGCTGCGGCGGACCTCGAGGAAGTGGAATTTCCGCCTCCGGAGTTCGCGCCGCCGCCGCCGCTCGTCCGCTGGAGCTGCTCCCCGCGCGCCCCGCCGCCTCGCTCGCCGCCGCCCGCGCGCGCCGCCGCCCTTGCGCCGCTAAGCCGCCGCCTGCTGGAGCTCGCTGCCGGAGAGCTCGTGGTCGGAGCTATCCTCGTCGTGGAGATCTCACCGGAGTTAGGGGAGATGAGGGAGGAAGAAGAAGGGAGGAGGAGAAGCTGGAGTTGGGGAAGAAGATGAGGTAGAAGGAGATGTGTGTATGACACGCGGGCCCTACTTGTAAGACGTATTTCCAACCGTATTTTGATTTCGTATATTCCAGAAATCCCTCAAAATCGTTCACAATGGCAGTGCTGAGGTTAGATTGCAGAAATAATGACATTTTAGACAATATGCACTAAATAATGGCAGTTCCGAATATAGGTAACTTTATAATGGCATGGATGTAAAAAACCCATTATTTTACGGTCCGATAGACTATTTTATGCACAAGCCTTGCTTAAAATCAGGATGGGGCAGTGTCAACACGTCCCCAAGGTTCCCAAATATATGTCTTACCTTTTCCTAATTTTTGGGTTTACCGAAAAGTCGGATTAAGCCCGAAAAGGCCCAATTTAGAAGGTATTTCGTATGAAATCATGAGGAATACTAATCCGAAAATTCTCCAAAAATTAGGGAACCTTCTATAAGCCCAAACCGACTTATCCTCCAAGTTTCAGCCTAGATCTTGTAGGGTAAGTCGGAGTCCTAATTTGGCAAGCTCCGAATTCTACTCCAAGTCGGATTCGGTTTCCTAAACCTTTCCTATTTCATCCCAGCCGAATCCACCCCTTCTCCAGCACTATATAAACCCCCCAAGACCCCCCTTGCTGTTCACAACTTGTGGAGCCTCAAGTTGGAGCCTTAGCCGCAACACTTTAGCCTCTACAAAGCTTCCCGAAGAAATTGCGCCAAGTTTCAACACCCAAGCTTCGGTGAGCAGCTAGGACTTCCTAGATCTCATCGAGACAAATCCAACGGTACCAAGAGAGACCAAAACCGAGGTCCCTAGCCCAAGTTATCACCCGTCGAAGGTTACTGCAACCACGGCTGCCGCCGCTGCCGACATCGCCGCCGACGATCTCGAGGGCAACGCCGCTGCCGACGCGTATCGCGGGGCCAACCCGTAGCCACCATCCCTAGAATTTTATATATTTTTACTAAACTATTTTTCTGTATTGAAGTTGGTTCTTTTGCTATTTACTAAACTTCATCTGACTACAAGCCTCAACAACGCGCACGTTGTCCTCCTGTCAAAGAAAGAAGATCCGCTCTCCGCCTCAGATTACCGTCCAATCAGCCTTATCCACAGTGTGGATAAGCTCTTCACCAAAATCCTCGCGTCCCGACTTGCCCCGCTCATGGAGGAGCTAATTTCCCCTTGCCAGAGCGCCTTCATCAAGAAGCGGCACATCCAGGACAACTTCCTTTTGGTACAGCGCCGTGCCACAGCCCTCCACAGATCCAAAACCCCTCCCCTTCTCCTGAAGCTGGACCTCGAGAAAGACTTCCGACTCCGTCTCCTAGGTCTATCTTCTTGATAATCTCTGGGCAAGGGGGTTCAGCACTCGCTGGCTGGAATGGATCTCAATGTCCCTGGTCTCCTCCTCCTCCCAGATTCTCCTCAACAACCATCCCACCGACACCATCTTGCACCGCCGGGGTCTCAGGCAGGGTGATTCCCTATCGCCCTTCCTCTTGAACCTCGCCATCGAGCCCCTCGTCTCCTTGATTGGGAGCCATCTCCACGCCAGGAAACCCTCTTCAATCCACCCAGATCTCCCTCTTTGCCGACGACGCAGCGGTCTTCCTCAACCCGTCCAAACAGGACATTTCGGCCTTAGTCGCCATCCTGCAGGCCTTCGGCGCTATATCGGGCCTCTGGGCCAACTTCTCCAAAAGCCAGGTTGTCCCAATTAACTGCGTAGGTATCAATCTCGATGACATCCTCTAGGACCTGCCAGCGGGGCTTACCTCCTTTCCAATCAAGTACCTCGGGATGCCATTCTCTGTCAGCCGACTCAAGCACGTCCACTTCCAGCCACTCATCGACAAAGTGGCCTCAAGACTGGCAGGGTGGCGCGGCCCCCATATGTCTATGGGTGGGTGGCTAACTCTGTTGAAAGCGATCCTGTCCTCTCTCCCAGCAGGGTGGCGTGGCCCCCATATGTCTAAGGGTGGGCGGCTAACTCTGTTGAAAGCGATCCTGTCCTCTCTCCCAGCTTATACCCTCTCCGTCATCAAACTGCCGGCTTCTGTCATCAATAGGATAGACTCCCTTAGGCGCTCCTGACTTTGGAAGGGCACCAACTCCCCAGGAGCAGGGCGAGTAAGCAGGTCTGTCGTTTGCTCCCCCGCCTCGCTTGGCTGGTTAGGTGTGCTTTACCTCACCAGCTTCTCTAGAGCATTGAGACTGCGCTGGCTTTGGTTCAGCCGGCGTCATCTTAGCCCTGCCTGGGCCTCCCACCCGTGTGCCGTTTCAGCTGACCCGGACAGTGCCATGCTCAAGGCCGGATGCTCAGTCATCCTAGGGGACGGGGCCACCGCCTCCTTTTGGGACGACTTTTGGCTCTCCGGCTCTGCCCCGAGACACCTTGCGCCAGCTCTTTTCGTGGCCTCCACCAGGAAGAACAGAACGGTCAGAGATGCTCTATCCAATTCGATGTGGATCTCGAATCTCACCTCGCAACTCATCCCTGAGCTCGTGTCCCTTCTCCGACTTACCTCTCCTCGGTGCAGTTCACAGCGGGGACGCCTGACCAACTTCCATGGCCCTTCACCCCGAACGGCCGCTTCTTGGTCAAGAGTGCGTACCTCATCCAGTTCTCTGGCTGAATCTCCAAACCAGCGCTTCAACGAATATGGAACTTTGGGCTCCGTCTAAATGCAAATTCTTTCTGTGGACGTTGCTGCAGCGACGAATATTCACGGCTGATGCCCTCCTCAGACGACAATTGCTGAACGAGTACTTCTGCCCACTTTGCAAGCACAACCTGGAGACGCCCGAGCACCTCTTTCTGCAGTGTGCTTTCAGTTGTCACACCTGGTGCAGATTGGTGGCACCCCTAAACGTCCCTAGGCTCACCCCTTCCGGGTGGTCAAATGACAGCAACATTGCCAACAGGTGGTCATCAGACATTCTCCACTGCAGCCTCGGAACCAAGGGAGACCTTTCCATCATCGTCGCCACTATTTGGCACATCTGGCTGGAGCATAACTGCAGAATCTTCCGCCAGGTGGAGAGGACTGCCCCGACCCTCCTGTGTCAGCTTCTTGATGAGCTGCGCCTCTAGGAGGCCGCAGGTGCACCCTTTGTAATTAGTTAACTAGTTGTACTCGGCCCACGGGGGGGAGGGGCCTCTATCTCCCCCACCCTGTACTTCTTCCCCTACTTTTGATCAATTTATGGCGGTTCTCCTGCCTTTTGCTCAAAAAAACCCATTATATTCTATCAATTAATCTATTGTCAGTCCATGTCACACCCGCCCATCCCACCACGCTCTCACAGGTGCCGTCGCTTCCCTTGACCATTCTGTCTCATCTGTACTATGTGGGCATGTGAATGGATCGCCGCCATCCCTCTCTGCAGCCTCCTACCCGTTCCCCATCGTCATTGCATCACAGATCTACCCCTATGGCAAACCTTCTCCTCCATTGACCGTCACACCATCCTATCTTCATCGACAACTTAGATCTCATTGGATTGGTCTATCATATATTGGAAGAGTTATCTGTCAGGTAAATATATTGGTGACACCTTCAGGTTATTTGTTGGAAAAGTTATCTATCGGCAATTAGATTGCCCAACTTTGACTTTTGGGACCGATGAATAACTATCGATAAAGGATTTTCAAAAGGATAGCCTACCGGGTAAAGGATGTATTGCCAACAACTGCATGTGTGGGCAAAGACTTACCATAGTATAGTGTATTCATTTTTAGTGTACCATAAAATTTCTTAAACTGAGAAGTGAGCATTGCTCAACTGGTTGTGTCCTGTGTGTGGGATACAACATGTCGGGGGTTTGATCCCCCGCTTATCATCGGAGGCAGAAAAAAGGGGGGAAGGCGAGAGCACGAGGTGCGTGCGAAAGCAGAAGAAGCAGAGAGCGACGCGGGAAAAGTGAAAAGAGGAAGAACGACGCAAGGAAAAGCAGCAGGAGCTGCAAGAGGTGCGCGCGTGAAAAGCAGAAAAAGGTAGGAGAGCAGCCGGAGTTGCACGCGGGGGTTCATGCTCGTGCATGCGGCAACGAAAAAGAATCACCAAGGAGGGAGTGCAGCAGGGGTAGGTGGCCCTAGGTAGATGTAACTACTAGATGTGTTTAAAAATTTGTAAGCAGACATGGTTTTCGTTGTATATATCTCTGTTGATGCAATGGATAATGGGGTTTATCCTCTTTTTTTAAAAAAAATTTGTTAGACTGGTTCTACATGATAGAAGATAAACAAAAGAATTATTGGTTTCCACAAGAGAAACCAAGTTTCCTTGCTCCACAGGTGCCCGTACATAGCCGATCGATAAGTACATATATAGCACACATTCGACAATTGACGATTATCATTCAAATAGTTACAGCACACGCAATAGTGTCATGTATCACACTCACACAGGTTAGATATGATAGGCTGGTAGCATATTACAGGTGAATTAGCACACTCAAATGCAACAGCATACATGCATATGCAGGTATATATGGCAATTCTCTCACACACATACACACAATAAAAATCCATGTCTAGATAGTACGTATATTATATAATTAATACAGCCAAGTAATGCATTCATAGAAATGTAGATGAAGTAACACGAACAGCAGGATGAATTTCAGATAATTAATACAGGAACACGAGAGACCGACAGGAGAGGCGACCTGGCCGTTTTGCATCAGCTGCATATTGGATTTAGTGCCAAGATTATTTGATTAACGGAGAAGCTTTCAGGTTGATGGAGCCATGGGGACTATTGGAGATGAGTTAAGTAAACCTGTTGAACTTGAAATCAGGACGGTTGGGTGGACGCTGTTCCATGATTTGATTGAGCCCTCGTTCCATGCTATTCGCCAGGTTGCAATCGCCATGCGCGTTGAGCTCGAGCTTCTCCAGCTGGGGCAGGCCGCCTCCTTCAAGCCCGGAAAGATTGCTAGTCTCCCTGATGGTGAAAGACCAGGAGATCTTCTCGAGCTTCTGAGCTGCTTTGTTTTGGAAGAAGATCTGATCGATCTTGTCGTCCTCGACCCGGAGGGACTCTAGGCTGACGAACTCGCCTCTGCTGAACGTCAGGTTGGCCTCGACGAAGGAGTTGCAGAGAAGGCAGAGGGAGCACAGGCTCTGAAGCGCGCCTAGGGTTCGGAGAGACTTCCCCGGCAGCGAGGTCTCGCACAGTGTCACCTCGGAGAGCTTATTGAGGCCACCGATCCAATCGAGCAATCCATGCTGGCTTCCTACGTTGCCTTTGATGAAGAGATCCTCGAGGGGCACTTGCACCGGCACTTCCAATGATCGATCGGCCTCGCCGCTCATTTCAAGGTTCACGCCGGCGCCGCCGTCGATCCACACCGACAGGGAGAGGATGCCGCCCAGCCTGCCGATTGCTCGGAGCAAGGATTCCACGCTGGCTTGATCGTCGCCGGCGAGGACCATGCCCAGCTTCTTTAGATTCTTGGGAAGATCCACTTTTCTCCGCACGGCGGCGCCGCCGCGAGAGGCACTGACATGGGACAGTATCTCCAGCTTGGTCATGGCGCCAACGTAGAGCGGCATCATCACGGTGGAGACGGAAGACGGCTTGGGAGGCCAGACCTTGTCGCCGCTGCCATCGACTTTCCGGCCGGCGAGCAGGTGCTTCAGCCTGGGGAGGAGGATGTGCTTCATGCCGTCGTGCCGGAGCTTGGTCTCCAGCTGCCGGAGGTGGTTGATCTGCCTCGGCAGCCGGGACACGTTCGTCTCCCGAAGGCTCAGGTACTTGAGCAACGTCACCTTGCAGATGCTCTTGAGGTGGCGCTTCTTCACTCCAGTGCAGCCCCCTAGGTCCATCACGTTCAGCCGGTACTCCTCCGGGAGCGACTTGAGGAAATCGACCAGATCATCCATGGGCTCCTTCACGGCGACGCCGGAGCAAAAGCTCCGGCACGGCGACGGCGGCTCCTGCATGGCATTACCATCACGTTGCCGTTGCCGTGCAACAATCTCGCGGATCTTAACCTGCCGCTCGATGTGAGTCGGCAGGCCGACCACGAAGTTCTCGGTCTTGGCCATGTCGAAGATGAAGTCCCTGACTTGGCGAGTCATTTCACAGCTCTTCACCCAGCCGGCGTCGCTGGTGGCGACGGGGGAGATGAACCCTAGGAAGATTAGATCGTTGAAGCAGGCTTCACCCGCTTCTTCCAAATCCTCCTTCTCTCCCCTGGCCACGAGGCCTTCGGCGACCCATCTTCGAACCAAGCTCGTCCTGCTGATCTTGTCCTCCTTCTCGAAAGCGGTCAGGTACTGCAGGCAGCTCTTGTAATGCGTCGACAGGCGACAGCTTGCTGTAGCAGAAGACCATCACCTCCTTGAGCACTCGTGCTCTGTACTTGTCCAGATGCTTCTCCAGGTTTTGTAGATCTTGCCCGGACCTCCCGTCAGGGTAAGCATGAAGAGCGCAGAGCAACATCCTGCAGGTATGGATGCTCTTGTTCGCCATGCATTTCTTCAGGATGGGACGTATCCTGGTCTTGAGATCTTCTGGATCATCGCCGGGGAGGAACCTTAGCAGGTTGATGGGATCGTCGAAAGATTCAGGAGTTGCCTGGTCCTGGACTCTGTCTAGGCCTAGGGCACGCAGAAAAGCCTTCCTCTTCTCGCTCGTGTTCTTGGCGTCCTCGTCGCCGTCGTCGGCCGTCTCCGTCCCCTTGAGCTCTGCGTTGTCGGGGACGGTGACGCCGTAGCGCAGCCGCCTCTCGCCGACGTCGCGCACCCGGACCTTGAGGTCGCGGATGCGGGTGGCGAGGCGGTGGCGCGCCGGAATGGTGCGGAGGTACACGGCAAGGTGGCGAACGGCGACGCAGACGCCGACGGCGCCGCCGCCGTCGTCGGGCTGGGAGAGGTCGCGGACGTACAGCTCGATGCAGTCCTGGGCGATGTAGGCGATATCACGGACCTGCTTCATCCACGCGCGGTGCTGGTCGTTGTGCGCCGCCGACCTAGAACGGCAGTCCCGCCGTTCCCTTCTCGACACCGGCCACCATCCCCTCCTCCAATCCCGAAGGTATCATCATCTCTCTCTCTCTCTCGATCCCCTTACCCTCACCGAATCGTTTAACTGCGTAGAATTCTAGTGGTTGGGGGAGACAGCACTAGATCCACACCTAAAGAATCCAACAGGATCAAGCTAGGTACGTGATTCTTTGCTGTTTCTCCCTCTCTGTCTCTGCTCAAAGCAAGCACGACAAAGAAAACGATGGCAGATCCAGCGAGGGAATCGAAGATTTTTTGCCCACGCAAAGTGGCAGCTTTATTTTCCAAACTTTATTCCACCCCCAATTTTGCCTACTATTGTCCATTTAGTACGTGATTCCTTAAATCACTTGCATCAGCTTCTTCGTCCCTCCCTCGCTCTATTTCACTATTCTTCACCTTTTCCATTTTTGACTAATTTATCGTGTTTTAGAACCAACATAGATGACCTCATTTTGTGCTGATTTCAGAACCAACACAAACAACCGACCTCTTTTGTGCTGATTTCAGAACTAACATAGATGACCTCATTTTGTGCCAATTCAAAAATTGGCACAAAGGACAAGTTTTGAACTAAAACAAATAGGCAATTTTGGTGTAGTGGCCAACTATTATACAATGGGAGGCACTCCTGCCCAGGCGACTGGGCGCGGCCGCGCGCGCGCCGGGCCCACCCGTCGGCGGCCGCGGCGGCGAGCCCAGTCGCCTGGGTTTTAGCCAAACCGTTATACACAAGATTCTTTCTTTCCTTCAACTATTTTATCCAATGCTATAGTGTTTTAGAGTCCATGAATATTTTTACGCATTGTAGCAAAGATATTCTACTGCCCGTTTCAGGCTAGGAAAGAGATTTTCGGTAAATTGTTATAAGGAAAACAGTTCTACTAATTTCTAGTCACCTGGAATTTCGTAAAAACATGGCCACTTAAATTGTTGCTAAAACTATAAGGGTTTGAAGTTGCTGCCCCAACAAAAATGCAATTTTTGTGCAATTATATACTGCCACTTTTAGTTAAAGTTACACTCATCATCGTTTTTAACGGCATACTGGTAATAGACCTGATCATCAGCCGGGCTGGGAAAAGCCTGGTCCCGTGGGACCAAGCCTGAGCCCGGTTCGGCCCGAAGCCCGAAAAGCCCGGCCAGATCATGAAAGCCTGGCCAGGCCACGGCTAGATGCACATTTTTCCTAGGCCCGAACCCGGCCCGGCCCGGTGGACGGGCTTCAGACCGAGGCCCGAGCCTGGCCCGGTGCACCGGTCGGGCCGGGCTGCCCATGAACAGGCCTAACTGGTAATAATGTACAATTGTTGCATACTACCTACACTTTTGTTGTCTTAAACTGACGCAGGTGAGATCTCTTTTGTGTGGGTTCTAAAACTTTCTTGACTAATTTATCGCATTTTAGACATAGCCACAAACCAACACAAACAACCGACCTCTTTTGTGCTGAATGCAGAACCAACATAGATGACCTTGTTTTGTGCCAACTCAAAAATTGGCACAAAGGACAGGTTTTGAAGGGAGACAAATAGGCAATTTTGGTGTAGTGGCCAACAATTATACAATATGACTATAGCTAGGATCTTACACGATATAGATGTCCCAAAAGGGCAAAGGGAGCCGCGTATGTGTGTTCCCTAGGATAGTTTATATTAGAAATATGAAAAAGGCCATCTTCGCACCCAGTAATTAGGGCATGCATGATAACCTTTTTTTTTTGGTTGAAAGCATGTATGAATAAAGATGATACCGCGGACACCCGTGGCAAACGATTGAGCTTAGTTTACTCACCAATCGACCGTTGTCTTTGCGCTAAGATCGGCTTGGATGCATTAGCAAAGCTGGGTAGCAAAGTATATTGAAAGAGTAGGCCCAGAGAGGGTGAATAGGCTACATTTTAAGAATTTTACTATAGTGGGTATTAGTCAAATTAAGGGAACAAACTAAAGCTAGCAACTTTCTTCTCTCCATCTCTCCCCTTCTCATATATAAGGCACCCCTCTCATTCTTCTTAGATCCAAGGCACCCATCCACGACAGTCACCTTGGTAGACGTCTTTACCAGAGGAGCAGCTAGCTGGTTTGCGGAAAGAGCGAGGAAGAGGGTGCAGGCCTCGCCGCTGGGGACGACCTATGGAGGTGCGCTGTGGTGGTGATAGGATGGAAGATGGTGTTGCCCCCACTGTCGAGGATGACTCATTGTGGTGCTCCGCGACAGCGACAGGCCAGGCAAATCAACCATCGACTACAACTATAGTTAATCAAGGCATACATGAATCTCTCTTATCTCTCTGCTGATTGCTCTCTCAAATAGGGAATTTCTGGATGTTGTGTCATGGATTTATTTCTCCCTGATTGTTCTCAAATGTGGAATTTCTAGATGTCGTGTTGCAGATTTATCTCTCCATTGATCGCTGTAACACCCTGACCCAAATTCGTTTAGAGCCTAGCCCACCTACGGTGTTGGCCCACGCATGCATAGCACCTGCTTGGACTTTGGTCTTCGCTTCGTTCAAAAGGGTCAATCCGAGGTGCTATGTTTGGCTTCAACGGGCATTATATGTTACTACAACTCTGTCTCAACTAGCAATATGGGACTAATCCCACCATCGCATCCATATGGCCACATGGGTCTCACAACAAATCGAGCTGGAGTATTACACTCACCCACCCTTAATAGGTTGACGCCTTTGTCAGCACACACCTAAGCGGCAAATGTCCAGGATCCCCCTCGGTATACGGCCGTGCATGCGTCTAGTACCGACCCATATGCCATGCCGTGTGACCACTTTAAACCCACACAAGCCATGTGCAATATATATGCTTGCGCAACTAAGCCCACACGATTTGCCGCACAACGAGGGTTGATGCTCTGATACCATCTGTAACACCCTGGTCCAAATTTGTTTAGAGCCTAGCCCACTTACGGGATTGACCCACGCATGCATAGCACCTACTTGTACTTTCGTCCTCGCTTCGTCCAAAAGGGTTAACCCGATGTGCTATGCTTGGCTCCAACAGGCATTATATACTATTACAACTCTGTCTCAACTAGTAATACGAAACTAATATCACCATCACATCCACATGGGTCACATGGGTCTCAAAACACATTGGGCTAAAGTATTACAATCGCTCTGAAATAGAGAATTTTCTGGAGGCATGTCTTAAGATACACTACAGGAATCGCGCGAAATCTCGATGGCCAAAATTATTCTCGACGGCCAAACACAAGCCGTCGACAAAGACTCGGTAATCTCGACGGCCAAATTTATACCGTCGATAAAACTCCTGTAATCTCGACGGCCAAAAAAAGCCGTCGAGAATGAATCGTAGAGGCCCGCGCCCTCAGATTTTTTTGTTTTTCGCGAACGCGGGAATGCTCTATCTCGACGGCTGGGACTAAGCCGTCGTGAATACACTATGGGCCAGTCCATCAGATGAATAAATCTAGACGGCCAGCATGTGGCCGTCGAGAATAGTTCATGCTGCACTGGTGGGCTGGCCCATCGAATTTTTTTATTTTGTAAATATTTTTCATAATTTGCAGAGTTGTTTATTTAGCAATTTAATTAAAAATAAACAAAAATTAAAAATAAAACCAAATTTTGTTAAAAATATATATGGTACAAGATGTTATTTTTTGACATACTTATTTTAAAAATAATTTGTATGTACAATTAATGTTAGGTTTAATATATGTATATATATTTAAAACTTAAAAATTGTATTTAAATTTTTTAAAATTGGAATATTTTGCTACACTCGAGCCATGCCTGTGGTCTTGAAATGTAAATTTTGGAGGTGTATTAAAAATTGTAAGCAATATTGTAAAATAACTCTAGTTATGAAATAAAGTTTGGTTGTTTGTACTATTTTGAAATGCAACTGAAATCCTAGACAGTTGTATTTTCGGGGATCTCTCGGGGTCCTCACAGGAGCTATCGTAGTTTGGCATACATCTATTTTATTCAAATTGGCCTAGGTTTCATTGTGCTCTAATGTAGATCATCAGTGGATTCAATTCAATTCTTATATGCACCTTATTGGACTAACCCATAGAGCTAACCCACTGCATCAGAAGACATTTGCTTTGTGTTGTCTTTGTTGAGATAGATTTACAGGTGTTGTCATCAATTACCAAAAAGAGGGAGATTGAAAGCTCAAGCTTCCAAGGGCTTGATTTATTTTGGTAATTGATACCAACTGGACTTAAAGCGTACCACATCAAGTCTAAGGACACATGTTTTCTAGGTCTTCTATTTTCCTTGTGTGCGTGTAGACTAGGTCCTACAGGCTTGTGTCTATCGTCTCTCTGGTTGCAGGGTCCCACTAAGCACATGATTCTGAGTCTTCATCTCTGAGTGGGCCGAGAGTATTCCTCCCAGGTTGTTGGTTGGTGAGATTCGCGAAGGTTCTGATCGGCTACACCTGTCCCGGTTTGAGAGGGTTTTGAGAGCCAGTCTTCCGGGGTTTCGTAGCCACTAAGCCATCCAAAAGCCGAAATACTTTGTGGGCGTGAAACTTCCCGCCTAAGCCTACGAACCTTCCCGCCCGTTGAGCTTAAGTTTGGCATCAAATAGTTCTAAATCTTTAAAAATATCTTTGTTTGGGCAATGCAGCAGAAATAGAGGGTTTTGTGGGCTGCTGGCCGAGACGGGGCAACTAGGCCCGGACTGTCCGGACAGTCTGCCCCATGGGCCCGGACAGTCCGGCCCAAGTGGCCCGATCTCGGCCTCCGTGGCAGATCTGTGATATTTTGTATTTTTAAGAGTCTTCCCATGCTCGGATTAAAAATATCAAAATATGAAAGTTGTAGAGAATTCTGAGACACATCTTTTTATTGTTGAGAAGTATTTCCTTTGAGCAATAGAAAAAATCATATAAATTCGGGAAGATTTCAGCTGGCAGTAGGCGGCCTGGGGGCCTGGGGAGGCTGGACTGTCCTGCCCAAGGCATGCTGTCTGAAGCGCTGTTGAAGTGATGCCTTTGGCTGGACTGTCCGGTCTTGGAGTCTGGACTGTCCAGCCCAAGTTATCTCCTCCCTGGCTTGCTAGTTCCATTTTCCAGTCAGCGCCTACCTTAGGCCGGACTGTCCGGACCACTTTGTCCGAACTATCCGGACCTTGTTGTGCCACTTCTGTCTCGAATTGTATTTCTTACAGAGAGTGCATGCCTTAGTCCGGACTGTCCGGGTGTTGTTCGGGGTGTTGTCCGGCCTAAGGTTTGAATCTGGATCTAAGATCTATTTCTTAGGTTTCTGAAGTGGGGAGTATATAAAGACTTTCCTGGTCAAGGGAGGGGCTGAGAGACTCATTTCACAACCCTAGCCACCCATCCCATGTGAGAGAGAGCTCTCCCATGGTCCTCCTCCTCCTTGGGGTCTCCATGAGTGCTTGAGAGAAGGAGAAGGAGAGAGAGAAGAAGAAGAGAGGAAGAAGAAGGTGAGCAGCCCCCTATCTCCTCTCCATCCATCCCCACGGTGTGTCTCTCCCATGGAGCCTTTGGTCTAGGTTCTCCATAGTTGTGAGAGGTGTGGTGAGGTGATTGGTCTCCGATCATGTGCTCTTTGGGTCTCTACTTCCGGAAGGAGATCGACACCAAGCCTTCGTCTACAACAACTCAATCTACTACACCAATGAAGCCCTTCAGTTGAACCGGAGGCCACCTCCTTGTGTGGGGTGCATTGCTTGGAGAAAAATCTGCCCTTGTGACCCTTCGGTGGTGCGAGGCCGGTCGGTGACCCTTCGGTGGAGAAAAAACCGCCCTTGTGACCCTTCGGTGGTGCGACGCCGGTCGGTGACGCTTTGGCGTTGCCGGTGAAGAAAATCCGCTCTTTGTGACCCTTCGGTGGTGCGAGGCCGGTCGGTGACCCTTCGGTGGTGCCGGTGAAGAAATCCTTCTTGTGGCCCTTCGGAGGTGTGAGAAGGTCGGTGACCCTTCGATGGTGCCGGTGTGGTGTATGAGGTCTTTCCACCCGTGTGAAGAGCTCGCCGCTTGTACGGGTTTGAAGGTCGCCCACCATTCGTTGGTGAAGAGCTTCCACTAGTGGATTGGGCAAAAAGGTCAAGAGAGACCTTGGCTTTCACTTTTGAAACCTTGCCTAACGGTGAGTAGAAGCTTGCTCCGAACATCGGGAAACACACACTTGTCTCTTGTCTCCTTCCCTTTACATTTCTACACCTTTACTTTCACGCATATCTTGTGTTTGATCAACTGCCTAGCTAGAACTTTGCTCATATTCGCTTCCGCTAACTAGCATCATAGGCTCAACTGATTATTTGGGTCACTAATTTGATTAACCACTAGCGCAATCAAAGTCGGAACTAAAAAATTGAAAAAGCCAATTCATCCCCCCCTCGGCCTGAGATCCCTTCAGCTGCTTATATCGTCCTAATCCCAAAGGGACAGGGCCCCTGCCCACGGCTTCCTTCAGTCCAATTAACCTATCCCACAGAATTGGGAAGATCTTCTCAAAGCTGTTGGAGAATAGGCTTTCCTTGCTCCTCGCTGAACTGGTCTCCCCAAACCAATCTGCCTTAGTAAAGGGGTGATCAATCCAAGATAGCTTCCTTTGGGTGAAAGAATGCGTTGCAAACCTCCATAGGAAAAAGGTACCGGCGTTGCTTGTCAAGCTTGACGTGGAAAAAGAATTCGACTCCGTTAGCTAGGAGTTCCTTTTGGAGGTCCTCCAGCATCTAGGTTTCGGACAGAGATGGCGAGATTGGGTTTCCATCCTCTTAGGGTCATCCTCTTCACGGGTGCTTCTTAATGTCTATTCTGGCAGGGCTTTTGGACACATACGAGGGCTGCGACAGGGCGATCCTCTCCCCCCTTTTTGTTCATCTTGGCTATGGAGCCGCTCTCTAGGCTGGTGCAGCTGGCTGAACAGCGTGGTCTAGTCCAAGCAGCACCCCATAATGTCTCCAGGCTTTGTGCCTCTCTGTATACAGATGATGTTATGGTTCTTCTTAGGCCACTCAAGGAAGAGGTACAGGTCCTCTGGGTCATCCTCCACACTTTTAGTGGTGCTTCAGGAATGGTAGTCAACTGGTCCAAGAGTGAGATCTACCCTATTAGGTGCATGGATCAGGTACAGGCATGGATACCGCAGGAAATTCCAGTTCAGATTCGAAACTTCCCTTTCACCTACCTTGGTCTACCTTTGAGACCAACCAAGGTTAAGAAAGCCGATGTGCTCCCGCTGATCGAGAAGGTCAGGCGTAGGTTGGAGAAGTGGAAGGCCAATCTCCTTTCGAAAGCAGGCCAACTTGTGCTTATTAATTCCATCCTCTCCTCTATGATGGTGTACCACCTCATGGTTTTTAAGTTGGAAAAATGGGTAGTTCGACGAATCGACAAGATCAGATGTGCCTTCCTTTGGAAAGGTGAGCGGGATTGTCATGGGGGGCATTGTTTGGTGAGCTGGGCCAAAGTTTGCAGGCCAAAGGAAATGGGAGGCTTAGAAGTAATTGATATTGACCGCTTCGGGAGAGCTTTGCGACTCAGATGGCTTTGGTATGACTGGAGCGCGGTGGTTAAGCCATGGCATGGTTTGAAGCTGGATATGACGGCTACCAAGGCGGTCACTGAGCTCAAACTAGGTGACGGTTCTCATGCTGACTTCTGGTCCTCTCCCTGGCTTCATGGCCAAGCCCCAAAGATCTTGCGCCGCTGTGTAGCACCTTAGCCAAGGGTCAAAAACTAACGGTGCGGGATGTCTTGCTTACTGGCTCTTAGATGACAAAGCTCAGAAGGATTTCCACTACGCAGTAGATCATAGAGTTCGTTCGTTTATGGACGGCAATACAGGATGTGGTGTTAGTCCCAAATGAATTGGACAAGGTTCTTTGCAACCTTACTGCTGACAGGATCTACAATGCGAAGTCCGCATACAGAATACAGTTTGCAGGATCTTTTCGGGACCACAATTATTGGAGAATCTGGAGAGCGAAAGTGCAACCTAAGTGCCGCTTCTTCTTCTGAGTTGTGATACAAAATAGATTGATGACGACAGATCAATTGATGCGGCGAGGATGGCCTTGTAGCCACTTGTGTGTTCTTTGTGATGCTATCTTAGAATCCCATTGACAACCGGGACCAATAGAGCTACCTGCATTCGAGCCAGCCTATCGAGGAGAGATTTAGTCCCGGTTCCTGTAATCTGGACTGATGCCCAGCAGGCATCAGTCGGCTGCATCCGTCCCGGTTCAAAAACCGGGACTGAAGCCTGTTCCAAACCGGGACTGAACGCCCATTCCGTAGTAGTGATTGGTGGGACTCTCTACAAGGGGAAGTTTCGATTAGAAGAAGGGAGGACGGCATTATAATCCTTACTTGTTGGCATGTTTGGATTGAGAGGAATAATCGAATTTTCATGAGTGTATGCCAGTGGCCGGCTGATGTAGTTTCCAATATCCATCTAGATGTGGTTTAGTGTGTAGCATAAGCTTTTTTGTTGCTGGCTCTTTGTTGTCAGGACCCTAGGCCTTCTGCCTACAAAATTGTTGCTCCTCCTTCTTGAAATGAATGAATTAGGCTGCTCGCCTTTTCTTAAAAAAAAAAACACGTATACCATCCGAACGGTATACCGTACACATGTAACCCTCTGACACTTGTAAATATAGCACACAGACTTAATAATTAACACCTGTCATATTCAAATAGTTACAGTACGTACACGCAGTAGTGCCTTGTACATAGATCACACAAACACACAGGTGAGATATAGTACATTACAGATTTACAGGTGAATTAACACACGCAAATGCAATAGATTACACGCATATATGCAGGTATATAGTGCAGTTCTCTCAGACACACACACACGTACAGTAAATACGTACGCTTAACCAGCCATGCCATGCAGCATGCACACAGAGAAGGCAGATGAATTAACACGACCACCAGCATGAAGAATTTAAGATTATACAGGAATACGCGAGACACTGACAGAAGAGATGACCTGGGTTTGCTTCAGGTGCATCTTTATTCCATGCCATACGAATGGAGATTGGAGAAGAACCGAAGCCGATCGATCGAAGGTCGAAGAAATCTTCCATGTAGCTGAAGAGTAGTTAATGTAGTAATGATACACTCACGGAGCTAGAGCAGCAGGCAGCAGCCATGCACAGTCTCAGCTTATAGAACTTGGAGGGGCTTGATGAATCTGAAATCAGGACATTTGCGATGCTGGTCAGTGATTGTTTTGAGATCTTCTTGCATCTTATTTGCCTTGCATTCGCCATGTGCATTGAGCTCGAGCTTCTCCAGCTGGTTCAGGCCTTCGATTCCCGAAAGCTTGCTAGTCACCGTGATGGTAAAAGACCAGAAGATCTTCTCGAGCTTCTGAGCTGCATCCTGTTGGAAGGAGATCTGATCGATCTTGTCGTCCTCGATCCGGAGGGACTCGAGGACGAGGAACTCGTCTCTGTGGAACGTCAGATTAGCCTCGTTGAACGAGCGGCGACGAAGGCAGAGGGAGCGCAGGACCTGAAGCGCGCCTAGGGTTCGCAGAGACGTCCCCGACAGCATGGTCTCGCACAGTGTCACCGTGGACAACTTGTGGAGATCATTGATCCATCTAGTCAAGCCATGGTCACCTCCTACGTTGCCTTTGATGGAGAGATCCTCGAGGGGAGCTGTGAGCTTGCCATGATCAGCCTCAGCGCCATTCATGTCAAGGTTCACGCCAGCGCTGCTGTTGATCCACAGATGCAGGGAGAGGATGCCGCTCAGCCTGCCGATGGCGTGGAGCAAGGATTCCATGCTAGCTTGATCGTCGCCGTCGACAACCAAGCCTAGCTTCTTTAGATTCTTGAGATTGAGAAGATGATCTTTCCTCAGAATGGCGGCGCCGCCGCGAGAGACGCGGACATGGGACAGTATCTCCAGCTTGGTCATGGTGCCGACGTAGAGCGGCATCTTCACGGTGGAGATAGAAGGCCCCCTCGGCGGCCAGCTCTTGTCGCCGCCGCCATTGTCGACCCGGCCGGCGAGCGGCGAGCAGGTGCTTCAGCTTGCGGAGGCGGATATGCTTCATGTCGTCAACGAGGAGGTTGGTATCCCGGACGTCGAGCGCCTCCAGCAGCCAGAGGTGGTTGATCTGCCTCGGCAGCCGGGTGACGTTCGTCTTCCGAAGGCTGAGGTACTTGAGCGACGTCACCTTGCAGATGCTCTTGAGGTGGCACCTCTTCACCCCAGTGCAGCCCCCCAGGTCCATCACGTTCAGCCGGTACTCCTCCGGGAGCGACCTGAGGAGATCGACCAGATCATCCATGGGCTCCTTGACGGCGGCGCCGGAGCAAGAGCTCCGCCACGGCGACGGCTCCGGCAGCTGCATGGCATTACCATCATGTTGCCACTGCCGTGTAACAATCTCGCGGATCTTAACCTGCCGCTCTAGGTGAGACGGCAGGCCGACCACGAAGTTCTCGCTCTTGGCCATGTCGAAGATGAAGCGCCGGACTCGTTTGGTCAATTTACAGCTCCTCACCGTGCCGGCGTCGCTGGTGGCGACGGGAGAGATGAACCCTAGGAAGATGAGATCGGTGAAGCAGGTTTCACCAGCTTCTTCCAAACTTTTATAGTCTCCCATGTCCACGAGGCCTTCGGCGACCCATCTTCGAACCAAGCTCGTCCTGCTGATCCTGTCCTCCTTCTCGAAAGCGGTCAGGTACTGCAGGCAGCTCTTGTAATGCGTCGACAGCTTGCTGTAGCAGAAGATCATCACCTGCTTGTCCACGTCAGCCCTATACTCCTTCACTGCTCCTTTCAGGTCTCTGAGCTCTTGCTTGGTCCAGTAGCGGTTAGCATGCAGGGCGCAGAGGAACATCCTGCCGGTTCGGACTTCCTTGCATTTTTCCGCGACGAAAGTTATGGTTTTCTTGACATCATCTTGTTCTTGGTTCTTGGCTTTCTTGGCATCATCTTGTTCTGGGTCCTCGGCTCTCTTGGCATCATCATCTTGTTCTTCGTCCTCGTACTTGTACGCGGTGTGTTCATAGAGCAATTCGATGGCCTCCCTGAAACACCCAGCAGTAGGAGGCGTTGCCTTGATCGAGTCGTCGTCCTCTTGGGCCAGGGCTGAAGGAAATAACCCTGATTTAATCGCCAGAAGTTTCTAGGCTACGCGTGTTCTTGTAAGTTCACGCTTGTAAGTGTAAGCTAGCTAGTAATTGTGAGAAGGTTCTAAAGTTAGTAAGTAAGCTAGTAATTGAGGTTCATGCACTAGCTAGAAAGTTATTATATTTAAATAGTCAACTAGTAGTTAGGTTCTCACATTTACTAGTCAACTAGTAGAAATTTTATGTAACAACTAGTAATATGTAGAGTGAGCAAACAAGTAGAATAGTTAGCAATAAAAAGAACTCATGCCTAGCCATGCCATGTAAGAAGCACCGCTAGCCGTCTAGCATAGCACAGTGATAACGAAACCGCGGTTAATCAAACGAAAACAGCGGTTAACCGGCAAAACGGTCCGGGTCGGTTTTTTGGAAAACCGGTCGGTTAGGTTGAATTAAATTCAAATTTGAAAATCCGTGAAAAAATATGAAAAAATACCATAAAATAATAAACATTATTATATGACTATTGGCTGAAACAGAATTTAAAAATTCAAAATTTTCAAGTGTTTTTTGGTTGATATGAATGAAAATAAATAAAAAATAAAGAATAGCATATGCCATATTTAATGAGCTCTGCCTCCTCCGGTCCTCCCCCCACCCAGCAACTCGTGACCCAGGGCACCCATCTCCACTTCTCCAGCCTCCCCTCTGCTCCAGTGCTCCTCCCCTCCCGAGCGCCACCGCCGCGCGGCTAGCTGGCCAAACCGAGTGGTTAGCCGGCGGGATCGAGCGGCTAGCCGGCTGATCCAGCGACTAGCTGGCGCGGATCAGGGGGATCGGGCGGCTAATCGACCGATTAGCTAGGCTAACTGGCGCAGCACAGCGGCTAGCCGGTCCTGCACGAGGCATGGGTGAGCGCCGGCGTCTGACCGGAGATTCACCAGCTGCTAACCGAGTTTCGCTAGCGGCTTTTCCAGGTAACCGGGCGGCTAGCCGAGGCAGCACAGGACAGGAGACACACAGGCGGGCGACCAGCGGCTAGCCGCGCTACGCCAGCGGTTAGCCGGGGAAACTGGTCGGCTAGCCCGATCTGCCTGGCCGTGGCGCCCCTCCCCCCTCAAATATTCACCGTACTGCTAGTGTTAGGGTTAGGATTAGGATTTTGTATGATACCAAATTTATTTATTTTTGTTATTACGAAGAGATTTTGTGCTGCAATGCAGTGAGACGTTGAACAAATGGCGGATGAATCTAGCGATCCGGTTTGGGAGTATGATCACAAAGTGAAAGCGGGATTCAAATGTAATTTCTGCAAAGAAACAAAAGCGGGAGGCGGCGCAAGAAGATTTAAGCACCACTTGGCTGGTCGTGGCAGCAATGTGAAACCTTGTGGATCAGTCCCTCCTGAGGTGAGGGATTTCTTTCGACGGTATCTGGATAGAACCGCCGAAAAAGACCGAGAAAGTAAGAGAGCGGTTTAAATTGGAAGAAGCTGCAGCATCGGCAGGGAGAGGTAGAGGGGCTTGGCAGGAGCAAAGGCACCATATGGGAGGGTTATGGTAGTGGTGTAGGCGGTTGGCATGAGCAGGGGCACCACTACGGGGTTAATGGCAGTGGTGCAGGCGGTTGGCAGGGCACACCGGATGATGACAGTTGCACCACTCCCCAGGTTGCACCCACTCACAGGGGGTTTCGGGACATGTGATCTTGGAATGTTTAGGAGTGGGAGTGGTGGACAAGGATGGCAGCAGCAGTACACTGGGGGTTACAACGAGTAAGAGAAATATGACCGGGCCATGGCTGCATCGAGGATGGAGTCAGACTTTAGGGCGTGGGTAGGAGAAAGGTATGAGCATGGCGGTGGAAGTGGGGGTGGTGCTCGCGAACCTGAGCCTAAAATAGGGATGCTGCGGCAAATGTTCTCGCGATCAAGCTCACAAAGGAAACCTCGACCTATTGATGCCTCATCCACGGTTCAGCCAAGAATTGACAGAGGCAGGTTCTCACAGGAAGGCAAAAGGGCGAAACGTTTGCTTGGCATGGGGTGGGCCAGATAGTTTCACGCATCCGGCATTCCTGGGAGGAAAGCCGATACTCCTTACTTTGTCGCTCCCGTAAGGGAGACACAAAGACTAGATAAAAAGTTAAAATTGTTTTTTCTACTTTATACACTACTTTGTTGCCAGCTAATCATACTTTGCCATATGTTGCTTGTGTAGGAGAGACGATGCAATCACCAAGCGGTCGGGATATTGATGGAATATACTTAGATGACGAGGAGACAGAGATAAAAAGAGAGATGGAGACGTGGAAACAAGATTGGGGTCACTATGGAGTGACTATACTGTGTGTTTTTGGACGGGGCCGACTGGCATGAACATCATAAACTTCATGCTGTACTGTAATGGCATAACTTACTTCTACAAATCAGTAGATGCAACGAACTAGACACAGGACACTAAATTCCTCGTCGAGGTAATACTTCATCTATTTTGTTGTTGTTTTGCGCTCTATTACTGTCTATTTAATGTGGACATTTTTTCATGCAGACAATACATAAGGTGGTGCTGGAGGTAGAGGTGGAGAATGTTGTCCAGATTGTCACGGACAACGGTGCCAACTACAGGGCGGCGTGCTTGAAACTGAGTAAGAAATACCTGTCTATCGTTTGGCAGCCCTGTTTGGCTCACACTATCAACCTGATGGTGAAGGATATTGTGGAATTCCCTAAAAATAAAGCAATCATTGATAGTGCAAAGAGGATATGCCGATAGTTATATAACTCTAGAAAGCTTCATGCTATGATGAAATAGGCCATTGGCGGAAAGTTAGCGAAATGGAATGCAACTAGAATTGACACCAACTACATTTTCTTAGAGAGCTTTTCGAAGCATAAGAGTGCCTTTATGAAATGGATGGCAAGTCAAGAGTTCCAAGCTACCTCTTACTGCTAGTCTAAGGACGGACAATATGCACATCAAAATTTGTTAGATCTATGTTGGTGGGCTAGGGTTAAAGAGTGCATCGATTCAGTGGAATACTTGTATGTTTTTCTTCGTATGGCTGACCAAGACAAGATTTCAACCATATGCAACATGCTACCAATGTACCATGATGTCCGTGGATGGATGTACAGAGACATCCAAAAGCCCGATCGCACGCACTACCTAAAGGTTCTTGATACCAGGTTTAGAGATGTGGCATATGACACTTACATTGGAGCAGGTTAGTTCTGAATTATTTTACCGAATTGTGTAGTACTAGATATCCATTACAATGTGAATTGTTTTATTGAATTGTGTATTTTTTCATGCAGCTGCGGCTTTGAGCCCTTCCCTCCACTACAGTAGGGGCATTACTGAAATCATGCTAGCAGATCTACGATGGGCATTTGATAGAATGACAGACAGTGTTACCGTAGCCCAAGCATTGGTGGAGGCAGATGTGTGGAGGAGAAATGGTGGTTCCTTCGGTGGGCAAACTGCTTATCAAATGGCAATACATGAAAATATTAACCCAGGTAATCGTGATTTGCGATCTACCATTCTACAATAATGGTGGAGCAGACTATTTACCAAAATGTATATTGTTAGGTGTAGGTTAATGTGGAGCATGTTTGACACGGACACGCCAACGCTTCAAAGGCTTGCCAAGAAGCTTGTGAGCCCGTGCGCGTCCTCTAGTGGATGTGAGAGAAATTAAAGTACCTTCGACTTCATTCACACGAGGGCCCGCAACAAACTAGGGTATAATAAACTGCACAAGCTTGTTTTCGTTTGTTACAACTCAAGACTTCGTCTTGAGCGGGTCAAAACTCAGAGGAGGGAGATAGAATATGACCATGCATACCAACTCCACCTTTCAATTGCAGGCAGGAACAACCCAATGTTCGATTGGTTGAAGAATGGAAGGTACGGGCATATGTCAAATTATTCTAGTATAAATTCTATCATATATCAAACATGCTTCTAAATTCTAATATAGGTCATATAAAAATCTAATTTGCATAGTATGCTTGTTACTTTTGTTATAGATCAAATTCTACTTCAGTTTTATATGAGGACACCACTGACACTGACAACCCACTGTCATCACTATTTGTCGTTAACCTAGAAGATCCAGGCACTATCTAGGCAAAGACCAATGGCAAAAGTATAGGCGAGTGGGCTGAGGAGAATGTGGGAGACACCCACATTGGTAAGAAAAAGACTCGCTTGTCTCCTCCTATCAAGCGTTTATCGAAGAAGGCAAAGGGGAAGAAACTGCCCACGAAAGATGATGATGAAGAGGATAGGGATGCAAATGAGGAAGAGATTGCAGAAAGCCCCTCGTACGAAGAATCAAATGACAGTTCCTCCTCAGATGATGGGGAGGACGATGGCGGGGGTGATGGTGAGGGTGGCGGTGATGAGGGGGTGACGGCGAGGTTGGCGCTGATGACGGGGGTGATTGCGAGGGTGGTAACGAACCAAGCTACCATCCTGTGATCAAATTCTACTCACAAGATTTATCTCCTATCTCGCAGAGAGCCACTAGGCCCAGGTCCTCCAGGTCTAGAAGGGGCAAGCAAGACAACCCGCAAGACCAGAATAGCTCAAGCTCTGTGAGTGATACTTATACGGATTATAATTTTTGTCCTTCCCGTATCCTCGTCCAAATCCACACATGAGGATGGTATATGAATGAAAAATACCAGATTACTATGCAACTCTCTATCAAAGTTGACAGGACAATGTCTGGACCACAGGGCTGAGTTGAGATGATTTTAAGATAGACTTAATGAACAACCATGGGCTAATTGTCATGTCTAAAGAGGAGTACTCCATAGCATACCCTAATGTTGGATTTGACCAACATTATTGATACAACTTACAACGGTAATATTCTCTTCTCATAGCATACTTACATCCATTTCTTTTATAACATGCATGTGTGATTTCTTATATGTCTCATTTGTAGGTTCCACTGCCACATGAATCAACGAATGAGAAGGTTTGAATTTTGAACTTGCAATGTTTGGTAAATTTAATTGATGGTATGCTGGTTACTTTTGTTTTATATCCCTATAATGTGTGGTAAATTGATACAATTGAGAAGGTTTCAACTTGCAATGTGTTTCAAATTGATGCAATGTCTCATTTGTATGTCCCTATGTTTTTTTCTATTTTTAAATCGATTTTTCTATTTTTCCTCTAATTTTCTATTTTCTGCTAAAACAGCTCGGCTTGCCGAGCTAACTGGTCGGTTAGCTATCCGAGCCGGTTTTTGTATTCAAATTTGAATTCGTCCGGCTTTTGCTCGAAATTTCCGGTTAGCCGTGGTAACCGACTGGCTAGCCGAGCCGAGCCTCCGTCTGTTTTTGGGCTCGGTTCGGTTATGTAAACCCTGTTCTAGCACTTGTATGTGAGTGTCATACAAGTATATGTGAAGCCACGTATATGAATCAATAAAAGAAAGAATGCCACTCTGTTTCTAGTGTTCTAGTCCATTCCATTGGGAGAGAAATATGACTAGCTGTGGTAAGTGAGCTGGTTACCTGAATCATCAGACGCTGCCTTCGTTGCATCCTCCTCCTCTGGGACTGGGGGTAGGGCACGGAGGAAATCCTTCCTCATTTTTTTCATCGCTTCGGCGCCTTGGACGGCCGTGTTGCCCCACCTGTACCGTGAGTCCTTGTCGTCGGGGACGGTGACGTCGTAGCGCTGCCGCCGCTCGCCGACGTCGCGCACCCGGTCCTTGAGTTCGCGGATCCGGATGGCGAGGCGGTGGTGCGCCGGCCAGTTCCAGAGGTACACGGCAGGGCGGCACACGGTGGCGCAGAGGCCGCCGTCGGCGTCGCGGACCGGCCCGCTGTTGCGGAGGTAGAGCTCGATGCAGTCCTGGGCGATGTATGCGATCTCACGGACCTGCTTCATCCACGCGCGGTGCTGGTCGTTGTGCGCCGCCGACGACTTGGCGAGGTGCAGCAGGAAGCCGTTCATGCTGTCCATCTCGTCCTTGATGAACTGCATGTCGCCCGGCACGCCGCCGAGGAGCCTCGCCTCTTCGGTGATCGCTGACGACAGCACCCCCAGCAGCGAGGTCACCGCGTTTTGCGTCAGATCCGCCATTGATCTTCTCTCTCAAGATCTCTCTCTAGATCTGGTGTACACGATCGATGATGGAAGCTTAAGCTGGATTGGGAATGAGCATGTGATGCATGCAAGAGCATACAGTGCTGAACAAATAAGTAGCAGGAGGAAGAAGTTAATGCAAGCGTAAGCTCGAGGTCATGACGGAGTACTGGAATACCTTTCTTCTCGTTGTCTTTCTTAATCTTTTTCTTTCGCTTTTGCTAAGGAACAGCGAATCGATTCTTACTTTGATAAGTGATCTCTCTACCCATCTTCCTGAACAGCACCTCGTCCGAGGCGATATCTTCTTGTTCTTCGCTCGCACGCAATGGTGAGCAGCTTAATTTGGTCCCCCAAACCCTGTTCCTTTTCCATCTTTCGATGCTTCCATTGCTCCTATTCGACGTTTTCTCTGTGCGTCCAGGCATGAAACTGGGCTGCACGTACCGCAGGATCAAGTTAGGTACGTGATATTGTGCCCATTATGGCAAGACAATTTTTTTTTCCCTGCTGTTTATGCTCCCAAGAAGTTTTTTTTTTCTCCCAGCAACTGTCGTACGTAATGAAAACGATTTTGCTAGTTCAATTGGTGTTGCATTTTATAAATTTGGTAAACAAAACCAAGACACAATAACTAAAAGCATAAGACTGCCGTCCAAACCAACAAAATTGCGGTGGGGCATGGTTGCTTCTTTCAGCTCTGCTTAATAATATGGATAAATGATTTTTGTACTAAGATTATTTAAAAAAAATGAAATAGCTATATATGTTATGGGAATCCTAATTGAAATTTCTGGGGTTTTCAAATACCCCTATATATAAAACCTAGCAGGAAGAAAAGAGAGAGAGAAAGAATCTTGCGATGTTTAGGGCAACAACATATAGAAATATGACAGCACCTCTAGGACCTTTGTTCATTAAGCATGGATGGAGGTCCCAAAAGGGGGTCCGTCTTTGAGTCTGAAGGGAAAATAAAGTGTCCGTAGCTTGTCCCCGTCCAAAAACTATGAAAGAGGATTCTCCTAGATGTAAGAGGTCAAGATACCTAGCTGTGATTGTTAGATCTAATCTCATGATCTAATATTGAAATTACGCCTTAGCCTAACATGATCACTAG
Organism: Raddia distichophylla; assembly: GCA_005191435.1. Classification (NCBI taxonomy): domain Eukaryota; kingdom Viridiplantae; phylum Streptophyta; class Magnoliopsida; order Poales; family Poaceae; genus Raddia; species Raddia distichophylla. Next base: position 4,140,043 of record SPJY01007910.1, on the reverse strand, counting down.
TTCTAATGCGGAATAGTGGACTGACCGGAGTTCATTGAAGCCATGAGCACCGTGTAGTGGATCGGTCGGTGACGAACGGAGGATATCGGCACCGCTCCGGTCGCCGCCTGCATTGGGGAACACAGCCCTTCGGGTCTCTCCCAGCGCAATTAGGATCGGTATGAAGTTTAGGGGTGAGTGAACCGGGAGAGAGATCGTCACCTCTCCCCCGGGGCGGCCATCCCTTTATATAGCGCTGGAGACCTTTTTATTTTTTTGATGTGAATCTGGGAGAAGGCACTTATGGAACTTACACCTATGTTAGCAAAACTTAGCCATGTGCTGATAAAACTTGGCCGTGTGCGGATGAAATCTGATGAAACTTCGATGTAACCTGATGAAACTTGGGTGAAACCTGTTGAAACTTGAATTGACCTGATGAAACTTGAAGAAACTTGCATGAGACCTGTTGAAACTTGCATTCAACCTGATGAAACTTGGTAGTTCGGCAAGTTTAACGAATATGAAATCCAAATTTCAGTAGGCAAAACCCAAGTTTCATCAGGTAAGTTTTAAGATTTATATGGCAACATATATCTTGTTTTGTTCGTAAAAATACGAGGAACACGTTGGTGCAAACGGTTTGTGGATTAGAGCACCCAGTCAAAATTTATAGTCATCAAAAGAAAAAAATGATGTGGGACCCATCCTGCATGGCGCTCGCCAGGCACGAGACGCGCGGTTGCTCGCGCGCGTCCGGACACGCCGGCCGTCCGGCCTAAAGCCTTTCCGTAATATCTTTATTGGATCTGAAACATAAAACTGAGGTTACAATAACGATGGGACTTATTCTCCTTATCGATTGAGTTATTAGACATTGACACACAAGTGGCAAGATGTGAGACCAACACAGATCGCTAAGCTAGATACCCGGCCCTAACCACGCATTGTTGGACACCGCAACATCTATCATTTTTTCTCGATGAGACGCTTGAAGCTAAACGGCACGGTGAATTGGCGCGGGCCGTCGTAGAATGCGGCGGCGGCCTGCTCCGAGATGTGATCCCAAAACCAATCCTGGTCGCGGTTCTCGCACGGCGCTGCAAACTGGGGCATGCAGGGCCCTCTGCAGCATGCGGTATCATAGTTGACGGATCCTTCATGCACGGCAACAAAACCTGTACGTGAGATCTCGCACATACCGACATACGTAGTAGTATAAGCTATAGGAAAACCTAAGGTTTTCGATAGCTAAACGAATGCTCGGTAGTTGATAGGTTTTGTTGTTTGCTTTTGCTAATCGTCAGCCAAATAATTTTTAGATAAGAATAAATTGATTTTCTCATATATATAGACAGTTTCTAGAGGCTTTCCTTTGATCTTTTATATGTCATATATATATAGTTGTTTGATTTACGGTATGGAAACGACTAAGAGCTGATGTGAAGCGAGTTGCTTTGTAGCTACGATAGATGGATGATACCGTCGAAAATGCACCATTTTGCCAGCGGAGACAGCACGTCTCTAGCCAAAACATTGCATCGCATGCACCCATCGATGATCGATCGTTTATACTTTATACGCATTCGTACCAGCAGCCGTGGCGTTGGTGAAGCCATAGAAGTCGGCGACGGAGTAACGTGTTAGATCTTACTGTTCATGATCTAAAAATGATCTATTATGAAAATTAGCCTTAGCCTAAACATGATCACTGTTCTTATGCGGAATAGATGAACTGATCAAAATTTGTTGATGCCGTTAGTGCCGTGTAGTTGATCCGTCGAAGACAAGTAGAAGGATCGGCGTCTTACCGGACGCCACCTACATTAGCCGAACACTACCCTTCGGGCCTCTCCTAGCGCAATTAGGATCGGTGTAAATAATGGGGTGAGTGAACTGGGAGAGAGATCGTCACCCCTCCCACGGAGCGGCTATCCCTTTATATAGCGCTGGAGAGACTTGGGGGGCAAGTCCAAACGGGAAGAAAACGCCTCCGATCATGGCGTGAAATTAAGTGCAATTAATTGTGCTAATTAGGGCAATTAAATGCATTGATTAGGATACGATTTGGATTCCCACATGGTGCTTGATTATGCAGGTGTTTTATTAAGGGACGAGGTAGTTTAGGAAGGTGTTTAATGCATTGTCCCCTTGACCATGCCTAAGATCAACCAACATTCTCCCACTTGATTGAAAGGTTGTCATAATATATTCGCTTTCAATAGACAACGGTCTAGGGCAATGTGTTACAACAACAAACGAAAGAGCCATTGAAACGCCTATACCCATAGTCCACTATACCACCTTGTTAGAACACTAGCTTAATTTTAACAGGTGTTGATTGATTATTAAGCCCATTATTGTCCAGGATCATTATTCAAAAGTTTTCCTTAATCTTATGCTGGTCAACAAGTTCATTAATTAAATTGGGAGGTAAGCCTTTGGTGAGCGGATGCATGAGCATCGACTCATTTTTAATGCGCAACTTTAATAGTATGATCCTGGATCCTATCTTTCACAACATTCTATCGATCTGTTTGGCAGCATCACTCGATTTGTTGTTACTCGAATAGAAAACTGCAGCTATGTTATCGCATTATATAGTGAGTGGTCAAGCAATGTTATCCACCACTTTTAGTCCCGAGATAAAATTCTTAAGCTATACGGCCTACCCAGTTGCTTCATAACATGCCACAAATTCATCCAGCATTGTCGACGATGCAGTGAGATATTGTTTGGAGCTTTTCCATGAAATTGCTCCTTCTGCGGGGTGAAGACATAGCCTGATGTGGATTTCTTAGTGTCCACACATCCTGCAAAGTCAGCATCTGAATAACCCAAAACATTAAGGGTATCAGATCTTTTTATATGTGAGCATGTATTATTTGGTGCCCTGCAAATAATGCAAGACCTTGTTAACAACCTTCCAGTGGTCTAATACTGGATCAGACTGAAATCTGCCAAGCATCCCGATAACGAATGCCAAGTTTGGACGCGTTCAGATTTGAGCGTATATTAGGCTTCCAACAATAGAAACATAAGGAATCAATTTCATTTGATCAGATTATAATTGATTCCGTGGGCTTTGGAATAAACCAAATTTATCGCTCTTAACTATTGGAACAGGCGTGACAGAGCACTTACTCATGTTATATCTTTCAAGTACTCTGTCAATGTATGATTTTGAGATAAACCTAGCACTCATTTAAACCTATCTCAGTGTATTTGAATGCCCAAAACATACGAGGCATCACCAAAATCTTTCATATCAAAGTTAGAGGACAAAATTCTTTAGCGTCACACAACATATTATTATCATTGCATGCTAATAATATCATCCACATAGAGTACTAGGATAATGAACTTTCCACCTTTATTTTTTAATATATATGCAATTATCAACCTCATTTTCCTTAGATCCATACATATTAATTATTTCATGGAATTTGAGGTACCATTGTCTGGACGTTTTCTTAAGTCCATAGATGGATTTTGAAAGTTGGCATACATATTGTGTCTGCGCACCAGGGTACCCACGCCAAGGAAGAGCATGACGCGTGGCAGCTCGGCGTAGAGCGGTCGATCAGAGCCCCACGCCTAGCCCGAGCAGGACGTGTGGCAGCTCAGCGTAGAGCGGGCGATCAGACCCCCGCGCCGAGCCAGAACAGGACATGTGGCAGCTCGGCGTAGAGCGGGCGATTAGACCCCCACATCGAGCCCGAGTAGGACGCGTGGCAGCTTGGCATAGAGCCGGCGATCAGACCCCATGCCGACCCCGAGCAGGACGAGTGCGGTGACCAGAGTCCAACCAATGGAATGTCTCCGTCTCTCTCTCTCTGTCTCTGTCTCTCTCTCTCTGACAAACTATCCGCCCCTTTCAGTATAAAAGGGAGCTAGGGCGGAGGGAGAGGGGGTTGGTTCCTAGCTGTTCTGCACACACTTTGTTGTACGAGCTCTCGAGAGAGAGCGTTTCAAACCCCAGAGAATACCACCCTCGCAGGAGTAGGACAGTTACCCGCATAGGGGGTCCAAACCTGGGTAAATCTGGTGTCTCCCTGCGAGCGTGAGTTCAAGCGAGCGAGCGACGAAAATTCCCCCTAACCGAACTACGAATCTCCCACGAGACAAATCTGTCTGGTTTAGAACACCGACATATTGTTTGTTGCCTTACTTGCCTTTCATGACAAAAACTTCAGGTTGTGCCATGTAAAGTTGCTCATGCAAGTCACTATTAAGAAATGCAGTCTTGACATTCATTTGATGAAGTTCTAGATCATAATGAGCAACCAATGCTATGACTATTATAATTGAGTCTTTCTTTGAGATAAGAGAAAAGGTTGCATTATAATTAATCCTGTCTCTCTGTGTAAAACCCTTTGCTACAAGCCTTGATTTGAATATTTCGATATTCCCCTTAGAGTCATGTTTAGTTTTGTAGACCCATTTACAGTACATTGTTTTGATTCCGTCGGGTACTTCTATTGAATTCCAGACTTTATTAGAGCTCATAGGCTTTAGTTCATATTCCATGGCCTCAACCCATTTGGATGAATGTTCACTCATCATATAACTTATTTAAATAAGGTGGGGTCATCTACCTTCGCAATGCCTTCTCGCAAGAAGGTTTCACAGCGATCGGGGATGGCAGACTTTCTCGCCTGCTGTGATCTTCTTAAGGGTTCATCATGGATCACTAGCGGTTGAGGAAGTTGGTGAGGTATTTCTTCATTAGGTGCAACAGGAAGTTCTTGAGGCTTGTTAGGTTGTTGAGGCACTTCTTCAATTATTTGATCATTTGGTTCATTGAAGGCCTCAACAGTCGTCACAACCTAAGGCAATATTTGAGGAATAGGAAAAACACACCCTTGAGTCATCGGTGATGGAGAATGGGTCCGAGTTTCTCAAGGTTTGTTTCCTTTTCTTGTGAGCTCCCACAGATTTCACTGTCCTCTAAGAAGACGGTGTGTGAAGTTTGAACAAATTTAGTCACACCGTCCCGATAATAAAATCGGTGTCCCTTAGATTTTTCAGGGTATCCGATAGAGTGACAACTCATTAAAAATTTTGTCTTCAGCACGACAGTGCCATACCTTTAAATAATTTAATGACGGCTTTTCCCCCAATCCACAACTCATAAGGTGTCTTGGGTACCGACTTACTAGGGACTCTATTATGTGAGCAGCTGTTTTTAGTACCTCCATCCACAATCCAACATGCATGCTAGGGTGACTTAGCATGCTACGTACCATATCAATAAGGGTATGATTGCAACGCTCTGTCAAATCGTTCAACTGTGGTTCCCCAGGCATGGGATATTTAGCACCTATCCCATTTTTAGTAAGCAATTTTAGAAATGGGTCCAGGGATTTGCCCATAATATAATCCTCCATGTTCTGATCGCACCACTTTGATCTGTAGATTATTTTGATTTTGTACTTCAGCCTTAGAGATCTTAAATTTATAAAGTGCTTTGGAACGGTTGGAAAAAGTAACCATGATGAGATAAATCATCAGCGAACGAGATTAAAGAATCATATCCATCAACTGATTTCACATAGAAGGGTCTCTTTAATTTTAATGAGACGATCCATTCTCCCCCTAGAAATATGGCTTAAGCAACGATGCCATAATTTCGATGATGTCTCATTATTTTTTTTCCCTTATAATCATTCATGGAGAGTAAATAAAGTTTATTGTGCTCGAAAGCAAACTATGATGTGCTCCTAAAAACAGAGCAGGGTGGCATTAGCCTTTTTCCTCAAAGAACGTGACTAATGAGTCTAGTCATGGACCATATTTCCTTTTGAGTGTTATAACTAATTTTAAATGGCCCATATTCAGTAGGAAGAAAACTCATAGTGAAATGAACCAAAAGTTATTGAAATTGGTCATATCAAAGTTATTGAGTCTCACAACCATGTCAGTCATGCTCATTATGTGCTCCCTCACACTGCTGTTGACATCATAGTGTGATGTGAGCATACGCATAGTTAATGCACTTGCATTAGGTTTGGAAGAACCTTTGAGTTCCCCTCAACATTAGCCATGTACTGACTTTTAAGTGTATTAAAATTTCATCACTAGCAGCAGGAGCAATGGGAGCACCCTCCCTTAATGCTAGGTCAAAATCCGTAATGCCTAGTGTGATGGTAATATGATCTTTCCATGAGGGAAAGTTAGTACCAGTGAGCTGCTCAATGCCACCGATATAGTGAAATTGATCATTGCGAAAAACTAACGCAAATTAATCAATAATCACATATAAATGTCTTATACAATTAATCATATGTTGGTCTAACTAAAAGCATATTTCTGACGAAATTTTTTTCAAACATTTCACACCGCATCACCGTTGGGCAAAACGACATGAAAATTACTAATAATAAATGACCTAAAATTATCAATGACGTTGGTCACATAATAATTCTAAGCCACAAATTAAATTCTTTGAATAATTTAAGATTCATATCGCATCACCATTGGACAGAAATGATATGAAAATATAATGACAAAATTTAAACCTAAATTGCATCACCGTTGGGCAGAAACAATTTAGAAAATTTAATAAATGATGAATGGCTCAGAATTATTAATAACGATGGTCATATAATAATTCAAAGCCAAGTTAAATTCTTTGACTAAAATCCACTTTGATTTCATTTAATTAGAGAATATAAAATTTTAGGAGTAATTTAATTTTTCCAGCAATAATACTTCATTTATAACATCGAATAACAGTAATAAAGTAAATAACAAACTGCTATTTAATAAAATTTCCTAGGTAAATGAAAATAGCCTAGTAGGCCTATGAATTTTGGCCCATTCATTGACCCAGCCAGCCAATAAGTGGCTCATTAAATTATGGCCGGCCGATAAAATTTGACGATTGATATTCATACCACTGGCTAAAACCCTAGGCCATTCCCGATCCCATTTTCATTTCTCCAGTTGCCACAAAAATTCGTCAGCGGCGGGACTGGAGGCGGAGATGGCGTGGTGTGCCGAGCGGCGGCCACTGCGGCTCGCCGGCGTCGGCACTCATGGCTCGACGGCTGAGACCGAAGGACAGCGGCACCGCTCGGCCAAGAAGCGGGCTCTCAGCGGCGGTGCGACGGCACGCGACCCTGATGCGCAGAGCATGAGCGGGCTGTGAGATCCTGAGGTGCTGCTGCGTACAGTGTAGGTGCGGCAGCGGCCGGGGTGAAGACGGGCGGCTGCGTGGCCTCGAGGCTCACAACGACCGGCAAGTTGAGGCTAGAGTGCGCGTGCCCTGAGGCGCGGAGGCGTGAGCTGCGTTAGACCTGGCCAACGGGCCAGCCCAGTTCGGCACGGTTCGTTTCCGGGCCAGCCCACGAACCAACGGGCTGGATCCCCAACCCAGGTTCGGTTCGCTGCTTGAATCGAACGAACCAGGCCGGCCCGGGTTCGTTTGGCGCGGCTTGGCCCGGTCAGCCCGATTTTCGTGTAATATGTCAAAAACATCAAAAAATCTAAGAAATTAAAAAATGTGTACCATAATTCATGTAAGTAATTTAAAAATTCAAATATATACGGAGAAAATTCAAATATATAAGGGGAAATATATAAAAATGCATTGCAGAGAGCTTTTCTATTAATACAAATGGGCTACATCGTTAAAAATTTTACCAAGTAAAAACTCAAATTCAAAAAACCTTGGCAAAGAAAAAAGAGTACAACCTAAACCTCTACAATACATGAATAAAAAATTTTGGGGCCTTCTTTAATCTTCATCAAGTTCTAAGCCCCCAAATGCAGCCGCCAACTCTTGATTTTGTCTCTCGGCGATGATGTTTTGCTGTCGTCTTTCGGTTAATGCCCAATTCTTTGTACTCAGTAGTATTTCGACCATGTCACTATGGAGGGAAGTCCGTCTCTCCTCCATTATTCTCCCAGCGAGGCTAAAAGCGGACTCGGAAGAAACTGCGAAGACCGGAACAGTTAATACATCCCGTGCTAGTATGGATAGCACCGGATATGTTCCACTATGCTGCTGCCACAACAGAAGAATATTAAACTCTTCTTCCTGAAAGTCGACGACGTCCTTTACTAGATAGGTGGCAAGCTCGCCAACAGCTCCGCGTGATGCCTGTGCAGTCGGGCGAGTTGAACTGCCTGAAGAACTTGAAGTGTCCTTGCCCGTGATAGTATTCCAAAAGGACATCTTTCTCCCCGTCTGTTGAACTGGTGGTGGTCGTGGTGTACGAACTCCTGCATACTTTTATTATTATTTTTAATACAAATCATTAAGTTTGATACTGAGTGTTAATAAAAACTTCAAAAACCTGTCTATATGGTAATATATGCTGCAAGATAAGATAGGTGGAATTCCACCTAATAGGCATATCTGGGCCAAATTACCTAAACTGAATAGATGACGCACGACAATAGTTTTTCCATGGAGCAATTATTGTATTAGAACTATTTAAAAATGAGATGGCATCCCGAATAACTTGGAGATAAGGTTGCAATCTTTTAAAACCATATTTAAAAATTAAATTAATAATATGACATGCATAACGTTGATGCATTAAAAATGATTCGGCGTACGTAGATAAACAGGTTTCAAAATATTAATGGCACTAGTATTAGAAGATGCATTATCCAAGGTAATAGCAAAAATTTTATCGGTAATTTCAAATTCTTGAACAACATTCATAATGCAATCAGCAATATTTTCGCCGGCGTGATTAACATCAATAAGGCAAAGAGCAATTACTCTTTTTTTTTTCTATTGGCCAGTTTTGGTTAACATAATGAGCAACAACACTTAAATAATCTTCTCTAGCCCTACCAGCCCAGATGTCTGAGGTTAACGACATAGAAAATGTGCAGGTTTTAAATTGTTCTTTTAACTTTAATTTCTTGGCGGTATACAATTATTTCAAATGTCTAGTCGTTGTTTGACGAGAAACACTACTATGTCTAGGATTATGAGCAGTTTTAATATATTCTTTGAAAGCAGGAGAATCACCAAAACCTAGTGGTAAATCTTCAGAAGCAATTAATCGGCAAAACGCCTCCCTAGCTACCTCGGGATTATACTCCCAGTTACTTACCGAACCATCAGGGTTATAGCTTAAATGTTGCTGCCTCATTTGAACACCTTTCTTCTTCTTACATGCCGCAGCGTGCCTCTTCAGATGTCCCGTACCCGAGCCCATCGCCGCCGATATCTTGTCCACAAATTTTCCATTTAGCCCCATACCCCACTAGCCTACCGTCCACAAGGTGCTTCAACTCATCGTAGTCGTTCCACACATTCGACCGGTTCAGTCGAGTCCGCTTCGATCCAACGGTATCGGAGCCGGAAGCACAGGTGAACCGTATCCGGAACCATAGGGATGATCCTCGGTTCCGGTAGTTTTCGTTTCTTCAACCGGTTCCGGTAAACTTTGACCGATTGGCTCGTAGTCGTCCGGTGTTAATCTGAACTGACTAAGGTGAAATTCGTCGTACGGAGAACGACCATCAGCCATTTCGGGAAGCTGTCTACACATGAAATAACAAAACAACACTTAATTTAGAATCACAATACATAAATCAAATATATGGAAATATATCAACCTCATAGGATCACACAAACAAATATGAAAGTTAGAAATATTTTTCAGAAATATTTCTAACTTTGCCCAAATATGCAATTAACAGCGCCTTTTTAGCTCACAAATTGCAAATACGCAACGCACACAAGAGACTCAAGAGAGAATGGGTTGGAAGGGTGGCTGGTAGAAGAGGGGGTGGGTACCTATTTATTGGAAAAAATTTCATATTTTTTAGAATTGTTTGCTATTTTTTTTATGAATTTTTAAAGGGTCAAACGGCTATATTCGCAACGGGTATAAAAAAGAACCGAACGAATCGGCCCGCCGGTTCTATGCCACATGTCAGCAACTAGAGACGCCACGCCGACGTTGGACGGGAAAGGGCACGGGGCCGGAGCGGCCAGGCCACGTGGCGAAGGCGCATTGGCGGGCCAGGTGCGGGACATGCACCGATCGTGTGGGGCCCGCTGGCGCTGTGAGTGCGTGGCCGCGTGCGTGTGGGCGCAGATGTGTGGCGCGACGCAGTGGCCCGCAGGGAGCGGGAGCGAGGCAGCGAGCGGGCGAGCGGGCGGGGAATTCGATATTCAGATTTTGCATTGCTACAGTACACCGGGCCGGTTCGGTTCGCATAGTAACGAACCGGGCCGTTACTATGGGTACCGAACTGTGTCGGCCCGACGGGCCGCGTGCCAGTCCCAGGCACGGTTCATTTGGAAACAAACCGAACTGGGTCGGCCCAAAGCACAGTAACGGGCAGCCCAGTTCGGCTGACTTGGTTTGGCCCATTTGGTCAGCTCGTTACAATGCGAATCGAACCGTCCCGATTTGGCCCGTTGTACTATAGCACCGCAAAATTTGAAAATCAAACTCCCCCGCGCTCCAGCCACCTGCTTGCGCCCGTCCGCTGCCCCGCACCGTATGGTCCCACGCGGCAGACAGCGCCAGGCCACGCGGGGCTGCGGGCCACTGCGGCGCATCTGCGCCCACGCGCGCTCGGCCACGGCGCCCCGCGCCCATAGGCCATAGCGCCGATGGGCCCCACGCGGTCGGCGCATGTCCCCCGCGCTAGCCGCCCCCGCGCCCCGCCAATGCGCTGTTGACACGTGGCTTGGCCGCTCCGGCCCCCATGCCCTTTCCCGCCCAGCTTCGGTGTGGCGTGTGAAACGGCTGACACCTGGCACAAAACCGGGCGGGCCGATTCGTTCGATTCGTTCGGTTCGCTTTTTTATACCCGTTGCGAATATAGATGTTTATAGTCATTTGATCCTTTAAAAATTCAAAAAAATAGCAAACAATTCAAAAAATTTCAAATTATAAATAGGTACCCACCCCCTCTTCTGCCAGCCACCCTTCCAACCCATTCTCTCTTGAGTCTCTTATGTGCATTGCGTATTTGCAATTTGAGAGCTAGAAAGGCGTTGCTAATTGCAAATTTGGGCAAAGTTAGAAATATTTCAGAAAAATATTTTTGACTTTCATATTTGTTGGTGTGATCCTGTGAGATTGATATATTTATGTATATTTGTTTGCTATATATTTGATTTGTGTATTGTGATTCTAAATTAAGTGTTGTTTTGTTATTTCATTTGTAGACAGCTTCCCAAAATGGCTGATGGTCGTTCTCCGTAAGACGAATTTCACCTTAGCCAGTTCGGATTAATACCGAAGGACTACGAACCAATCGGTCAAAGTCTACCGGAACCGGTTCAAGAAACGAAATCTACGGGAACCGAGGATCATCTCTATGGTTCCAGATCCGGTTCAACCTGTGCTTTCAGCTCCGATACCGTCGGATCGAAACGGATTCGACTGAACCGGTCGGATGTGTGGAACGACTACGAGGGGTTGAAACACCTTGTGGACGGCAGACCAGTTAAGTATGGGGCTAAATGTAAAATTTGTGGACGGGAGTTATCGGCGGCGACGGGCTCGGGTACAGGACATCTGAAGCGGCACGCTGCGACATGCATGTAAGAAGAAGAAAGGTGTTCAAATGAGGCAGCAACAGTTGAGCTATAACCCTAATGGTTCGGTAAGTAACTGGGAGTATAATCCCGAGGTAGCTAGGGAGGCGTTGTGCCGATTAATCGCTTCTGAATATTTACCTCTAGGCTTTGCTGAATCTCCGCGTGCCTCTTCAGATGTCCCGTACCCGAGCCCGTCGCCGCCGATATCTTGTCCACAAATTTTGCGGTGATTCTCAAATTTTGCGGTGCTACAGTACAACAGGCCAAACCGGGCCGGTTCGATTCGCATTGTAACAAGATATCGGCGGCACGGGCTCGAGTACGGGACATCTGAAGAGGCACGCTGCGACATGCATGTAAGAAGAAGAAAGGTGTTCAAATGAGGCAGCAACAGTTGAGCTATAACCCTAATGGTTCGGTAAGTAACTGGGAGTATAATCCCGAGGTAACTACGGAGGCGTTGCGCCGATTAATCGCTTCTGAATATTTACCTCTAGGCTTTGCTGATTGTCCTGCTTTCGAAGAATATATTAAAACTTCTCATAATCCTAGATATAGTAGTGTTTCTCATCAAACAACAACTAGATATTTGAAAAAATTGTATACCACCAACAAATAAAAGTTAAAAGAACAATTTAAAACTTGCACATTTTCTGTGTCGTTAACCTCGGACATCTGGGCTGATAGGGCTAGAAAAGATTTTTTAAGTGTTGTTGCTCATTATGTTAACCAAAACTGGCAAATAGAAAAAAGAGTAATTGCTCTTCGCCTTATTGATGTTAATCGCACCAGCGAACATATTGCTGATTGCATTATGAATATTGCTCAAGAATTTGAAATTACCGATAAATTTTTTACTATTTCCTTGGATAATGCATCTGCTAATACTAGTGCCATAAATATTTTGAAACCTGTTTTATCTACGTACGCCGAATCATTTTTAATGCATCAACGTTATGCATGACATATTATTAATTTAATTTTTCAATATGGTTTTAAAAGATTGGAACCTTATCTTCAAGTTATTCGGGATGCCATCTCATTTTTAAATAGTTCTAATACAAAAATTGCTGCATGGAAAAACTATTATCGTGCATCATCTATTCAGTTTAGGTAATTTGGCCTAGATATGCCTATTAGGTGGAATTCCACCTATCTTATGTTGCAGCATATATTACCGTATAGACATGTTTTTGGAGTTTTTATTAACACTCAGTATCAAACTCAAGATGGAACACCACTTTTCACCCCCGCAGGTTTGGGAAGTACTTACTCATTTACATTCATTTCTTGAGATTTTTTTATGAAGCTACCGTTAGCGCTTCTACTGTGTATGTGCCTACATCTTCTTCTATTATTATGTCTATTTATTACATTGCTAATCAGTTAAAAATGTTTGAAAATGATGCTATTTTATTTGATGCAGTTAGCCATATGAAAGTTAAATATTTAAAATACTAGAGAGATGTTCCATTCCTATATTGTTTTGCTTTTATCTTAGACCCCAGAGCTAAACTTCTCGGATTACTCAAAACAAAACCAACCCATCAGGTTATTATTAAACACATGAGTTCGTATAACTTCGTATAATGTATGCTATACGAAGTTATTACGAAATATGAAGAAAAGTATGCAGGAGTTCGTACACCACGACCACCACCAGTTCAACAGACGGGGAGAAAGATGTCCTTTTGGAAGATTATCACGGGGAAGGACACTTCAAGAATTTCGGGCGATTCAACTCGCCCGACTACACCTTCAGGCGATCGAAAATTCGGGCTTTGAGCCCTTGTAGCACCAATCCGTTGGTTTGATATTCTAACATGGTGGCATCAACATAGTGGAACATATCCGGTGCTATCCATATTAGCACGGGATGTGTTAACTGTTCCAG
>SPJY01007910.1:4107201-4126567 GCA_005191435.1 Raddia distichophylla | reverse complement strand
GAGGAGAGACGGACTTCCCTCCATAGTGACATGGTCTAAATACTACTGAGTACAAAGGATTGAGCATTAGACGAAAGATGACAGCAAAACATCATCGCCGAGAGACAAAATCAAGAGTTGGCAGCTGCATTCGGGGGCTTAGAACTTAATGAAGATTAAAGAAGGCCCCATCAGATGTCAACTCGTATAACTTCGTATAATGTATGCTATACGAAGTTATTACGGTAGAGCATTAGGTTGTACTCTTTTTTCTTTGCCAAGGTTTTCTCAAATAGAGTTTTTACTTGGTAAAGTTTTTAACGAGAGAGCCCATGTGTATTAATAAAAAAGGTCTGCAATGCATTTTAAATATTTCTCCATATATATTTGAATTTTTTTAATTACTTACATGAATTATGGTTCGCATTTTTGAATTTCTTGGATTTTCCTGATTTTTTTGACATATTACACGAAAACTGGGCCAACCGGGCCAAGCCACGCCAAACGAACCCGGGCCGGCTTTGTTCGTTCGGTTCAAGCAGCGAACATAACCGGGGCTGGGGAGTTGGCCCGTTGGTTCGTTTTGCCTAGTTCGCATAGTAACCGGGCCGTAAACCGAACCGTGCTAAACGAACCGGGCCGGCCCGTTGGCCAGGTCTGGCGGAGCCTGCAGCTGAGGCCGGCCATGAGGGGCTGGAGCGCGTCATTGAACTCCACGGCGAGGTTGTTCATGGCGGCGTCACACCCTCCGTGCCCCGACGAGCTCCCGTGCCACACGTCGGACAGCCTGCACACGATGAGCGGCACCTTGATGAGGCCAAACCTCCTGTCGCCCATGGCGTGAAGGGCAGTGATGGCGGCGCCGTAGGCGGTGGCGTGGTGCGGGACGTCGGTCTTGTTTTCCCACCACGGCAAGCTAAGCATGTTCCTGACGGGGCCTCGAATTTGCTTACCTTTGAAACTCGTCCTGTGGAACAGCACTAGTCCCTGGATCAGTACACTTATGGCACACATCATATAGTTGGATCATCACATACAATACTGAATGAAATATATTACATGATGAACATAGGGATGAATTGCTGGTACTTAATTACAATGAGAAGTCTTGAAGGCGTTTATATTACAACAAAAGCTGTTTTCAGGCGGAAGCAACACCATGATTTCAAGTGAAGATCTTAGTCTATATATGTGACCACCGGGCTGCAGGAGAGCCTATATCTGGCTGGGATCGTCAAAGACTGGATCTCCTTCCTCGTGGCACGCATAATCTCCGTCCTGAGGGTCTCCATAATCTAAAAGAGTGAGTGGGTGCGCGGGCAAGTGCGCAATCAAACCGCACTTGCAAGTTAACACCATCCGTAATGAATAATAATGATAATGGCTATTTAGTGTAGTTATGCTTATTTTATTTGCGCAAAGCAAATTTTTGAATTAGCATATAAGTATAAAAGCTTATACCTAGCTGTTTTTGAAAAGACATCTCCAAAATGATGTCGAGGAGAGATTGTAGTAAAAATTCAATAAAACCAACTCTCATGCCACACAGGCAAACCCAAAGATGCATACTCCATCTCCAATCACACAAACTTTTCCCCATAGATTCATACTCCAGTTTCCATCTCTTCATTTATATATAGTTACCACATAGTCATATAGTTATCACACAAGAGAATATATATATATAGGATTATTATTTATATCACACAGAATTTCTTCCGGGTCCACTCTGCCCATCAACATTCTCTTTCATCACTCTTTATCCCGATTCCCATTAACCACAAACAACCCAGTATAAACCTCATTCCCAGAATCTCATAACTTAGTCCAAATCACAATAACACATGCATTGCAAATATCCAACATGATCAAGGTATATATTGTCGTTGTGTCCACTGATGAGTTTTGACTCATCTATGCGGGTTTGGATACCCGATTAATATTAATAAGACCTAAGAAAGTTTAAGCAATTTTTACCAAAGACTACAAAGTTTAAATATTTCATTAAATATGTGGACAACCAAGCAACCATGATATCAAGGGATCATGTATGACAATCAAGAGTTAACAAAAACAGGGCATGATATTATCATGATTAACAAGGTAGGCACTTTCAAAACATATCGAGCATGCACTTTTATATTTTAATCAAAATACTTTATCAAAACTGGGTAGAAGAATGAGCTAGGGTGTTAACTCGCCTTGAGGATCTGAAGATTGAATATGAATAGCTTCTGGATATTCCTCTTCTGGAACTGGTTCTTCTATAAGAGCGGAGATCTCGAATTAATTGATATGCTAAAGTAACGTATTTGCGAATTTGTACGGCTGGTCATCGATCCTAGATGAGAGTGCTAACCTCGAGGTCTGGAATGGCTAAGGGTAAATTTACCAAAATACCCTTAGGGAATTCCTATTCGAAAAATGTGAAAGTGCTATATTTATATCTTCTTTAATATATTAAGAGCCTCTTTTCTATTCCAAGATTAAACCTACATTGCTCACAGGGTGTAGAATATATCTAGGATTTTCTAGGAAATAGCTGGAACAGTAACGAGCCAAACCCATCACTGTGCGAGGCGTGGGGAGACTGAGCGGCTCAAACTGGCGCAACACGGCAGGCTGAAACGGCCCATTTGGCCAAGCGGCCCAGCCGTGGTGCGAGGCCGTTAGGTGGTCATGTCAGAGACACCTAAGAGAAGTGCGCCTACACTTAACCCGACATGTGGGGCCAAGGGCCCATTGGATAACGACTTAGTGTTAAACGGAGAGAAACAGAACAAAGAGGGAAAGAGATTGGCAAGTGGATATTAGCGGTCAGTGATCCTTGTTTACACAGCGCTGGGGCCGATGATGTCATGATGATGTCATCATCTTCAACCTCTCGCTGGCGCACGAACCCGAATAGAGAACTGAGGCTCGTAGGTGCTAGGGACTATGCCATTGGCTGACGATCAAACCTACGGACTCAGTGAAACAACGTGCGTCTATTGGTGCCTACGGCATGACCAATGTTAATCGAACGCGACGGCGCCATTGCCGGTGACGACAAAACGGCTCGGCATCAAACTATGACTACGCTAGTGTACGGCTCCGATCAAGACAACCACAGAGAGGATGTTCTACCTAGTATTTTAAAAGCTAT
Organism: Raddia distichophylla; assembly: GCA_005191435.1. Lineage (NCBI taxonomy): Eukaryota > Viridiplantae > Streptophyta > Magnoliopsida > Poales > Poaceae > Raddia > Raddia distichophylla. The sequence continues at coordinate 4,123,443 of SPJY01007910.1, read as the reverse complement.
ATAGTATATTTCTAAAATACCCTTAATTTGCATTTGAAATTAATAAATAAGACCTTAAAATACCTACTTTAGTTTGTTTATAGAAAATCCTATAAGTTAGTGGCAAAATTATATTTTTCCTATGATGTAGACTAAATCTCGTATTTTATGTGATTTTGTTGGGAATGTTGGAGCTGATTTGCTTTTTTAACTAGTAAATACTAAAGTAATCATATTATTAATTTTACATAAAAATTGATTAGTGAAATATGCAAAGTTATATTTTTACAGGGCTCTATACAGTATCTAGTATTTTACACAATTTTGACATAATTTGTGGAAGTCTCCTTCTATTTTTAATAAACCGAAACTATTTACCAAATTTTGAAATCAACTGCACTCTAGTCACTGACGTCAGCCATCTTCAACCTCCATCCAGTGCATAGCCGGCAGAGAAGAAATAGCGATTGCGGGAGCTAAACTCGAGGTCTGGAATGGCTAAGGGTGAATGTACCAAAATACCCTTAGGGAATTCCTATTCGGAAAATGTGAAAGTGCTATATTTGTATCTTCTTTAACATATTATTAGTACAATGCCCGTGCTCTGCCACTGACCATAAAGGGATCAAAGGAAAACATAGTTCGTAGAAAAATATATAGGCATAAAGGGTGATTTATAGAAAAGACATTACACATGAACTCACTTTAGATCGAGTGTATGGCACGTGAGGTAATGTAGCTTGGATCGTTTAAATCGGATCAAAACATCGGGAATGCTTTATCCATCAGCTCGTGCTTTGCTACAAACCTTTAAAGAAAAGGAAAATTTCTTCGAGAAGTCAAACATTTTTTTAAAAAATAACAATTTTGATTTCAAATGCCATGATGTGCTACTTAGACCCGCGCAACGCACGGGTAGCTCATCTAGTTTTCTAAGTTTTAGAATTTTTAGTAGCTCGTTAATTTATAGCACCACATGTTGTGAGTGACTGTATGTTTTTACAAGCCACAACTATGACCTTTGCACTTTCCAAATGATGGTGGCCATGGGATACTGGTCCTACCATTGTTGCGGACACACATTTCAGGAGCCCCTTCATTCATGCTCCCGAGCGATTCATATATGAAAAAAATAGAAATAAAAATAATTGCACAAGAACACAATCTTTTGTTACCATCGTGTCTAAGAAAATATGCACTTGTTCTTACAATAAGAAAGACATCACAAGTTCACGTCCCTATGTCTAAATTACAAGATTTATATTATATTAAAGGAACCCATAAAAATTATGAGGCCCGTGCATATAGAAAATATAAGACAGTTCTACATCCCAAAATTCACGACCTCAAGGCTCAATACATATATAAGAAAAAAATTCTTGGTTCTAGCTAAATTAGGTGAATAGTTCACAGGTATTTACGCATTAAATTAAGTCAAACAACTAAGACACTCTTCTGTCCTTCTCTAGTCCACTCTTCCCATAAACATACTTAGGTATTGAAGAAATAGTTCACAGGTATTTTTTTCAAGTATATTTTACATAGTTATATTCATTTTGCAGCCAGCATTTGGAGATCCATCTTCACAAATAAACGGTCAGGTCCTCTAGTTCTCGAACTGGGTAAAGAAAAGATAGTCCGGCAGCAATACAACATATACCAACAACTCCATGCAGCTAATGAACATAAGTCTTTGGATCGAACAACATTTTAAAGTGCTAAACTCATATTTCACAATTAGATATATACAACTCGAGTACTATCTTCTATGAACATGTGCTGTACAGAATCTCCAAAATATATTGATATTGAAATCCTGATCCGCAAGATGGGCCTCAGTCACTTGCATTCGCCAAACCGACTATCTTCAGCATGTCTCGATCCTCCTTGAATCTCTCAAGGATTGTGCCCTTGGCAAGCTCTTGTTTTTCATCATGAGCTCCCTCACTTTTATTCCCCAACATTCAATAATTTCTGGTCTGAACCTATATATTTGTCTTGGAAAGAGGAGGGCTGGTGAATATGGTACAATGAAATGAATGCCCTTCATCAAAACTCGTAGAGATGAAAAGGCTGTCCTCCAAAGCCAATACCATTTGAAATGTTGTCAGAGCTGTTCGAAATGTTCCAGATGCTGACCAAGGCTTCAAACATGGTTGTCTTTGCCCTAACTTCGATCTGCTTGTGGGTGGGTTGTTGGTGCTCATCATGTTAGCAATGGGTAATAACATTTAGAAAAAAAACAAGTGGTTTACTGTTTACACCTTTGGCAGGATTCATTCCTTCATCAATGGCTTTAATAAAGCATCTCAAGTTACAGTTGCAGTAGTCCCAGAAGCAACATATGTAAATAATATGAATTTTCTGCAAATAACACAAAAAATGAGGATTGACAAACACTCCATTGTTTCTTCTACCTATTTGAGATCATTAAATATTGAACCCAAAAAAGGACTTGAATCCATTAGCATGATAAACCAAACAGAAAGAAATATACACAGTGATGAACAATCTAGACTCTAGAGCAAATCAAATTTTATTGAACAAAAAAAAACAATAGGTGACCATAGGAAACCTAGAAGGATTTAACAGTTAAATTGATAGCTCTCAAGATCTAGTGTTCTTTAATAACCACGTCATTCTTTTTAGAACTTAGTGTCTTCATTGTGATAGCTATATAGGTACTGTTTGCGGGTAAAAATAGATAGTTACATTCACTGTGATACAAGCACATAATTGTTGATACGTGAAAGAGCACCCAAATTATTTTATATGTCATGTGAATAACTTTATGATGAAAACTAAGGCAAGAAATGGATCTTAGCGCTTAAAAGATCAGAAGTATAAATGGTCAAGACTCTAAAATAAGTGAATGTGTTGTATATACAGAAGTGTTCAAATGACCATTAAACATGCAACTTGGGGAATTGGCTGCCACTTGCCAAATGATTCCCCTTTTCTAATTTACTTGAAATTTCAAAGTAGAAAAAAAATACCTTCCACAACGAACCTGATTATTTGAAATTTCATAATAGCATCCACCCTTCCAGCCACAAGATTGCAAAGTATGTTTGATTATTTGAAGCAATCAAGGAAAAATATCTGAAATGGCACTACATAAGCCATTACATATGTTTATCATGCACTGGATTGTTGCCTCCTCTGTTCTCAAAATGAATGGTCAGACCTAAACATCTTTGATGCATTTGTCAATTGTCCATTGCACAGGATTGCTACCCTATTTTGTAATTGGAGCATTACACAAAAAGAGTACCCAAACAGAAACAATCCTTGTTTCTTTATTAAATCAAAGTGACAAAGAAACCAACAATACATCCACCGAGTTTCACATCAATATTGGAAAGAAAAAAAGGAGGTTTACATACCTGTAGCAGATTGCTGCTTGTAATCAACAATGGTTGTACTCATCACTCTTGGTATGTAACCTATAATAAACATGAAGGATATTATAGCAAGTAATAGGACTAAAAACGTAGTAATAAACATGGTAGAATGGAGACCTAAAAAATTTAAGTCCAGTCAATATTTTGATTTACCGCTTGTTTTGCACTGGAGCACAATAAGATACGCTAGTGTGCTATCAGATTTCTTCATTTTTTCTTTGAATAGAAGTACTTATCTTGTAACAGTAACTTTTCAGTTTTTCTAGTCATAAAACAATTTTACACTAAAAATTGAAAAAAAATACTAATGTCATCAAAGTTCAAGTTTTCTAATAGAGATGTATGTAAGTCTAACAATAATTAAAAAAAATAAGTTCAATAAACCACAAGATACATATTCTGAGATTCAGTTTCCCACAAATCGATCTTGGTAGTTGCTATAATGAAGATTTTTTGATAGAAAAAAATAAAGAAAAAAGTAAAACTCCATAGCTAATTTCTCTTAACCAACTTTAGAGATAACAATTCCCACTATACTGGTGAATGTACTGGAAACTCTACAGCTATTGATTCAAATGCAAGTAATCACTAAATCTCATAACCATGCTGCCATGCTGCAATAGGCCAACGAGCCCTTAGCAGATAGAAAGACTCCCGATGTGGCATTTTCATAACAATGAAACAAGTGATTTCATAATATATGAGCAAGGACCATGTTATTAGTTATGTCACATTCTGAATGGACTAACGATCCCATATGAAATTTGCAGGTTGAGTAGCATGCATGAAATTTACAAAGTAAATAAAATAAGCACATGAGGGATAAGCCCAACCTTTCATTCCTGATTAGTGATTAGTATTTGTTTGCAGGTTGAGCCTGGTAACCAACATCTAACTTACAAAAAAAAAATTGGAAAAGATAAAAACTTCAAATCCAGATTTTCTTAAAATAAAAAATTGGACACCAGATAAACTACTCGATCTGCAATCCCTTACATCGTTATGAACACCTGTTGCAGCTTGTAGTATAGTTTGTCCGTAGCAATCCAACTGAAATCCTACAAGACAAGTAATATTTGTGAATTGTGAAAAATGTAAAATCAACACATGCTCATCCTGTAAGAATCGGGGCTCTTACATTTGTTATTGAAAGAAGTTACTTGCTGGGGATTGAAGAACACGTATCCAACAGAAATCCTACAAAACAAATGAATATTTGTAAAATCAATGCAGCTTTACTAAAAGAATCAAGGCTCTTACATTTTTCACTCCAAGAAGCATGCAAAATAAGTCCATTACAAAGCGATTAGTGTCAGTGCAACGCAAAACACTTAGGTTGGGGAAAATCAAAAGTTTACTAACCCTAGAACCGGAATTGGGGATTGGAGGTGTGAGGGATAACCTAGCAGATGCCGGTGACATCCCAGATAATGGAGGACACGACACCTAGAGGGGATCGGCAGCTGCGGCACCTCAGTTGGTGGACGGCAGCGGCGTCATAGAGCGGTGGAGGGCGCCGGTTGCACCTCGGGTGGTGGAGGGCGGTGAAGGCACCTCATGTGGTGTAGGGCGGCGGCATCACAGGCGGTGGTGGGTGCCGGCGACATCTCAGGTGGTGGAGTCACCTCAGTACACAAATTTTGGACTGCACTTAAAAAATTAGTCCATGAATTGACCACTCTTAACATCTTAAGTTAACCTGTTGCACTCCTTGTATTTCTACTACTAATTGATAATATTGATGATACAAACTCACCAAATGCTATTAAATTGCTTGGAAAGAAATAAGCTTTTCTAACTAAAATAAATTAGTGTGACACCAACATAGAAATGAGACTATTGCCTTATTTCGATTGATCAAAGCTTTTTTGTATCTTGAAGGTTCATTTTGGAAACTTATGACGACAATGGAGAACTCGAATGTAAATTAATCTTCTAGATAGAAATAGCCAGTTGATGTCATATAGTTCAAAAAATGCTGCAGATCACTTTCATACAAGCATAATTTTTCAATATGGAGTATGGATGTAAATAATAAAATGTACACACCCCATAACCAATCCAGACAACTGAAGTGATCACAGAAATTGCTAGCACATTTGTAAACATTCTGTATATATCCAACTTCACAGAGCTTCTCCTCGCCTGATGAATGAGAAAAGCAGAAAGTTGAAGTAGACAGAAATATTGTACTCTTTCGAGATTCAACAGAGTTGCTAATAAAACTCTAACCACCTCCAAAGCATTTTCTAGTTTCCCTCTTTGCGAGCACACAGAACACCCATGTACAATCTGCTATCATATTAGGGGTTTCTAGCAAACTAATTGGTAATCATTCCACCGTATCAAAATCATCAATGTCTCTGAAAGAACTGGTAGTGTTTTACACTTTTACGTACATTCACACTAAGACGGCTAACAATGACAGCGCTAAGAGTTAAAATAAATTAAACTGCAGCTATTAGATACTAATATACTCAACAAATGAAAATCAGCAATCCTTCAGGAAAAACAGTAACAGTTGAGAATTTAAATTAAATGCAGATAACCTGTAGCTTCTCAAGGGTGCAGGAAAGAGATGTGAAAATCCAGAGTATGACAAAAGCACCCAAAAATGCATCAGGAAGGACAAGGAAAAGCCTTGCTTTGCCTGAAATGTCATTGATCGTTCCAATATTTTCTGTGCAAAATGACAGCCTGCGAAAAAGGAATAAAAGTTAATAAAATAGAAAGATAGAGGTGCGCATCGGAGGTAGAGGAGAGAGGAGTTTCAGGCGGCGGTACTCTCCGGAGGGAGGCGGCGCGGCGGCGCCATAGGTGGCGGCGGATCCAGCGAAAGCGCGAGGATAGGGTAAGCTAGGGTTTCGGGGGTAGGAGACATAGGGGCAATGGCTAAGCCGAGGAGGAGGAGAACTCACCTAGCGTAGCTGCGTAGGGGCCGACTGCCGCGCCATGGGGAGCCTTCCGAAGTAGCCGACCTCGCTGGAGCAGTGGAGGAGGCCGAGGTCGCCATGCCTTTTCCCTTGACCTTTCATGAGCAAAACTTTATTCGTTGAGGGTAGAAGAAGAGAGGAGACAGAATACGGTGAGAATGAGGTGGAGGCGGTGGGATCTTCGGCGGGAGCGGCGGCCCCTATGAGAGGAGGAGACGGCACCGAGCGGCGAAGGAGGAGCAGGAGGACGGTGACGGGAAGAGGGGTGCGGCTGTTTACACCTTTGGCAGGATTCATTCCTTCATCAATGGCTTTAATCAAGCATCTCAAGTTACAATTGCAGTACTCCTAGAAGCAACATATGTAAATAATATGAATTTTCTGCAAATAACACAAATAATGAGGATTGACAAACACTTCATTGTTTCTTCTACCTATTTGAGGTCATTAAATACTTAGCATCTCAAGTTACGGTTGCAGTAGTCCCAGAAGAAACATATGTAAATAATATGAATTTTCTGCAAATAACACAAATAATGAGGATTGACAAACACTTCATTGTTTCTTCTACCTATTTGAGGTCATTAAATACTTAACCCAGAAAAGGACTTGAATCCATTAGCTTGATAAACCAAACAGAAAGAAATATACACAGTGATGAACAATCTAGACTCTAGAGCAAATCAAATTTTATTGAACAAAAAAAAAAATAGCTGACCATAGGAAACCTAGAAGGATTTAATAGTTAAATTGATAGCTCTCAAAATCGTGTTCTTTATTTGCTCAATTATCTGATGTCAACATAACCACGTCATTATTTTTAGAACTTAGTGTCTTCATTGTGATAGCTATATAGGTACTGTTTGCGGGTAAAAATAGATAGTTAAATTCACTGTGATGCAAGCACATAATTGCATTAAGGCCCAGTTCTTTTCAGCTTAACAGCTTAACGTCTTAACGACTTATCCAAGTTTAGAAAACACATATGATTTTAGTTTTTTGAGTCCGTTTTTTCGCTGTTTTGAAGGTGGGACCTAACGCTTTAGAAAGCAAATCAAACGAAATGTACACGAACCTCGAGACTACCTCGAGAAGCTCTCGAAGTTCAGTCATTTCAGCCGATCAGCCGTTCAGATCAGCTCAAGAGAACAGGGCCTAAGTAAATGAGTAACTTTATGATGAAAACTAAGGCAAGAAATGGATCTTAGCGCTTAAAAGATCAGAAGTATAAATGATCAAGATTCTAGGAAAATAAGTGAATGTGGTGTATATACAGAAGTGTTCAAATGACCATTAAACATGCAACTTGGGGAATTGGCTGCCATTTGCCAAATGATTGTCCTTTTCTAATTTACTTGAAATTTCAAAGTAGAAAAAAATACGTACCGCAACGAACCTGATTATTTAAAATTTCATAATAGCATCCACCCTTCCAGCCACAAGATTGCAAAGTATGTTTGATTATTTGAAACAATCAAGGAAAAATATCTGAAATGGCACTGCATAAGCCATTACATATTATCATGCACTGGATTGTTGCCTCCTCTGTTCTCAAAATGAATGGTCAGACCTAAACATCTTTGATGCATTTGTCAATTGTCCATTATGCACAGGATTGCTACCCTATTTTGTAATTGGAGCATTACACAAAAAGAATAAGAAAACAGAAACAATCCTTGTTTCCTTATTAAATCAAAGTGACAAACAAACCAACAATACATCCACCGAGTTTCACATCAATATTGGAAATAAAAAAAAGAGGTTTACACACCTGTAGCAGATTGCTGCTTGTAATCAACAATGGCTGTACTCATCACTCTTGGATATATGTAACCTATAATAAACATGAAGGATATTATAGCAGGTAATAGGACTAAAAACGTAGTAATAAACATGGTAGAATGGAGACCTAAAAATTTTTAAGTCCAGTCAATATTTTGATTTACCGCTTGTTCTGCACTGGAGCTACCAACAAGTTGTGATTAAGTCCTGTCAATATGCTAGTGTGCTATCAGATTTCTTCTTCTTTTCTTTGGATAGAAGTACTTATCTTGTAACAGTAACTTTTTAGTTTTCCTACTGTCCTACTTAGTTCAGTTCTACGGTCATCCTATTATCCTAAACTCCAGAGAATCAGAAACAATCTATTGAATGCACTGACAGGACCTATCCTTTTACACTCCCCACGGATCACGAGAATTCCAAGAACCGCTGATTCATTTCACACCCAATGAAACGAACTAACGAAGAGAGCCAGGTCCCCGCAAGGCCACAATCCAATCCAATTCCGGTACACGATGCCCTCATCGGGCATGAACACACGCATCAAGCCAGCGTAGGTAGCTCCGCAAGAATCGCAGAGGGGGAAGGAACAGCAGGGGCAGGACTCAGGAGGGAGAAGGAGAAGGGGACGCACGGCAGGCACCTCCTCCCTCTCGATGTAGAAGTCGTTGAGCTTGTGGAGCTCGAGGTCGAGGACGCTGGCGAACCAGTTCCCAGGGCCCGATGGTCCCCGTCCGCCACCGCCGCCGGCAAGGGCGCCGGCGGGTCGCCGGCGGGGGCCGGCATGCTCTTAATGAGCTTCTTGAGGGCCTTGTAGGCGAGGTACTTGTCTGTGGAAGTCTGAACATGGCGGCGCGTACCTTCTGGCAGAGAAGATGCCACCGGAGCACACGAGGCAGCAGGCCGGGAACAGAAGGAGGTCGGCAATCCAGCGGCGCCAAGACAATGTTTGGTGTGCACACTTCCTCAATCTTTGGTGTGCACACGCACCTCGTAGGCTACAGGGCTCGATCATGGAATGGCTTCGGAAGGTGAATGAATTGCAGTCGCCGTGGCGGAGCACTTCTTCGGTACTTTCGACCTCCCATCACCAATAATTGGCCTTTTAAGATATATAAGCTGGTCAAAGTATAGAAACCCGGGTCAAAGTTATCTAGGGTGGTTATTAGCTAGGTCACTATCTTGTAAGGTTTGGGATTAGAGTTGTCCAGAGTTGTTTTATTAGGTCACTATGTTGTGTTCGCCCTCTGTCTAGGGAGCACGTCTCAAAATTATTATTGTAACGGTCAATCTTCGTCGCGCCATAGCCGGCCTAAATGCTTGTATATATCAGTTGTAAAACCTTGCAATCAAGTATTCCCTCCGTTCCATTATGTAGGGCGTATAGATTTTTTTGCAAAGACCAAGGAGAGCTGGCATGTGCTAATTAATTTTGTGTTGTGTTCGTCATCTGTTTAGGGAGCACGTCTCAAAATTAATATTGTAATAGTCAATCCTGGTCATGCCATAGCCGGCCTAAATGCTTGTATATATCAGTTATAAACCTTGCAATCAAGTACTCCCTCCGTTCCATTATGTAGGGCGTATAGATTTTTTTGTAAAGACCAAGGAGAGCCGGCATGCGCTAATTAACTACCCCTAATTAATTGCTGCTAATTAGCTGTTCAATAATCCACGCCAATGCATGCGTCCGCGTGAACCTCTGCATGTACACGCGCCTATGCATGCGCCCATGCTCGCCTATGCATGCGCTAATTAGTTGCCTCTAATTAATTACCGTTGATTAATTAATCCGTGTCTCTGCATGCATGTGTCTCTGCATGCACCTTGCACGTGTGCCTTGGGAAAGAAATCAATGTAGAAAACGCAAACACGCCCTACAAATTGAAACGGCACGAAAAAAAAAATTATACGCTCTATAAAACGGAACGGAGGGAGTATAAGGTAGAAAAACAATCACGTAATCATAGAGGAGAAAACAACACAAGACGTAGGGTTATTAATTTCTCATATTGATAATACATTGAGTCTCCACCTCTATTTATACTTTTAGTTAGATCCAATAAGGATAGTCCATCGGTAGACCAACTAGATATGAACTATAGGGCTCTAAGCCCGCCCAGGGGTTCCGCAACACTTCCTTGAACCTTGCCAGCGAGATGCATATGTCTAATCAAAATTTCAAAAAGGAAAATGTATACTTCATCCCCTGACCTATAGTGGTGCAGAGACTCTAGCCCCCCACGTGCAATACCGTCTAAGTGGACCCCTCTATTATGTATAGTGGTGCAGATAACTCCCCGCAAGCGGTTTTTAGGGCGGTTTTGCCACCGTGGCAGCCCGCGTGGAGTGTTATTGCCACACGGAATGAACACATGTCATTTTCTTTTTAAAATTTATTATTGTTCACAGGTTCCACATGTCAATCTCCAATGTCTTTTTCATCTTTTATCTTCTTCTCTCTCCTCCCAACCACAACCACTATAGGAATCCGATGTATTTTTACGTCGGCCAAACCAAAAGCCGATGTAAACAAAGCGACGTAAATAGGGTTATTTACGTTGGCGGCTGACATAAATAGACATTATTTACGTCGGCCTCGCGGCTAGCGTAAATAATGGCCGTCGGGGAGGGTCGTCGCCATGGGCCCTTATTTTCGTCGGCAGCGGCCGACGTAAATAAACGGCCGTCGCTAGGCGATGCCAGCTAGTACTAGGCATATTTACGTCGGCACGCCTGGCCGACGTAAACACTGGGTAACTTTCATGATTCTTAATTCGAGTATTTACGTCGGCCCACTTGGCCGACGTAAATACTGGGATACTACTAGCCGGGGTGGCATGGTTCCAATATTTACGTTGGCCGACTACTGGGGAACTGTTGGGTGGCACAATCAACCACCATTTTTTCAATTTAATTCCAGCAGTGTGTACATAAAAATAGTGCACAATTCACATTCAGAAGCTAATCCATACTTGAATTATCAGTCCAATTTAACCATCAACATTCAATCATCAAATATAAGCATAAATATCATTACATATAGCGACAATATACACACATTCAAATATGTTCCATAGAGTTCAACTTTCATCCGAAGTCAACCATCAACAATACATATATGTTTTTCGATTTCAACCATATTTCATAACACATGCACACAAAATGTATTAAAGTTGCATAATAGTTAATACAACCAACCAACATTTCCTCTACCGATAGCAACATGCATCAGCTTGGAGGGGTATTGTTGAACTAATGTCCGCTACCAGCATCGCCTCCTGAGGCAAAGTAGTCTCCAACGGTCATCGGAGACCTCGATGAAGAAGCGCCTCCAACATTGGCATCTGGAGCAGCCACTGAACCCTACATTAAAATGTGATGTTATAATTATTAGATTACAACATCATATCATACACACACACACACACACACAACAAAAAGGTCTAAATTTGATACATACCGTGATAGAAGATTGTTGTGTAAATATAGGTGGAAGCCGGAATGGAGAAAGACTTATTGGTGTTCCAAACTGTTGTGTCATATATGCCTATAAATAATTTCAACAATTCTAAATTTTAAAAAGTCATTTGCATGTATTAGGTTAAAATATAAATAAATGAGCAATAATTGGACTATTTTCATTACTTTTAACCAATAATAAAGAATTCATAATAAGGGACCCATTATGAACATAATCTTACAGTTTGTATGAATATGGGGTAAAATTTAACAATATATATGAATTTAGAATAGAAATGAGCAATGATTTGAAATAAATAATGTCGGGGATAAAATCACGGCCCATTGCCATGGTCCACTCCCTGACGGCCCAATCGAGCTGCCTACCAGGGCCTGGTTCCCTGGAAGGTTCTATTTGGCCCGTGTGCATCCTGCCGAACAGTTTCCTGGCTGGCATGATGCGTAACGGCCAAGGAACCGTGTTTGAATCCGTCTCGAACAAGAGTTCTGCACGGCTACATGAAGACCCGGACGTTGGTTTCCCGGATTGGACAGGAGTCGTGATCCCCAAGACTTGGAGTTTACCTTATCTACCGTAGGTTGTATTTGGCATGTACTGAGTTCGTTACGATCTCGTAGTTAGCTCAGCCCGATTATCCTTCGGTAGGTCAGTTTTTCACCACTATATAAACCGAGCCCCTACGGCGTGTAGATGGACGAGACACGCATCTGCCACGAGATCCTTGCATACTACTTCCTGTACGCACAATTTCTCGCTGAGACCTGTTCGTCTCGTTGAGTTTCCACCTTTTAATCCTCTTTGACATAAAGAAAGGCTGGACGTAGGGCTATTATCTCTCCCGAGAGGCCTGAACCAGGATAAAAACCCTTGTCTCCTTGTTGCTCGCTGGTTGCTGTTCGTGGTTGTTTGGCGTGTCTTCTATCTCCCCTTCTCAAGAACCTTTCATCGACTTGGGATCGATATCTCAACCATCGACAGTTGGCGCCGACCGTGGGAATTTAGTAGATCAAGCATGTCGAACTCCATCAGCGACCAGGGATCTCTTCCTGAGGACTATGACTCAGAAGGACAGGATGTCTCATCCCCTGTCAGATCTGATCGATCCGTTCGATCTCGATCGCCCTCGGTATCTGGGACAGCAGTATCCGGCTATACTCCGGAGATGGCCTCAGATCTCACTCCCGTCATTGACGATGACTACGGAACCGACGATCTATACGATGGTCTAGATCTCTCGGATTCCAAGACCATGTCGGTCGATTCTTCCTGTGGAGACACGGTGATGACGTCGTCTGGTGCGCCTTCGCACGGCCGCCGCAGCATCAACATGGCTTGCGCAGGAACCTCAGAGGATCCTGCTCGAGCCATGGCAGCCGAAGTGGTCGAGCATGTCGATTCCGCTCGATGACCAGATGAGGCTGCACAGGCTGCACGCGAACAGGAGGTTGTTCGCCGTAGTCTGGATGCGTCAATCAAAAGAACCTTGGCGCAGTTTCGTGATCGGCGCAAGCATCAGCGACGCGACCCGCCTCGCGTACCTGCACCAAGCCCTCCGGCAGAGGTTCAGCCTACTCGGGACGAATCCCCACGTGAAGGGATCTAAGGCCGAGAGGGCGGTGAATCGGACTATTTTAAATTTTATTCGCTCATTGAACTTGGTCAATTAGTCAAGTTAATCACCCAAATAGCTAATGAGCCCTACACAAGTCTAGTAGCCATGGCCTCGGTGATAAGATCCATCAACCAGGCTGATCTCGCTCGAATGGGCGATGCTGTCACTACTCACCTAGAACGGATGGTCGAGGGCCTTAAGTCTATGGGTGAAACTAACACCTCCTCCGGACAACGCAGTCAACCTGCTCGGAGAGATTCAGAAAGCGAGCGCTCTGACACGTCGCGTGACCATCGTCATCATCGGAGGTCGACTCGCCACGAACAGAATACCCATGATCGACAGCGCTCACCAAGCCCTCGTGGTCATCGCGACTTGAGGAGCAAGCGTGCGCGCGACGATGACGGACGATCCCCTCGGGAGGAGCGCGTCGTCGCGACCACGAGGAAGGAGCGTGGAGGCTTATCACGGAGAGAGTTCCTCTAGGCAGAAACCTCCCGCTCAGCTAGAATCCCCCCGACCAACAGGACCAACGTCTTTTCAAGGCTAGGTTCTGTTGGGGAAGGTGGCCGGTCTTATGCCTTGGGCTGTAGGGCTTTTTCTGATGAGCTTCGTGCCGTCCAGTGGCCCTCAAAGTTCAAGCCCGGTCACATGGAGAGGTACAATGGGACTCAAAACCCAGAAGAATTCCTTTCCATCTACACTACGACCATCATGGCGGCCAGGGGGACGAGGTACAACGGGACCCAAAACCCAGAATAGTTCCTTTCCATCTACGCAACTGCCATCGTGGCAGCCGGAGGTGATGAGCTCGTCATGGCTAACTACCTCCCGACTGTCCTCGAAGGTGCTGCTCGGACGTGGCTGTTCAATCAGCAGGAAGGTTCCATTAGCTCTTGGGACCAGCTTTGTGACGCTCTGATCGCAAATTTCCAGAGTTGCTACGTGCGTCTGGGCAAGGAGGATGATCTGCACCAGATGATCCAGATGAACGGGGAGACCCTCCGCAACTTCGTGAAGCGTTTCATCAAGATCCGCAACACGATCCCGAACATCTCGAATGAATCTGTTGTCCGCGCTTTCAAAAACGGAGTCCGCGACGAGCGGCTCACCCATGATCTCGAGATCAATGAGACCTGGACCGCCAACGACCTGTTTAAGGCGGTTGATCGCTATGCCAATGCGGCAGAACGCGTTCAGTACAAGAAGGCGTTCGACAAGGGCGAACTGCCCGCCTAGCCTGGTGTGGATGAGAAGAAGAGCAGCAACAATCCTGGTGACAAGAAGTCCAAAAGAAAAATAATAAAGGTGATGCGAACAATACAGTCGCAGGTATGGATCGCGCACCTCCTCCCAAAGACGGGCAGAAAAAGCCCAACAACAATTACAAGGGCAAGAAGCCCGCCCATGGAGGCAACCAAGGCAAGAAAGGTCCAAGTGACCGATATTGCAAGTCCACCAAAACTACGGGCATCATACGCGCCATTGCAGGACCTGGGCTGCAAAGCTCGAAGATTTCTACAACGGCAAGGGCCCTATGCCCACCTTGCCCGAAAAAGGTGATGCCGGCAAGGACAAGCGCCAAGCCGATGGTGGTGATCGGGACGACGATGATGAATATCAGGAGCCCGTGAACCATATCGCTGTCATTTTCGGCGGCTCCTCGGCTTATCCCTCTCGGCGCAGCCTCAAGAAAACTGCCCGGGAGGTCCACAACGTTGAAAAGGGCAAGCCTCAGCCCGAGACAATGAAGTGGACCGAGGTTCCCATCTCCTTCTCTAAGGAGGATTGCCCCACCGGGATGACCAAGCCTCAGCGTCTCCCTCTAGTGGTCGCTCCGACCATCAGTAACGCCAGAGTCGGGCGAGTCCTGATCGACGGCGGGAGTGCGCTAGACTTGCTTTCTGCAAAGGTCTTGGACGAGATGCAGATTCCTCGCTCTAAGCTCAAAGAGGTCGCTATGTCCTTCTTCGGGATTGTCCCGGGAGAAGCTGTTCAGCCGCTCCGGCAGATTGTTCTGCCCGTCACATTCGGCAGTCCGAGCAACTTTCGGACAGAGTTGATCACGTTTGACGTCGTCGACTTCCCATCCGCCTACAACGCGATCTTGGGCCGGCCATCTCTTGGCAAGTTTATGGCCGTCTCACACCATGCATATCATTGCGTGAAGATACCGGGCCCTAGCAGTGTGATCACGGTCAAGGGCAACTACAAAGCTGCCCTGGATTGCGACGAGCAGTCCGTCGCCCTGGTCGACCAGCTTCCACCGCGTGGCCCCGAAGTACCGCAGACCAAGTCTGCACGCCCTAAGGTTTCTGTCCAGCCAGGGGGAGAGACCAAGGAAGTTCCGTTGTCTCTTGATGACCCTTCCAAGACAGTTCACTTGGGGGCCAATTTGGACCCCAAATAGGAAAGCGAGCTCATTGCCTTCCTCCGAGCTAATGCAGGCGTGTTTGCCTGGGAACCGTCTGACATGTCCGGAGTCCCAAGGGAGGTTATCGAGCACAAACTGACAGTCCGGCCGGACAAAAAGCCTATTCGCCAGAAGCTTCGTCGCTTTTCGGATTTCAAGCAGCGGATCATCAAGGATCAGCTTGGCAAGCTGCTCGCTGCTGGTTTCATCCGCGAGGTTGATCACACCGAGTGGCTGGCCAACCCTGTCATTGTAAAGAAGAAAGGCGGCAAGTGGAGGATGTGTGTCGACCACACAGATCTGAACGCTGCTTGTCCTAAGGACAACTTCCCGCTGCCTCGCATAGACCAGCTGGTCGACGCGACTGTGGATGCCCAGCTCTTGACTTTTTTTGATGCTTCTTACTCCGGTTATGACCAAATAAGCATCTCCCCCGAGGATGAAGAGAAGACTGCCTTCATCACCCCCTTCGGCACTTTCTGCTATACGACCATGTCTTTCGGTCTGCGCAATGCTGGTGCCACATTCCAGCGCTTAATGGAGAAGACTTTCCCAGAACAGCGCGGAAAAAACCTGGAGGTCTATGTCGATGACATAGTTGTAAAAGACCTGGCCGAGACTTTTCATAATCTCAC
>SPJY01007910.1:4075017-4106825 GCA_005191435.1 Raddia distichophylla | reverse complement strand
AAAGCTGATAGAGGTAAAAGTAATACAGATCGGTAAATGTTCACACAAGCCAAAACCCTAAACATGGCATATACAAGATCGATTGAACGAGACAGTTGCATATATCAAATTCGGGAAAAGCATATGAAATATCTAACAATCGGTATTACAGGATAAACACACATTACAGATCGATTAAATCGAGACAGTGCAATATGCGAAAACATGTTAAAGATCGGTAAATCCCGAGACAGTCTAACATGGTTTGTATACATGAGATCAAACTGATACAGCCATGCATACGGGTTACAAGGAGAGAATCGATTATCCCATCGAGATAGCCCTACCTGCGAGTTGAAGCCTTTCGACGATGTCGAACGGATTCGAGAGAGAGTATTTTGTGTATTGAGTATTGTCTATCTCTATTGAAACCTAAAGTCCTATTTATAGTGTTACAAAGCCGATACCGATACGACCTAATCTACAACGCCTGATCAAATCATATTTCTCCCGAAGTCTTATACCCATCGGATTTTCTGATATACTCTTCTTTGCCAATAAAGCCCATTTCCGATTTGGCCCAATAATCCCAACATATTTATTTGACCCTTTCCGAATATCCGATTTTCTGCCAAATTTAGGTGTCAACACATACGTTGGTTCCTATTTCCTTATTTATGTATGCGATAATGAATTATGTATGCGACAATGGACTATGTTTGTGACATAGACTATATATGTGACTCTGTATTTAATTCTACTGTGATGATAATGGGATAAATGGTGATGTGGTTTATTTAATTTGTGATGAAATTGGGTTTATTAGTTATTGGAATTTTTCTGTTAATAACTGTGAATTTTCTGTAAATAACTGTGATTTTTCGGTTCCTATTTCCTTATTTTTTTTACAAAAAAACTAATATTTTCGTCGGCCTAGGCCGACAAAATTACTGGAGCTGTGAAACCCAGTAGGCTGTTGCCCAGTAATTTCATCGGCCTGGGATGACGAAATTAACCTTGAAAACCGACGAAATTAACCTTATTTTCATGGGCCCAAACCGACGAAAATAAATGCAGCACGTCATCATCTAGTCGTGCCGCCGCCTGGTCAACTTATTTTCATCGGCCAGGAAAACCGACGAAATTAACCTTATTTTCATGGGCCCAAGCCGACGAAAATAAATGTGCCACGTCATCATCTGACCTGTCGCGCCGTCGGCTGAACATATTTCGTCGGCCTGTAGAAACCGAGGAAATTACATTAATTTCGTCGGCAGCCGACGAAACGGTTTGTAATTTCGTCGCAGATATTTCGTCGGGTTAATTTCGTCGGCTAACCGACGAAATTAAGTTATTTTCATCGGTATCGGCATTAATTTCGTCGGTTTTAGGCCAACGAAAATAACACGTATTCCTGTAGTGATTTGGACATAGGCCATGCGCGTTTCGGCGTCGCGTCGCGTTGCGTCGCGTTCGCCCGCTCGCGAGCGCACGCGCCGCGCGTTCAAACGCGGCGAAACGCGATGCAACGCAACGGCGCGTAACGCGGTAGCGAACAAGGCCATAGTGTCGCTTTACATCATCACGATACCGTTGTTTAGGGTCGGCACTAGTGTCGGTGCCTATCATGACCGCTCCCTGAGCTCGTGCACAACACTGTTGCAGTTGGTGGCAACCACTATGGTGGCAAGGTTGGTGGATGCTTACCTCACCAAAGTAGCGTTGGAGGCTGGGCCGTATTCAATGGAGTTCAATCATGTACTTGCGCCCACGTGTTCTTGCACGGACGTGCTGCCGACAACGGGTTGTACGTTGTGCTCCATGGATATAGATAAATATCTTAATACGAGTATGACACAAGGGTGAAGGGGACGAGGGGGATGGGAATGAAATGCTGGTGTAGTGGTGTCACGAGGGGCCGGGAGATGGGAAGGTTAGCACCTATAGAGAATGTGGCGACGAGGTAGGGAAGCCGCGAGCAAGGTCAACCGTTGGAAGAGAAGCGCGGTGCGACGAGGGAGAACCGAGAAAGGGATAGGGACAGTGGGTAGAACTATTTGATGAGGGAAGACGAGGAAGGCAAAGCACCTGGAGACAAGGGGGTGATGGCCTGATGGGGAAGGGAATCTAGCTACCAGCAAGTTCAACCATTGGGAGATAAGGAGACGGCTAGGGAGGCAGCCGGCAATGGCAATTTCCTTCATTTATCTTTCTTTTTCAGTCATGGTTCACGGTGGGCTACCGAGCTCGCATTAACATCGATTGCACAGAGTGGTAAAAATGGGTAACAGTGCCATGTTTGCAGTATTTAAGTGCACCAAGCTTTTTTAGTGGTATAAACCAAAACATTTTATTTTTGGATGATATACAACCAGTTCTTCCTTTAATTAATAGCTTTCTATTGAATCCACGGCCACACACGAGTCAACACAAAAGGTGCTTCAACTAAAAGTCATTCACGGTAAAGCAAGAGAAACACAAATATGACACAAAATGAGTTCACTGTCCAATATATTCTCCAGCTCGCCATACTAACTAGGTAGATGAGAAGATGGAGTGAACTTGCAACAAACGTTAGCTAATTACGCATGTGTACATGTGCGCAACTATTTATAAGTTAATGATGACGATAATCAAATAGGCTCAGATCAAATTTCTTTACAACATCACTTAAATTTGGCGTGGGTAGCTAGTGAAAGCGATTGGTCAGACCCATACATGGAAAGAAGAGCAAGATTTTGCAGCTTAATTGCTTTAATTCCTACCCACGTGATGTGGTGGAGACAGCCAAGATCTGTGTACAGGAAACACTCTAAGTGTGGGCGGCCAGAAAATTTAGTGTCAGCGGCCAAATGCCGCCGACAGATAAATGTCGGGGGCCCAAACAAAGCTGCCGACATAGACCGCATCATTTTCGGCGGCCAGCCTTCAGCCGCCGACACTTCTCAACCACCTCCCGCCAGCCGGATTAATTTCAAAATTTTGCTCCCGCCAATTATGCAGTATCGGCGGTATAACCTTAGCCGCCGATATTGTTCCCTCCAGAGACGGACGGATAACGGGTGGACGTTTATGTGGACCCACGTTGTTGGGGATAAAATCACGGCCCATTGCCATGGCCCACTCCCTGACAGCCCAATCGAACAGCCTACCAGGGCCCAGCTCCCTGGAAGGTTCTATCTGGACCATGCGCATCCTGCTGAACAGCTCTTTGGTTGGCATGATGCGTAACGGCTAAGGAATCGTGTTTGAGTCCGTCTCGAACAGGAGTTCTGCACGGCTACGTGAGGACCCGGACGTTGGTTTCCCGGATTGGATTAGGAGTCGTGATCCCCAAGAATTGGAGTTTACCTTATCTACCGAGGGATGTATTTGGCATGGTACGAGTTTGTTACGTATTCGTAGTTAGCCCGGCCCGATTCTCTTCCGGTGGGTCGGTTGTTCAACACTATATAAACAAAGCCCCTATGGCGTTTAGAGGGCATCGAATATCTCATCTGGCACGAGATCATCGCATTGAAGCTTAGACTGCTTATTGTTCTCTTGTACACACATAATCTCGCCGAGACCTGTTCGTCTCGTCGGGTTTCCACCTTGTAATCCTCTTTGATATAAAGAAAGGCTGGAGGTAGGGCTATTATCTCTCCCGAGAGGCCTGAACCAGGATAAAAACCCTTGTCTCCCTGTGGATCGTTGATTGCTGTTCGTGTTGTTCGGCGTGTCTCCTATCTCCCCTTCTCAAGAACCTGAGTTGACTTGAGATCGATATCTCAACCGTCGATAGTTGGCGCCGTCCGTGGGGACTAGTAGATCGAGCATGTTGAACTCTTTCAGCGACCAGGGATCGCTTCCTGAGGACTACGACTCAGAAGGACAGGATGTCTCATCCCCTATCAGATCAGATTGATCCATTCGATCTCGATTGCTTTCTATATCTGGGACAACACTTTTCAACTATACTCCGGAAACGGTCTCAGACCACACTCCCATCATTGACGATGACTACGGAACCGACGATCTATACGATGGTCTAGATCTCTCGGATTCCAAGACCATGTCGGTCGATTCTTCCTGTGGAGACACGGTGATGACGCCGTCTAGTGCGCCTTCGCACGGCCGCCACAACATCAACATGGCTGGTGCAGGAACTCCAGAAGACCCTGTACGAACCACGGCAGCCGAGATGGTCGAGCATGTCGATTCCGCTCGACGACCAGATGAGGCTGCACAGGCTGCTCCCGAACAGATGGTTGTTCGCCACAGTCTGGATGCCTCAATCAGCAGAACCTTGGCGGAGTTTCGTGATCGGCGCAAGCGTCAGCGACGCGACCCGCCTCGCGTACCTGCACCCAGGGGCGGATTTACCGCCCGGTCAGGGTGGGCATTTGCCCGGGCTCCTATCAAAAGGCGTAGCTCGCTCGCTCGTCATCTGCATGGGCATGTAGCAGCAAGCAGCTTAGCTATCTTAGCAAGCAGCAGCAAGCGCTAGCTTGCAAGCAAGCAGTTTAGCTAGCTTAGCAAGCAGCTTCGGCAAGGTTACTCACAAATTATGGGTCCTAAGACTCGGCAAACTAAATTGTGTTCTAGGTTTCAGAGCAGAGGATCATTAACTTTGCTCGTTGGCTAGTTTGTCGTATTGGTGAAACTTTGCCCAAGCTTTTAAAATTTTCTGGCTCCGCCACTGCCTGCACCAAGCCCCCCGGCAGAAGTTCAGCCTGCTCGGGACGAATCCCCGCGTAACCAGACCTTGGTCGGGCAAGACGCGGACGCCTCAGGGATCCCAGGACCCCTTGAGCAGAGTCGGGAACGACTTCAAGCCATGGATTTGGTAATAAGATCCACCAACCAGGCTGATCTCGCCCGCATGGGCGATGCTGTCGCTACTCACCTAGAACGGATGGCCGAGGGCCTTAAATCCATGGGTGAAGCTAACACCTCCTCCGGGCAACGCAGTCAACCTGCCCGGAGAGATTCAGAAAGCGAGCGCTCCGACACGTCACGTGACCATCGTCATCGTCGGAGGTCGACTCGTCACGAACAGGATACCCGTGAACGACGACGCTCACTGAGCCCCCGTGGTCATCACGACCATAGGAGCAAACGTGCACGCGACGATCACGGACGGCTCCCTCGAGAAGAACGCATCGTTGCGACCACGAGGAAGGAACGCGGAGGTTTGTCCCGGAGAGAGTTTCTCCCGGCAGAATCTTCCCGTTCAGCTAGAGTTCCTCCGCGCAACAGGACCAACGTCTTTTCGAGACTAGGTTCTGCGGGAGAGGGTGGTCGATCGTATGCCTTGGGCTGTAAGGCTTTCTCTGACGAGCTCCGCGCCGTCAGGTGGCCCTCAAAGTTCAAGCCCGGCCACATGGAGAGGTACAACGGGACTCAGAACTCAGAGGAGTTCCTTTCCATCTACGCTACGGCCATCATGGCGGCTGGGGGTGACGAGCTTGTCATGGCTAATTACCTCTCGACCGTCCTTGAGGGCGCTGCTCGGACGTGGCTGTTTAATCAGCAGGAAGGTTCCATCCGCTCGTGGGACCAGCTTTGTGACGCTCTGATTGCTAATTTCCAGTGTTGTTACATGCGTCTGGGCAAGGAGGATGATCTGCACCAGATGATCCAGATGAACGGGGAGACCCTCCGCAACTTCGTGAAGCGTTTCATCAAGATCCGCAACACGATCCTGAACATCTCGGACAAATCTGTTGTCCGCGCCTTTAAAAACGGAGTCCGCGACGAGCGGCTCACCCAGGATCTCGAGATCAATGAGACCTGGGCCGCCAACGATCTGTTCGAGGCGGCTGATTGCTATACCAACGCGGCAGAACGCGCCGGCGCCAGCGCGGGCTGGAACCACGACTACTCCCCAACACCCGTGCACGGCGATGACGGCGCCGGGTCGTCGTCCCGGACGTGGAAGCGGCTACTCAAGAATGGCGGGCGGCGGCATGCCCGGGGATGGGCTGGACGTTTGGGAAGAGGAGGAGACGACGTTCTAGGGCTTCTCCTTGTGGGTTCTGATGATCGGCTCCACCTCCAATCAGGTATAGTAAATCCGGCCCCTACCCTTTCTGCTTAGATTAAAATTGTTGTAATAGATCTGGACATACAAATTGTAGATACATGTTACTAATTAATGGTGAAAAGTTTTCTGTCCTTAGTTAGGTTCAGTAAATTGAGGCTTTGCATGTCATAGATGGTTAATGTCGACAAATAACAAAAGGCATTCATTCAAAAAAATGAGTAAATTTGATGGATACTCATTATCATAGAAAGTATATATTCTAATCTATTATTGCTCTCAGCTATGTAGTGCAGACAATTAGCAATAATTATCTTTGGAAACTGAATTAGCATTAGTGCCGTTGCAAAGCATAATGGGCATGTCCTATATCTCTAATGCTAAAAAGTATTGGATATGTACTTCTTTACTGTAGTTCAAACCACTGTACTTCTGTTGTTGCTAATCCTCTTCTGAAGCCGATCAACATATTCTGAATACATTTGTCTTGAGGGATCTGTTAAGGAGCAAGCTCGCCAAAATGAGCTTAAGGAATTTGAGATAGGGCTTAGCATGAGAGCGGTAATAGGAATCGTCACAATTAGTTCTTATCTCCCACTCTCACATGCTATAGTGGATTAAATTATTTTTAGAGCACATATATTAATTTTTTAGAGGATATGTTTTCTTGTTAATGCAATGATAATTATGTCTATATTTTATGGATATGCATGGAACCTACATTTACTTTTACCAAGGGAATATATACTGATGTACAACAACCAATATCTTATTCAGTTGCTTCAAGGTATGTCGATGAATTGCTGGTATTTTTAATAACCAGAAGCTTTCTTTCTTTTTTCCTCTTACGCAGGAATCTTAGTGCCAAACTCTAAGCGGGTTTTTTTTTTAGCATTTTGTTGAGAGATACATAGGATATTGAGTGAGTTTCTTCGACGTGATGTCTTTTTCTTTGAAGTTGAATTTTTCTTCATAGTGTATAGATACATTTTCTTTGCTATAGTTTTGATTAGATTTTACCTAATCATGCACTCAAAGAAGTTAAGTAGGGAAATATAATATACCTGCTAAATTTTTATTTCCTAATGCTATTGGAACCATCAGTCACAAAAATTGGTTTTGACAAGGGACACTCATTTATTTATCAGAGGATGGTGTTGGGGTAGATACCAGACCTATTGAGCTTAGAGAGCCCTTTGAGTTTTTACACTGTGCATCAATTTTTTTTTCTAATCAATCTTGAAGGTAAGGGTCTTATTTTCCTTTCTCCATTTGATTGTACGATCCTCTTTTTTCTCTCTCTGGTATATTTCTAGATCTTATTTTTAGATCCGGTAAGCACAGTCCAATGATATCTTAATCTTTTTTCATCTAACGTATAAAGGATGAATCATATTTTTTTGATCTTGAAAGTGCAGTCCATTGATATCTTACATTTTGTTTTTTTTTCTAACTAAGTTGGGTTATGTTTTGTGAGTACAGTGTGTTTATTCTGAAATTAACTAAGAGCATCCATGTACAATTTCTGAAAATTTACAAGTTCATTCCCTGAAAATAACGGAAGACCCTCCTTCATTTGTCTTTGGAATGGGCTCCAAGAACATGCGGACCTAGCATCTCAGCGGCTCCCTGGGGTACAGATCCCATTGGAAGAGATTGCTCGTTGACGTCCTTCCCGTTGAGCAAAGCCTCGGCAAAGTTTCATCGACATCCCTCTCTGCTCCAAATACTTTCATTTCCCTGGTGTGAATTGTGATGTACCAAACAAATGTTGGAATTATGTGTTCTTTTCTTTTCTTTGTACTCTGTTGCAACACATGGACATTTACTAGTTATCTACATGGATTAATAACATTTTCTTGTTACTTCAAATTTGGCTTTTTAAAGTAATTTATCCAAAACTAGCTGAACCAAACACCGTAGCTTCACTCTACCATTTCTGCAAAGCTCTTAAAGCCCAATATTTTAGATTTATTGTTGATCCATGGCTTTACTAAACATGGCCTTGAAACTAGGGTAGGAACATACATTAACATGAGGTTTGCAAGTTGCTCGGGCTCAACTCGGTTGCCATCTTAAGACAGGCTCAACTCGTGTACAAACATGACTAGGTCTAACCCATTTTCTCGCTCAAGTGAGCCTTAGCCAATCTAGGCATGGCTCGCTTGTGACTCAAAGGAGGGTGAGATATGTGCGCACCAGGCATCGTTTCCCTAGCCTTACATGTCGCCGCCATGGCCAACTTGCCTCCCCTATTCCTCCTCAAAGAAGAGAGTGAAGGATGTAGGAGTCAGATAAAAAAATGTGGACACGAAGACTAATTAGGCTCTATTCTTTTCAGCTTAATCGCTTAACTGCTTATCAATTTATCATGTTTTAAAAAAGACATGCTTTGAGTTTTTTATTTTATTTTTCCGTTGTTTCGAAGATGGGCCCTAATGCTTTGTAAAGCAAGTCAAACGAAATGGATCCAAATCTCAAAACTATCTCGAGTAACTCTCAAAATTTAGTCATTTCAGTCATTCATCCGTTCAGGTCAGCTCAAAATAACATAATCTAAGATGTTGTTCTTTTCAGCTTATCTCCTTAACGACTTAACAACTTAATGGCTAATTTACATTTTGGAGAGACATATACTTTGGGTTGTTTGGTCTATTTTTTCACTGTTTCGAAGGTGTGTCATCATGCTTTAAAAAGTAGGTCAAAGGAAATGGATCCGAATATCGAGATTACCTCGAGAAACTCTTGAAATTCAGTCATTTTAATCGTTCAGCCGTTCAGATTAGCTCAAAAAACAGAATTTAAGACAAATGGGGCATAAGAGGCTACACCTGCGTCTCGTCGGTCACACCTTCTTCCCTCTCAAGATGAAAAGTTGAGGTATATAGCAAATACGGAAAAAAGTGATAGGACAACAAATATTTGTATGGCACCAGGGCCTCGTATGAATAAAATTAATTCAAACTGGTTTTCACACATGCTCCAAGTGAGACACCACATTTGGTGCTATGTTTTTGAAAAGGGCTACATGGTAGTGAAACCACTCCCAAAAGTTGTTTTCACTAGTCAAACAGACCATTGTTTTCTTGTTAAGAACTAAGTCAACCTAGTATCTAGGTTTAGAGACCAATTTGATACAATGTGGCATAGTTAAAGGACAAATAGGTACCTGCTAGCTAGGACCTAATTTTATTAAACCCAACCCTCTATGTTAATAGCATGTGTCCCAAATATTTGAGCACATAACCATAGTGAAACAAAAATAAAGTGTCAATACCCACACTACCTTAACTATAACTAGAAAAGTAAATCAGCGTGCGACGAAGCAACTTATTACAATAATATATAGTATCAGAAGAATAAAATAAAACTAACTGAAGTAGACCCATCGTCGGCCATATGCAAACTGACTAGGGAAGTTCTAGAAGTCCACATCACCCTCTGGGAAAATAACAATGTTCTCCTACATCTCATACTCTTGACATGCTTGTCGAATAAACAACTCAAATAAAAGTCGGGGTTAGCATGTGACTCATTGCAAGTCTTTTCTGAAAGGGCTAGGGAAGGCTTATCTTAGGAAATGTAATAGTTTATTTTTTAATAATATATTACTAATAGTATAAAAGCATTCACGATAACATATATAAATAATAAGAAGCTTCGTCATAGAATCATAGTATCTCGTTTCTCAATTCTTAAGTTCTCAATATCTCATCATAAGTTTTCATCTTGTTGTTCTCATCATTATAAATCATCTAGCAACGACATATGGCTGGATAACCTTTACCCAAGAAAAATTAATTTAGACGTGTAGCAACAATGTCAAACCATTGAGTTCCATGAACAACATCATCAAACTATGAAATAAATCACGATGACCATGTATTTGATATGGTTTCTTTTGAATTTTGTTCCTTTCCTCTAATATATTTCTTCCATTTAGTTTTATATATAGAAATTACAAAAAGGATAATTTAAACTATGAAATCACGGTGAACGTGTATTTGAGATTGTTTTATAAATTAAATTGTTTCGTGTAAATAGCCTTCGTTAAATAAAAAGGGGTTCTTGAAGAAATTTTGACTAAATCCATGACAATCATAAAATATTTAACTTATCACCATAACTTATCCAATTATATTTTAACTTCGAGATCTTTGGCTTGTTCTACACCTTTCACACAGGCCATTAGAAAAAAGACTCAAAATTAAAAAAATGATTGCCTTTTAATTATTTTATACAGAGAAAAATCAGAGGTAAGGTTTCGATGCTCATAACTAGAAGCATGCATGACCATTCGAATGGGTTACATTCTACAAAGGATGTATGCATTATCCATATATAACATACAATTTGCAAAGGATGTATGCATTACCCGTAACATACGCCCATTGAAAAGCATCGTAGCAAAGCTTCTTTGAAACCTTATTCCAACATTGTCCCTCCTTGGGTCAAATCAGTTTAGGGACCAATGCTCCACAGGTTGTTTAGTAAGATACAAAACAACCCTGCACCTCACCTATGGCGCATGTTAAATAGAAAATACAATGACGACCCGACACTAATTATTTAACCAATTGGCTATACCTACCGGGTTTGCTGTCGCATGGAAAAATTTTAGTTAAATTCATCACAATAATTAGTCCTTAGGGACTAAAGTGTTGACTTAGGTACTCGCTCCGAGTTATATCATTAATTAGTCAAATTTTAATTAAGGATGGAATAAGCACATCATCTCCTATCAGATCCATATACCAATTCATTACATCAAGAGTGGAAACCACGCTGTCGCATTCGAGCATGGATCAGATGCCCAGGAAGGAAGTATCGGTCATGGATCAGATGCCCACTAAGGAGGTACTAGCTTGTGAGGAGACTCACGACATCGCATCCAAGCAAATATCAAATGCTCAGGGATGAAGTATTGGGCATGGATAAAATGCCTAGTGAGGAGATATTAGCCTGTGAAGATACTCATGTCGCCATATCCAGGCATGGATCAGATGCCCTTGTAAAAGGTTTAGATTAAAGAGGAAATCTTGATAGAAGCTCATCATACCCCCATATATATGTCGTACAGCCTAGTGAGGCAAAGATATATCAGGATTTGAATAAAAAATTATGATGAAAGAGGATGAAGGTGGATGTAGCGCAATATGTGGTATCTTGTGGGATTTGTGAGCAAGTAAAGGTTGAGCATAAGTGTCCCGCAGGGTATTACAACCTTTAGATGTTACATGTAATTGTGGGATGGCATTGCCATGAATTTTGTGGTTGGTCTACCTCGTTCACCACAAGGGAAATATTTTATATGGGTCGTAGTGGACCGTTTCAGTAAGTCTGTTCGTTTCATTTCTATCTGTACTAACAACTCAACTATTGTGTTATCTCATATCTATGTTTGAGAGGTGGTAAGACTACATGGAGTGCCTAAATCAATTGTTTCATATAGAGATGCAGAGAATGTTTTAAGTTATGGGAAAGCTTACAAGAAGCTTTGGGGACGCAATTGTGGCTTAGCACTGCATTTCACCCATAAAGGGAAGGCTAAGTGTACCATCCATACATTGGAGGATATGCTCAGACCATGTGTGTTGGCATGGAAAGGTAGCTGGGAACACCACTTACCTCACGACATCGAATCCAAGCAAATATCAGATGCTCAGGGATGAAGTATTGGGCTTGGATAAAATGCCTAGTGAGGAGATATTAGCCTGTGAAGATACTCATGTCGCCATATCCAGGCATGGATTAGATGCCCTTGTAAAGGGTTTAGATTAAAGAGGAAATCTTGATAGAAGCTCATCATACCCCGTATATATGTCGTACATCCTAGTGAGGCAAATATGTATCAGGATTTGAAGAAAAATTTCTGGTGAAAGAGGATGAAGGTGGATGTAGCGCAATATGTGGCATCTTGTGGGATTTGTGAGCAAGTGAAGGTTGAGCATAAGTGTCCCGTAGGGTATTACAACCTTTAGATGTTACATGAAATTGTGGGATGGCATTGCCATGGATTTTGTGGTTGGTCTACCTCGTTCACCACAAGGGAAATATGTTATATGGGTCGTAGTGGACCGTTTCAGTAAGTCTGTTCATTTCAATTTTATCTGTACTAACAACTCAACTATTGTGTTATCTCATATCTATGTTTGAGAGGTGGTAAGACTACATGGAGTGCCTAAATCAATTGTTTCATATAGAGATGCAGAGTATGTCTTAAGTTATGGGAAAGCTTACAAGAAGCTTTGGGGACACAATTGCAACTTAGCACTGCATTTCACCCATAAAGGGAAGTCTAAGTGTACCATCCATACATTGGAGGATATGCTCAGACCATGTGTGTTGGCATGGAAAGGTAGCTGGGAAAACCACTTACCACTTGCTGAGTTTGCATATAACAATAGTTATCATGAAAGCCTTCGAGCAGCACCATTTGATGTCCTGTTATGGGCGGAAGCGTCAATCTCCTCATTGTTGGGATGCAGTAGGAGAAAGGGTAGTTCCAGGACTTGATTGGGTCTAACAAATCACTGAACGAGTGGCAGAGATAAAACAAAATTTGTTGACTGCCCAATGTAGACAAAAGAGTTATGCATATATTAGACGTCAGGAATTGAAGCTTGAGGTTGGTGATCAAGTGCTTTTGAGGGTGTCTCCTTCAAAAGGGATAGTATGATCTAGATTTATTCTATTTGGGTATGTGATATGATGTTTGAATCATTGTTGAGTTCATGTTCCTTTAGTAAAACCGGTGAATCTAGAATTTGGGATCAAATTACATTAAGGGGGAGAGTGTAATACCATAAAAAATAAAATGGAAAGAGAGGTATTCTATGTGGATAAGGAGGAGATTTACTAACTGGATAAGGAGGATGATACATGCAACATCTCCTCACCTCCTATACTAACTATCTGTCTCTCTCACCCATCCTCCCAGCTCTCTTATTCCCGATCTCTCATCTCTCCCTGTGCTCTCTCCCTCTCACCCAGTCTTCTCCTTGTTGCATGCTGCAGCCTTGTCGTGCTACTATAGCCATTAGCTGCCCCTGCCAGCTCCTTTCCCCAACGCTCGTCCACCTCGTCCACCTGCTGCTCCTCCCTTCTCTCTATGTTCTTGCTACTGCCTAGGTCCTATGCGGCCAACAAAGAGGGGAGGAAGGGAAGGAGGGAGGCTAACCACGGATGAAAGGGAAGGAGAAGGAAGAAGGAAGGGGAAAGAGAAATTAGAAAAAGGGAGAAGGGGTTAGGGTTTGGGACCCCAAGCCCTAGGTAGTGAAATTGATGACTAATCTCTGCAATTTGATGTTAAATGTTTTAGTTTGAGTGAGGATTTGGGGTGGATTTGCAAACCCTAGGTATGAAAAATCGAGTTTGATGATAGAACTATTTCTAGAGTATCTTACCATCTGATCCCGGGGTGTTTATGTCGAGAATCTGGATGCGGTCATGCTGAAGAAATTGTAGGTTATGTTTCAAGATTTCCAATGCAGACAAGAATGCGTAAATCCGATGAACGGTTTAGGAGATACGACTGCTTTCATGTTGTTGTCCAATTTTGGCCAAGGCAGGATTTAGTTATGTTGATGGAGACATGGAGTATTCATTTAGCTATTAAGTGGGCCAAGTGTTAAATGATATAAGGTTAAAAGAGGTGATTTTCTAAACTCAGAAAGAATAAGGATTAAAGGGTTAATATCTTTTTTTGTATGGTACTCGATAATGGTGTTAGTATGGTTGAATGGTATGTTCGTATGCGTAAGATCAAGCCTCCCTTGGGCTTAATGTTTTGGTAATTGATGCCAACTGGGCCTCGACGGATCGCATCAAGGCTAAGGATGTTATTTGCTAGTTCTTCTATTTTCCTTGTGTGCGTGTCTGCTTCTGGCCCATCCGGCCCATTGATGTCTGCAAGATCATCTCTCTGGTTGTAGGTCCCACTGAGCACAAGTTCCAGTTCATCTGAGTGAGTTCGAGCGGGTTCTAGAGATGCCAGGTGTCCAATTCTACAAAGGATGTATGCATTATCCATATATAACATACAATTTGCAAAGGATGTATGCATTACCCGTAACATACTCCCATTGAAAAGCATCGTAGCAAAGCTTCTTTGAAACCTTATCCCAACATTGTCCCTCCTTGGGCCAAATTAGTTTAGGGACCAATGCTCCACATATCGATTAGTAAGATACAGAACAACCCTGCACCTCACCTATGGCGCATGTTAAATAGAAAATACAATGACGACCCGACACTAATTATTTAACCAATTGGCTATACCTACCGGGTTTGCTGTCGCATGGAAAAATTTTAGTTAAATTCATCACAATAATTAGTCCTTAGGGACTAAAGTGTTGACTTAGGTACTCTCTCCGAGTTATATCACTAGTTAGTCAAATTTTAATTAAGGATAGAATAAGCACATCATCTCCCATCAGATCCATATACCAATTCATTACATCAAGAGTGGAAACCACGCTGTCGCATTCGAGCATGGATCAGATGCCCAGGAAGGAAGTATCGGTCATGGATCAGATGCCCACTAAGGAGGTACTAGCTTGTGAGGAGACTCACGACATCGCATCCAAGCAAATATCAAATGCTCAGGGATGAAGTATTGGGCATGGATAAAATGCCTAGTGAGGAGATATTAGCCTGTGAAGATACTCATGTCGCCATATCCAGGCATGGATCAGATGCCCTTGTAAAAGGTTTAGATTAAAGAGGAAATCTTGATAGAAGCTCATCATACCCCCATATATATGTCGTACAGCCTAGTGAGGCAAAGATATATCAGGATTTGAATAAAAAATTATGATGAAAGAGGATGAAGGTGGATGTAGCGCAATATGTGGTATCTTGTGGGATTTGTGAGCAAGTAAAGGTTGAGCATAAGTGTCCCGCAGGGTATTACAACCTTTAGATGTTACATGTAATTGTGGGATGGCATTGCCATGAATTTTGTGGTTGGTCTACCTCGTTCACCACAAGGGAAATATTTTATATGGGTCGTAGTGGACCGTTTCAGTAAGTCTGTTCGTTTCATTTCTATCTGTACTAACAACTCAACTATTGTGTTATCTCATATCTATGTTTGAGAGGTGGTAAGACTACATGGAGTGCCTAAATCAATTGTTTCATATAGAGATGCAGAGAATGTTTTAAGTTATGGGAAAGCTTACAAGAAGCTTTGGGGACGCAATTGTGGCTTAGCACTGCATTTCACCCATAAAGGGAAGGCTAAGTGTACCATCCATACATTGGAGGATATGCTCAGACCATGTGTGTTGGCATGGAAAGGTAGCTGGGAAAACCACTTACCACTTGCTGAGTTTGCATATAACAATAGTTATCATGAAAGCCTTCGAGTAGCACCATTTGATGTCCTGTTATGGGCAGAAGTGTCAATCTCCTCAATGTTGGGATGCAGTACGAGAAAGGGTAGTTCCAGGACTTGATTGGGTCCAACAAATCACTGAACGAGTGGCAGAGATAAGACAAAATTTGTTGACCGCCCAAAGTTGACAAAAGAGTTATGCATATATGATATATTAGACATCGGGAATTGAAGTTTGAGGTTGGTGATCAAGTACTTTTGAGGGTGTCTCCTTCAAAAGGGATAGTATGGTCTAGATTTATTCTATTTGGGTATGTGATATGATGTTTGAATCATTGTTGAGTTCATGTTCCTTTAGTAAAACCGGTGAATCTGGAATTTTGGATCAAATTACATTAAGGGGGAGAGTGTAATACCATAAAAAATAAAATGGAAAGAGAGGTATTCTAAGTGGATAAGGAGGAGATTTGCTAACTGGATAAGGAGGATGATACATGCAACATCTCCTCACCTCCTATACTAACTATCTGTCTCTCTCACCCATCCTCCCATCTCTCTTATTCCCGATCTCTCATATCTCCCTGTGCTCTCTCCCTCTCACCCAGTCTTCTCCTTGTTGCATGCCGCAGCCTTGTCGTGCTCCTGTAGCCATCAGCTGCCCCTGCCAGGTCCTTTCCCCAACGCTCCTCCACCTTGTCCACCTGCTCCTCCTCCCTTCTCTCTATGTTCTTGCTACTGCCTAGGTCCTACGTGGCCAACAAAGAGGGGAGGAAGGGAAGGAGGGAGGCTAACCACGGAAGAAAGGTAAGGAGAAGGAAGAAGGAAGGGGAAAGAGAAATTAGAAGAAGGGAGAAGGGGTTAGGGTTTGGGACCCCAAGCCCTAGGTAGTGAAATTGATGACTAATCTCTGCAATTTGATGTTCAATGTTTTAGTTTGAGTGAGGATTTGGGGTGGATTTGCAAACCCTAGGTATGAAAAATCGAGTTTGATGATAGAGCTATTTCTAAAGTATCTTACCATCTGATCCCGTGGGAGTTTATGTCGAGAATCTGGACGCGGTCATGCTGAAGAAATTGTAGGTTATGTTTCAAGATTTCCAATGCAGACAAGAATGCGTAAATCCGATGAACGGTTTAGGAGATACGACTGCTTTCATGTTGTTGTCCAATTTTGGCCGAGGCGGGATTTAGTTATGTTGGAATATTCATTTAGCTATTAAGTGGGCGAAGTGTTAAATGATATAAGGTTAAAAGAGGTGATTTTCTAAACTCAGAAAGAATAAGGATTAAAGGGTTAATATCTTTTTTTTGTATGGTACTCGATAATGGTGTTAGTATGATTGAATGGTATGTTTTGATGTGTAGGTTTCCTTTTAGGATCATCATCGTTGTCTTGTCACCCTCCGCCTCAGTTGGGTAAAAGAAGCAAGTACATAATATTATGACGGATTTGACATGTGTTTAATTCCTTTATTGATTGCATGGTGCATTATGATACCCAAATGTGGCATGGTGAGTACGGATGATGCTCCAATGGAATGGGTTCGTATGAAATGATATCCTTGCTGATCTTCCAGATCTGGAGGGAGGAGTGCGGCAACGGCGGCGGCTTCTAGATCTGAAGGGAGGAGTGCGGCGGCGGCTTCCAGGTCTAGAGGGAGGGCGTGTGGCAGTGGCTTGTTGCGGCTACGGTGGCTACTCTCCGAGAGGTGGCGGTGGCGTCATCTACTCCCCTACGGCGACAGTGCGACGACGTCTCACTGCAGGTAAAAACTCGCGAGCGCTCACGAGCTAGCTCGAGCTTTTCACGAGCCCAAGCCGAGCTAAGTTTTTAGCTCACAACATTTCACAAACACGAGCCGAGCCTCTTCTCGAGCTCGGATGTTTCACGAGCCACGAACGAGCCAAAGCGAGCTCGCTCGAACTCGGCTCGTTTCCACCCCTAATTATGACGGATTTGACATGTGTTTAATTCCTTTATTGATTGCATGGTGTTTTGTGATACCCAAAAGTGGCATGGTGAGTACAGATGCTCCAATGGAATGGGTTGGTATGAAATGATATCCTTGCTGATGAGTATGAAATGATGCTTTTACTGAAATAATTAATTATGTATAAATTTCAGGAACCCCGGTAAAATGAATGATCTGGATAAGCTTTAATGATGACTATGGATACGATGGTTTTGTTCCAAGCACTTTATTGATGATGTCGTCTACTCCGATAGGCATGATGATAGTGATGACCTACTCATGTAGGCGCCACCACGGGCTGAAGTGCAAAAAAAACCTACTTATGTAGACACCTCCACATGCTAGAGAGTATTTGAGGGATAAGCTATGTGATCTGATATGCATGTAAAAATGGAAGAAATGCATTTATGGTGTGAGTATGATCAACTCTAATGGCGATGGATAAATGTATGACCAATGTTGATATGCTAATCGATAATACATGAATCGTTTTATGTTATGTTCGTGCTATGTACTTGATGATTATCGACTGACGATTGTTTATTTTGTTTTTAGGTAAGCTATGAAGCCAGCATGCATGAAAATTGCGTAATATGACACTTTTGTTCAACACAAGACAACCATGATCTATGCTTACAAAATAAACATATGGACTAAATTTTCTTTGAAGGCTATAGCCGCAAAATGACTAATATGGTTATGTGTGCTTCATGTAATTGTGGCTTGCTAGTTCTGCCTGTTTATCCTGGTTCATAAATTAAGTTTGCGGTTGTTGCTTGCATGTTAAACATCGGGTTATGTCTAACATCGTCGAGGCAAAATTTGATGGATGATCTATGGAGTTATGTTTTTAAGGTTGGATCACATGTTTGAACCCGTATGTGAAAGACGTGTGTTAATATCTAAATTGTCATATATTGTTTGTGCCTAGTAAGGTATCCTATACATGTCGCTTCCTTGTGTTGGGATATACAATAATTAGACAAAATATTACCAATATTTTGTATGACATGTAATGCCTAGTGGCATTCTAGGCTTAGGTGTGGGCGGCGAGCTCAGATCCGGCGACGGCTCGGCGTAGGTGGCCGGATTCACCAGGCCTTGGCTACCTCGACCTTTTGGTGCTTTAGCGAGTGCTTCAGCGACCTCGTCATTGCCCCTCGGAACCTCCTCCTTGCGTCGCCGTTGCTGCTCCCTCGTGGTTCGACCTTTGCGGGTTCGGCAAGGTGTAGGGACCGTCATGCCGGTGCTGGTTGCGGCAGCTCTCAGGAGGTCTACGAGGTGACGGTCACCTGCGGCTACGGTGCTTCTCTCTTGCAAGCATGGCTTGGGGATGGGGTGTGCCGGGCGAAAGCCTTGCTCAGCTTGTTGCTTGGGCCGACGGTGGCGACGCCCCTCAGGCGCCGTGCCCCACCTTGGTGGCCCCGTCGTGTGGCAACCCCATCTTCGGGTGAAAACCCAGTTGTGGATGGGAGGCGGCGGCGATGTCTTGTCATCGTTTTCCTTGTTAAAGGCGCCGCGGAGGTCTTCCATGCTGCTAGTGCTTGCTCTGAAGTTCTTGCCGTTCTTCCAGCGTTTTTCGAAGCTCCTGGCGTGGTGGTGGCGCTGGTCGTGCATCCCAGGCCGTGGTGGCGTCTTTGAGGCATGAGCTTCCTAGGTTTTTGGTGGCGGCGCCAGCAAAATTTCCTTCATTTCTACACTTTGAGTCTCATGCGGTGGTGGCGTCTGGCGGCCAAGCTTCAGGTTCGTGCTATTGTAGTAGGGCCTGGTGGTATTCTTTAAGGCTTGCATCCTGTGAGGTGATGGCGTCTAGTTTGCGAGTTGTCTTCGGCCTCTTTGTCGTGCATCCCTTGTGGCGGTGGCTTGTGGTGGTGACGATGCTCCGTGCATCCCGCAAGGTGGTGATGACTTAGTTGGCTCTAGGCACCTTGCTCTCTAGCCGTGCATCCCTTGTGGTGGTGGGGCCTGGAGGTTGCCTTAGGCCTGCCTTCGGCGGTGCGTCTTCCTTTCTAGCGTTTTTCGTGCATCCTATACGTGGGTCGTGTCCGGTGTCGTGGTGGTGGTGTGCAGCTCCTTGCATTACCTAAGTGGTGGCGTTCCGTTTTTTCGGCCATGCATCCCTTTCGGTTTTGCTAGTGGCTGTCGTTTCTTTCTGGGTGTTGTATTATTTCTTTCTTCTTAATGAAATGGCAGAGCGCCTGCCCCATTCGTTCAAAAAAAATTCTAGGCTTAGGTGTTGGCATGGAGCTAGGGTGGCCCTGCAACGACGATCTGTGTGGGGTGGGGTGGTGCCGGCGGCCTATCGCGGAGCACTCCACGGCCCACGCCATCGAGTGCAGCCGCTCCGCCGACGTACGCCATCGCGAGCAGCATGCCGCCCAGATGACGACCATTGGTGCGTGAGCGACAGTGGCCTGCACAGAACAAGTTATCAAACCATTTCTTTTTTGTTTTCGATCAAGCAAACCATTTCTCCTTGTGTGGAAGAGCAAAGCTGATGACAATTCCCTTACCATGTACTCATGCCGTGCTTCTTGTCGACCTCCGCCGTCCAGATCTGGCTGCCACGATCTCTTCTCCAGTCTCCACCAATGAGCGTGGCGATGAGACGAGAGGAGGTCGTTCCCCTGGTACTTGAAGCTTGTTGGCGAGTCTATCGTCCGAAAGGCAGCCCGGCGGCGCCTGCCGCGCCTTTGCCCTATGCCGCAGTGGATAATGGTGACCACGTGAATAGAGGTGGCTCGGCGGCACCCGCTGCACCCTTTGCCTCGTGCTACGGTTGACGGGGGCTGCCTCGCGCCGCTGTGGACAGAGAGAGGGAGAGAGGGGGGAGGCGGCTAGGGGTACATTGTGATGTGACCATGTCCATCATAGATATGACCAACACTACGTCAATATTGTGGTCCTTAGGATTTTCATCAGCTACTTCACTAGCATGGCCATCAAGTGCTACCTCGACTGTCTCGAGTACATGGATTAGTTTGACTTCTTCCACGACATCTACTACAAGTTGGCAACACCTTACAACATTTACGGATGCATCGGTTTGTCGACCACCACCATGGCCAGGACGTACAAGCCAGGAGCAAGTACGTCGTCATGTTGATATTGCGCTGTTGCCGCCATCGGTTCGACCACCACCTTGGCCTCCTCCACTACATGAAGACATACTCAAGAAAGACGCCTCTCTACCTCCTCGACGACCTCAGGCCCAAACACCCATGTTGCTCAAGGCCCAACCAAAGATCAAACCCAATTCATCGTCCACGAGTCTAGTTCGGCCACCAAGAGCAGTCCAATTTGCACAGATCATAACTCGGTCATACGAAGTCCGTTTTGGACGTTCTTGGTATGCAAGGATAAGCCCTCGACGAGATCTTTCCAACGGATAAGCCCCACGTCCAAATTCCTTATGGATCAGTAGGAATCGTCGAAACAATATTGCGACCAGAATCTGCCGGGATCTGTTGGGCGCTGCGCTGCTCCACTTTGGGCCCATGGCCCATGTACCCTAGGGGCTGCGGCCAAAACCCTAGCCGTCGCTTTAAATTCAGTAGCCGTCGCTAGTTTAGATTTGGGTTTTGCTTATATTATTCTGCCGTCGCAGTTTCGCCGTGTATCGGTTTGCTGAACCCCAACTTTACGTGCTTATTCGGTAATCAGTAATTTCAGATTGTATCTACCGTGTTCTTGCTCGTGTTCTCGATTCTCTTGCAGGAATTAACCTTCGTGGTGAGGTCAATCGCGTCTTGGCGTGGTTGAAAACGAACGGAAACAGTGGTGTAGCGATTACAGGCTTAGATCGGTTCTGGTCAAGGTCGGATCGTCAACATCGAGTTCTCCACCAATCGAGTTTACCCTTACCTGTCGGAAGATTGGGACCCCGTCTCCCATCAAGTGGTATCAGAGCCTTGGTTGCCCTCAGGTATACTTGTATCTCCTTTGTTCTTTATTCATCTTCCACCTAGAGTTTAGAAAATTGCCCAACAAAAAGATTTGAGTTCGCCGTCGTATCCATCGTCCAAGCCACTTTGTGCCCTTCGTGATTTCGTTTTCAGTTTCGCGTTGTTGAATTTGTGTCCATTGTGATCGTCTTGTTATTGGTTTAGATTAAG
Source organism: Raddia distichophylla (assembly GCA_005191435.1). Taxonomy (NCBI): domain Eukaryota; kingdom Viridiplantae; phylum Streptophyta; class Magnoliopsida; order Poales; family Poaceae; genus Raddia; species Raddia distichophylla. The sequence continues at coordinate 4,085,396 of SPJY01007910.1, read as the reverse complement.
TTCTTAACTTAGCGTCAAGTTCATCAGCTGTGTTGAAGAAATCTCGTCGAACCCGAGTAAATCAGGAACTCGTGTTGAATCGGTTCGGATTTATTTCCAATCTGTTAGTCCCGAGTTGATATCTCCCTCATCCGAACTTCAAATTGGACAAATTCGGGTCTAAATTATAGCTCAGAAACAGTTCTACAACTTTTTCCATTGTGAGATGTTCCAGAAACGCTGTTTTCCTGCCTAAAATCGCGTTTGAAGTCAATCTGTCTTGTCTCGATTTTTTTTCTGAGCAGTCTGTATTGCGGGGCCCATATTTCCTAGATCCATTATCCAAAATTGGTGTTCCATATATGCAAATTGATCAGCACGAAAAAATCTACAACTTTGCTGTTACACATTTTCACGTTTGAGGCCTCCAAAAATCCAAAAACAGCATAGGAATTTTCTGCATAGTAGATCTGTTTTTCCAACAAGACAAAATTGAGTGTTTGTGTATATACCTTGTAATTTCTCATGTGCGGCACTATTGATATTTGAAAAAAAAAGTGAAAAAAAGACAAGTGCATAAAAAGAAGCCGCACTAAGAAAAAAAAAGAAAAGAGAAAACAAGTATGGAAAAGAAAGAAAGAAATCAGAAGTGCTTGCATCCTCTGTATCCACGGTGTTACGTCATTCGCTTTGCTTGCTTGAGCTAGGTTTGAGGACGAGTTTGCATCCTTTTGTATTCAAAGTGTTGCGTTATTCGTTTCGCTTGCTTGAACTAATTCTAGGAACGAGTTTAGACCAGCAACTTTAACAAGTAATTTGGATATTTATTCAACTTTACTATTCTGATTTCGATAATTGCATATTACTTGCTACTATATATTGCCTATCCCAGCTCCATATACTTTTTATCAGTTCTAGTTCAAACTTGCAATCGCTTCGCTCACACCCGTCTTAGTATCATGAACCAGCCACCGGTTGTACCTCCTGCAGTGCTGATAAGAACACTTGTAAGAGCATGGTAAGACGCTTGAGAGGGTGTGACAGGGATAATACTTTTGTGTTATTTTATGTTTTCTACTAATAATGGCAGGAGCATACAATGGGATGGGGAGATTACAACCATCAGTCACCAGTTGGAATGCAAGCATCATTGGTGAGGAGGTTAGAGAAAATTTTGATCGATTCCATCATAAGGAGACATTGAAGAAGAGCTATACATCATCTTCCATCAACAAGCATGATAATACCATTGAGAACCATCCTTTATATGATATAAAATTTGGACCTGATGCATTTATTGATTGAGAAATAGCAGTAGATAAAATTTTTGCTCGACATAGAATCTCTGATAAAGAAAATGTTATGACAGCTGCTAGTGCTTTAATTAATAATGAATCAATTAAATAGAAGGCATGTTGTTCTTATATTGGGATACCTTCGACTTGGAGAGATATGAAACAAATTTTAAGGGATAAATTTCTTCCTGTCTATTATCGTGAAAATTTATTAAACAAACTACAATGTTTACAACAAGGTGATAAACCCATGGTAGTTTACTACGAAGAATTGCAAAATTTGTTGCGTTGTGGTTTGAAGGAAACGGATCAAAAAAAGGATGATAGATTCTTATGTGGACTTAATGAGAAAATTTACAACATTGTTATTGATAAAGAATATGTTTCTCTGTCGTAAACCTTTGCTCTTACTTGTGCAGCTGAAATTAAAATAAAACGTAAGAAAGTTATACCAAAAGTCAATACCTCAATTTACAAGAATGGTGTGTATCCTTTCATGACTAACGTTTTGCAGGCAAGTACAAATAATCAAATCGAAAGTGTGGATAATCAAGAGAAGAAGAAGAATGATTTAATTGAGATTGAGAAAGAGCAGAACGAGGAGATGCTTGTTGGTGCACCTCTACTTCTAACGCCTACAACTAAAGATGTACCTACATCAGCTGAGCAGGAAAATAAAGGTAATAAAAAAGGTACAACACTCACTCAAAAGTAAAACGATGTTGATGTGTTGAAACTTTTCACAAATCATGATATGTTAAAGCAACAAATTGTGGAACCCGTTTCTGATTTACCTTTGTTACAAGAAGATTTGCTTGATGTCTCTTGTGATAAAGAAGAGTTGTGTGATAATACTTCACTTATATCTACACCACAACTAGTGAATGAACATGTTACTTTTGCTTCAAAACCAAACACCTGTGTTGAATATAAACATGTTATTCATTCTGCAAATGAAAATGATGAGTTAAAAATGTTATCTTCTTTAAATATTTTAGGTTACATTGAATTTGATGTTCTATGTGATCTAGATAATTTAGAGAGGAGACTTGTTAATTTTTCGTGGTTATCTAGAAACACTTTTCATATTATGGACAAATAAAATGATAAAGGAAAATACATGGTGAATCGAGTGTACATTTGCTCAAATTTGAATTTTTCTTACGATGTACAACCATGTGATCAGTTAGAGCGCTACATTATCAATAATCAGAAGGCATTAAGTGCCTCTAGTATTGTTTCAAAAATACAAGAAAAATTTCAAGAAGGGGAGGATGTGGATCTTAATCAATACGGTTTTAACAATTTGATTACAAATGATATGCTCGTTGTTTTACCTTTCTTTAGAGCTAACCTTTTGCAGTTGAACAAGAATGAGTCGAGAACGACACACAATCAAGGGGAGGATGATGTGACCATGTCCATCATAGATATGACCAACACTACGTCAATATTGTGGTCCTCAGGATTTTCATCAGCTACTTCACTAGCATGGCCATCAAGTGCTACCTCCACTGTCTCGAGTACATGGATTAGTTTGACTTCTTCCACGATATCTACTACAAGTTGGCAACACCTTACAACATCCTCTACTACATCCACACATACTACAACATTTACGGATGCATCGGTTTGTCGACCACCACCATGGTCAAGACGTACAAACCAGCAGTAAGTACGTCGTCGTGTTGATATTGCGCTGTTGCCGCCATCGGTTCGACAACCACCTTGGCCGCCTCCACTACATGAAAACATACTCAAGAAAGGCGCCTCTCTACCTCCTCGACGACCTCAAGCCCAAACACCCATGTTGCTCAAGGCCCAACCAAAAATCAAACCCAATTCATCGTCCATGAGTCTAGTTCGGCCACCAAAAGCAGACCAACTTGAACAGATCATAACTCGGTCATACAAAGTCCGTTTTGGACGTTCTTGGTATGCAAGGATAAGCCCTCGACGAGATCTTTTCAACGGATCCAGCCCCACATTCAAATTCCTTATGGATCAGCGGAAATCGTCGAAACAATTTTGCGACCAGAATCTGTCGGGATCTGTCGGGCGCTGCGCCGCTCCACTTTGGGCCCATGTCCCATGTACCCTAGGGGCTGCTCCCCAAACCGTAGCTGTCGCTAGTTTAGACTTGGGTTTTGCTTAGATTATTCTGCCGTCGCAGTTTCGCCGTGGATCGGTTTGTTGAACCCCAACTTTACGTGCTTATTCGGTAATCAGTAATTTCAGATTGCATCTACCGTGTTCTTACTCGTGTTCTCGATTCGCGTGCATGAATTAACCTACGTGGTGAGGTCAATCGCGTATTGGCGTGGTTGATAACGAACGGAGACAGTGGTATAGCGATTGCAGGTTTAGATCGGTTCTGGTCAAGGTCGGATCGTCAACGTCAAGTTCTCCACCAATCTAGTTTACCCTTACCTGTCGGAAGATCGGGACCCCGTCTCCCATCACATTGGGAGAGACAGCGGCGGCGCGGAAGCGTTCCGCTAAAGGGAGATGGGACTGGGATGGTTACACTCGCTAGCATGTGGGACCCATAACAGGTGGGTCCCACATGTCAGTGGGGGCAATTTTCCTCTGCCATACGGCAAGAGGAAGGGATTTACCGTTGGTGAGTGGGGAGGCAGTGCATTGTGAGATGGGACGCGGGGGCCATCCGACGACACTCTCCCATCTAACCATCCAACGGCCAGCGTTAGATCTAAATGCAAAAATTTATTATTATTTGTTTACCATACAAAAAAGTTCAATAAATTAAATAATAATAAGAAATATTCCCTAATCAATGTTAGATCCCACAAGTATTTTATTCAGATCGATATGAACAATGTATTTTCATAAACGTTTAAAAGGATAACCTAAATGTATAAATGTTATATATCAATTTGAAAAATATATATGTGGGAATGGACATTCATTAGATATTATTTCTTATTTTAATTAATTTAATTGATTTTTTACATAGCGAAATAAAAATAACAAGTTTTACACTTAGATCTAACATTGGCCATTAGATCTCTCCATCCAATGGCCAAAGATGAGCGTCGGACAGGAGGCGCGTCCGACGCCTATCGGACGGCCCCCTCATCCTATGAGATGAGATAAAATTTCAGCTTAGTGTAGCGTAGCGTTTCAGTAAAATTTATCTTTTTTATATAGCCTATTTGATGTAATAATTTGTAATGATTTTTCTCAGATTTTTAGTAGTCCTCTTAAAGATCCTAAAAGTATTTTTAAATTATTTTTTAACAATATTTAAATCTCTTTTTAAAGGCTTTTAAATTTTGCTGAAACGCTACGCTACGCTAGGTAAGCTGAAATGTACAAGGCCAAACTGATAAGGCTAGGGGCAGTGAGAGAAGAGGAAAGGACGAAGAGGATGGCACGTCCCACATGGCAATTTTTACCACGAATGTTGACTAGGATGGGACCTCACCAAACCGTCTCTACAAACGGCTTCAGACCTGCGATGGAACAAAAATTCACTTTCATGCATAAAAATATCTGGTTTTAGATATTTTAAACCTAAACAAGAATACGAGACAACTTCATATATCCATGATGCAATTTACTCTTCTAGATCAAAGGAAATACTGCTAACAGCCATTATCTGTTGTGGCAGATCAACAAATGATTGGGATAAATAAATCAATATAAGAGAATTACCTCAACGGTTCTTGGAATACGTTTTCTGTTTTTATAGCAATGGAGGATATTTGCTCGCCATTTTTCAAAATTATATCTGTGCACTAAATTAATACCAAAATAGAATTAGATATATGTAGTTGTAACTCTTACCCTTCAAGAAATAAAGGTACAAGACAAACACATCTCTACCCAAATTCAAGATAGAAACATATATTGTGGTGGAAACAATTAGTTATATAATATAGATCAATTATTTACATGCTTAGAAGAAGTGATGGCAACAATGGAGAAAAAAAGGGAGGGAGAAGACCTAGCGAAAAGTTTAGTGGTCCCCTCGTCCCCCCTTTAATTCCGGTGATCTCACCGAAGTTAAGGAGGTGATGAAGATCCTTTTCTCATCTTAAAGCTTGCTTTTTGTCGGATCTGATTTTCTATGGTTAGCAATCAATCTTCCTCGGTTGTCTTTAGTATGGTTGATATCCATGGTCCTCAATCTATTTGTGGGCTATTGGGATTTGTGTCCCCTGTAATGGGATTTTTATGCCGAGTTGTTGTGTACAAGTACTCTCCACGGTAATGTCGGATGCTTTTGTCGATCTACATATGCGGTTGATGGAGAAAGATCAAAGAACAATGATGGAGAAGTTGAATTGTGATGTTCGTGTATCTCTGGTAAGGGAAAAACCCTTTTTTTTTTGCAAAAGGCAAAACTCCACTTCCATTTTCATGAGTTAATTCCTTATTTGTCATCGCCGAACTTCATCTCCCTTATTTGCCACTGAAAAAGTTTGGCTTCCTTTTTGCCATCCATTTAATATTTGGTGCCTCATTTTCCACTCTCGTTAGTTTTACCATTAGATTTGACATATTTTCATTTAAATTTCATTGAATTCAAAAAAAATTCATTTAAATCCATCAAAATTTAATATAATTCATTTAAATTCGACATAATAACATAATTTCATTTAAAACCTCGCGCCGCGAGGTGGATGCTGCGAAAATTTCAAACAAATGTTCAACAAATGATTTTTTTTGAATTTTGATGAATTTAAATGAAATTTTGTTGAATTCAATCAAATTTAAATGAAAATCCATCAAATCTAACGCCAAAACTAACAGGAGTGGCAAAGGAGGCATTGAACTTTAAATGGATGACAATTATGAATGCCAAACTTTTTCGGTTGTAAATAAGGAACCGCAAAGTTCGGTGATGGCAAATAAGGACATAACTCCATTTTCATTTAGACGAAAGCATACAAAAGGCACGATCCAGAGCAAGAGAAAAATTCATATGATACCAGTGGAAGTACCGCACCATTTGATCCAAGCAAGAGGGGTGCATGTTGATCTTAATACTGCTTCAAATAGATGTTGGTTCAATAGATGGTGTTGCAATGTAATAGTTTTCCTATGGTTGTAAGCTTTGATGAATGATCTGATGAAAATTCTATTGTTCCCACAATAAAATTGGTTACATGTTATGTTCACAATAAACAAAGCTGTGCAAATGAAACTAGAGTGCTGAATGTGAGAAAATTACTATATGACAAAAAAAAGGTACGAAGTGTTCTGAATATAAATGTATGCCCAACTATACAATACAATCAACAATGACCAAAGTGCTATGTAAAAAACATATAATATAAAAGTGAGCATACCGAGGGAAATAAATCCTGATGTAAATATTAGGTATTCACGGATCAACAAATTGCAAAGCAATGCATGGAATAAAAAATGGGGCCATGCTCATGCAACAAACATGTGCCACTATGAGAAAAGCTCGGTAGAGTAAACTTCAAGGGTCACAGTTAGCTTTTCTGATGCAATCCACCTTAACATCATGTGAAGAAAAACAAAGTTCTCTTGCTCAAAATATAAGTTCATTTTCTGATAAGAATTCCAGCACGTTGAACTAAGATTGTTTACAAATTACGATTCCCTTTTTTACATTTAAATGCTCCCCACTTGTTTGCTTAGGTAATGGATTGATGTATAAACTATCTAAAGATAGGCGTATTTATTGTTCCAATTGAACCGGTGCACTTTATTTGGAATCCTGGGTATAGAGATGAAAAAATAGAAGAACCTAAAGAAAATATAGTTTGTGAATGTCAAAATAACCAACATGCACTTATTTTCAGAATTCAGAAGAAACAATAACAGAATCCTAATTTTTTCATCAATTTTAAGAAAAACTTTCTAAAAACAAACCCTTTTAGATGAAAAAGTTTAAGCTTGGGCACAAGCTATATTTTGGGACAAAATTGTTAACTTGGAGAGTGACAGCTTATAAAAGGTATTATTCTTAAAAATGTTTATAAAAGATATTACCTTTTGCAATTTCCTTGTAAGTACTACTCGAAATAGATCAACTAGGATCTGCATTATTGTCTCAAACAATGCACTACACATAAAACAAAAGAATTGATGTTAAAGGTCAGCAGATAAAGGTACAAACTTCTAACGGGGGAGAAATACGTACCAGGTCACTAAGCATGGTGAAAACTGAAAACCGATATGGACAAGCACCAGCATCTGCCCATTTTCATCTTTACAACATCTGAAGACTGAAGTATTGGCAATTCCAAGAGCAGTGACCAGTCACAAAATGCAACAGACCCAAGCAAATTTTTTCTAGCACCCTTCTAGCAGGTCGGCTAAAAAACCTAGTGGCTGGCTGACAACATTTTGAACCATAATCCTCCATGTGCGCTCATTAGGAGTTAATCCACCCACCACGGCTTTGTTTAAAAGCATAGCAGCCTCATCAAGCAATCTAGCTTTGCAGTGCCAACTAATGAGACTATTATATGTAACAATATCAGGATACACATTTTCATTGTGTAGCTTCTCTAGAAGATTCAGAGCAGCGTGCAACCATCCCATTTTGCACAATCCATTAATGAGTGTATTGTATGTCACAATATCAGGAGTAAGCCCTTGATTCAACATCTCCTTCGAGAGCTCTAGAGCATCACGTACTCTTTTTGTTTTGCAGAGCTTACTTATCAGAAGGTTGTACGAAACATTATTTGGCTTGATACCCTTTTGTGTCATTTCCTCAAGCAGCAGCATGCTCCGATCAACACTCCCATGTTCGCACAGGGCTTTTATTAGCCCATTGTAGCTAACAACGTCATGTGAGAAACCATGAAGTACCATTTCATTCACAAGCCTTACAGCATCCTGCAACCTTCCCTTGCACAATAGTGCATGAATGAGTGTATTATAAGTTATTCCATTTGCGACAACACCCTCCACAAGCAAATTTTGAAAAAGATGCTCAGCTTCCTCCATCTGGTCATTCTTGCACAAATGATAAATTATTGTATTATATGTGCAAATATCAGGTTTGCACCCTTGACTCTTCATCTCCTGGATGAGCCTCATTGCTTCATCCATCCTGCCGTCCTTGCACACCGCATATATCATTCCGTTGAATCCTTGGGAGTTCATAGTCAAGCCCTTTGCTGACATCTCCTCCAACATTGCTATTGTGTCATCCCACATGCCATTCTTGCAAAAGGCATGCAACAGGATTGTGTAGGTTACTAAGTTCGGAGAACAACCCTTCTCCTTCATCTCTCTAAGCAACTGATAGGCTGAGCCAAGCCTCGCAAGCTTGCAAAGCCCATGTATCAATATAGTGTATGTGCGCACATCAGGTGGGCAGCCCTTCAGACCCATTGTCTCATACAGTTCCATCGCCTCTGCTAGCTTCCCTTTCGTAAGACATCCTCCGATCACCGTGTTAAACAGCACAACATTCAACTCTGGCACCCTCCTGAGCATTGCCAGTGCTTCATCCACCAGCCTATTGCGGCAGAGGCCCTGAAGGAGGAACCCGTATGTCATGGTGCTTGGTGCGCAGCCCCTCATTATCATCTTATCCACAATCCTTGCTGCATCGCGCACTCGTCCAAGCCCGCACAGGCCATGCACGACATCATCAAACGTGCTGACGTCCGCAGTGCACCCCATGAGGAGCATCTCGTCGAGGAGTGCAGCAGCATCGGCGACCCCGCCCTGGGCACACAGCGCGTGGATGACCGTCTGGTAGAGCATCGCATCGGGCACGCACCCGTGGCGCGCCATCCCGCGCAGAAGCACGAGCGCTTCATCGGCGCGGCCGAGGCGGCAGAGCGCGCGCGCCGCGACACTGAAGGTGAAGGTGGTGGGCGGGACGCGATCCTTGTGGAGCATCCGGCGGTAGAGCGCGAGCGCGTCGGCGTGGCAGTCAGCCCTCGCAAGAACGGAGAGGACGGCATTGTAGGAGCGGAAGGAGGGGGTGACGGCGAGGCGGGTGGGCAACTGGTCGAGCAGGTGGAGGGCGCGGCCGGGGGGCAGGGAGCGGAGGAGAGGCAGGAGGAAGGACTCGCGGAGAGGGGGCAGGCCGGAGGATGCGGGGAGCGATTCGAGGAAGAAGAGGGCGCGGTCTGGGTCTCCGGTGAGGATGGGGCGGAGCGGGAGGGAGGAGAGTGCGGGGTGGGAGGCGGCGTACCACTGGAGCAGGAGGAGGGAGGTGGCCGGAGAGAGCGGAAGCGCGAGGAGGCGGGCAAGGCGGCGCGGGGTTAGCGGGCGGGAGGCGAGAGTGGAGCGGAGCCGGGAGAGATCGAACGGGGCGAGCAGCTCCGGCCAAGACGTCGCGCCGGCGCCGGCGCCGGGGGAGGCGGAGGCGGGGAACTTCGGTGGGGCCTCGCCCATGCTCCGATGGGAAGCAGGGACAGCGACTAAAATCGGGCCGTCGGTTTTGTATCCAATGTTGCAGCCACAGAGCCACTGCACGGCAAAAGAAAAGAATCCCGCGCAGCCGCACGTGGCTCCCGCCCTCGCCCTGTGCTGCTGCAGCCGTGGGGAGAGCAGAGCTGCAGCCGTCCCAGGCTCCCAGCTCGCGGGCGTTGTGCGCTGCGTCGACCTCATGCGCATCGGCAACTTCGAGTCGAAGCTTAGTAGTGCCGGTCAGATGGGTCAGTCGTCCAAACCGAACCGAGGTCCAATTCGATTCGCTACTGTTGTATATTTATTTTATTTAATAAATGTATTTCTATATATGTTTTTAATTTATAATGTATATTTATGAAATAGTATATTAGTTTTTCTTAATATATATAATACTGATAAAATGAATCAACCAATAAAAAACCGGTCTAGTTTATAATGTAGATGAGGTGTTGGTTCCAATTAAACACCTCCTCCATCCCATGCCATTCCAACACCATGTCCAATGGAACCGTAGATGAAGCGTTGGGTTCCAATGAAGCACCTCTTTCATCCCATGCCATTCCAGCACCATGTCCAATGGAACCTGCAGATGGAGCATTGGGTCTCAATCAAGCACCTTCTCCATCCCTAGCTCCACTTCAGATGTATATGACAAGTTTCCTTTTGATTAATATAGAGATGTGAGTTGTAGATGGATGAAAAAAATACCGATTTCTCATGGTT
>SPJY01007910.1:3883954-4073143 GCA_005191435.1 Raddia distichophylla | reverse complement strand
GGCGGCGGCGAGGCGTTCCAGTGGCGGGGCGGTCCGTGCGGCGGTGGGACGGCGGCGGCGGCGAGGCGTGGTGACGTCCCCCTCTCCTCCACCCTTGCCTCGCGCGGCGGCGCGTGGACTCTCCCTGCCGGATTCGGCCGGCGAGTGGACACCGACGGGGCGGCGACCCTGCGCTGCCCAGGCTCGGCGGCTTCTCCCCCAACAGCGAGACGGGAACAGGCGGCGCCCGGCCTCTTCCTTTCCCCGTGGACACCGGGGTTTGCTCAGCATCTTGCTCCAAAATTTCCTCCTAATCTGGTGATTTCGACTGCTGAAAGTCTGAAAGCCCAGGCCACGCTTTCTGTCCAACTTGTTGTTCTTTTAAATTTGTTCCAGAATTCAGATGTCTAAGACTGCATGAGATGTGTTTTATTTTCATGGAATCTTGTGGCTTCCGTCCGGAAGTTCATCACCTATTTAGTCGAATTGGTGTGGTTTTGCGTAGGAAGAATTAAAGGCTGGATTGATCTTGGCATAGGTGCATTTTAGATAGCACTGGGATCTGTTCGATGTAATGCGTTAGTGGAATGCTCATTGATCTCTTGCTGTTCTTGACGAGCTTTGAGAGAAGTCAGAAGTATCACATGAATATGTTTTTCTTTTATATCTCTCTGATAAAACCTGAGTAATTGTTAATGTTGAGATTATGCAGCGCGCGCGCGCACACACACACACAATATGTTTTTCTTTTATATCTCTCTGATAAAACCTGAGTAATTGTTAATGTTGAGATTATGCAGCATGCTTTTAATTTCATTCCAGCAGGTGGCTAGTTGTTACTGTAGAGGTGCATAAAATGGGAGTACACTAGACAGGATTACAGGAAGAGGCAACCAAAATGTTAATTCAATGTTATATTCATGCAATGTTCTGTAGGTAGTTTGAGGTCGTTGGTTGTATCCTTGTAGCACTGGGCGTACAGTGTTAATTCAATGTTATATTCATGCAATTTTTCCAACCCTGAGTATATACCTATTACCTTTTACCGTAATATGTGGTTAGTGTTGCAAAGTGCAAACGTATTCTGAATTTTTACATAAGCATAACCGAGTTGATCTCTAGTTGAATTATGTGGGCAGTCTACGTTATTGAGTTGATCTCTAGTTAATTTTACTAATTTTGATTAATCTATTGTATGTTTAGGAAGTATATTCAGATTTGAGAAGCCATCCGCTATTTTACCGCTGCAGTGATTTGAGAAGGCAGGTAGTATGTATAATTGTTTAGGAAGTATGTTCAGATTTGAAGTGCTTTCTTTTACAATCTGGATACTCGATGTGTTGTGTATTCTCATCTTCAAAGTGGAATTAGTACATTTCAATGCGTGTCGTAGTGTTTTCCACATGTTACATTGTTTGAAAAGCCAGATTGGCAAATCTTGCACGCAGGTGTTAAATCAGGTATGTGATGCTATTTTCATATTAATACCTTCCAAGAGAACTGGTCATCATGAACTTTTATCAAATTACCACTTGTTTTGCAGGCCAACATACTTGAATTTCAGAAGAGATGGTATATGATATACTTCACACAAAACCAAACATTGTTAAGCCACCACAGGACATCGAAAAGATCCTTCGGCAGAAGTCTCAAATAGACATATTACAAATTGATTGAATCTATTCGGTGTTTTTATGTAATAAATACCTTAGAAACATGTGGTATTTTGGATTTTGTACTACCACGGTGTGCAATGTTTGCATTGATAGTTTATGAATTTTAATAAATATGGATGTTGGTTTTATGGATGTTGCTTCCAAAAGCATGTTTACCTGTCTGTTCCGCATATGCCAATTTCATTTTATTCTGGTATATACTACACTTTACATTCGAAGTATATATACATGCAGAAGGCAATATACCTGCATAAAAATTGACGACATCATGTATCACCTTCGTAGTGTATATACATGATGAAAAGCAACATATACTCACGCCCCAAAATCGGTGGCTACTAATAATGTATGTTTGTTCTAGTAATTATGTATGTTTGTTCTTGTAATTTCTAATAATTTTGGAAGTTGGTTCTCGGCAGTGTTGATTAGTCCGTACGTCGAATGCTGAACGCATGTATACAAAGACTGCAATTTCACAGTATTATGCCATACACTGTACGCCGTTTTAGTAGTGTATATATACACGTGGCAGAGTAGGTTTTATCAAGACATACACTATCATTTTTCAATCGTTTTTAAATCGCAAGAATTAAAAACACGGATTATATTCCGTTTAATTTTTTAGTGACCTTGGAATGGACAATTAATACGTTGTGCCATTACAAATTTGAATTTTGGATGCATGATTAATTTACTGTTGATTATTTCGGGTATTTTTCCTAGTATAGAATGCCCTCCTCAACTTCAAAACCAGAAATTTAACAACCTAAACTTTATAAACCGGATAGATTACCCCACTGACTCAGTTTTCAGATGATTTTGGACAGATAAAAACTGTACATGGCAGCAGCCAATCCAATGCATAAATAAGTAATATTTTACACATTATGCGCTAAAGTTTTGAGCTTAAATCTTCACATAATTGCTTAAATCTGTTGGTTATATAAACCAAATTACTTATGTGTCTTGTGTGGTTTACATGTTCTGCTTGATAAATTGGAGACAAAACTTTAGTGCATGCCGTGCATTGGATAGGCTGCTGCCATGTACAGTTTTTATCTATTCAAAACCAACTGAAAACTGAGTCTGGGAGGTAATCTATCCGGTTTACAAAGTTCAGTGTGTTAAATTTCTGCTTTTAGAGTTGAGAGAAATATTCTATACTAAGACAATAGTTCAAGGATTTACACCTTTTCCAAATAGTAGCAGTAGCAGCAATGCATTTACATGTCTACAATAGAGCCGGTCGGGATCGCCCAACATAAAGCCCACGTCGTAGATCATTTAAACGAATATGTTCGCGAGTCCAATTCTTATTTATTACTTATTGCTAAATAGTGACGAAAAATTATCGAAAAGGAGTTGTTAGCACAATGTCCTCCTTTTGGTTGTCACGTCAAGGGTCCGGTAGCCGGTAGGCTAATGTCCCGATAAAGTGTGCCGATATTGCCTCGTTTGCACGTTATCTACTTCTCCGCACATCACCTTGCAACACGACAAATAGCTACAACCATGTCAGCAAAAATGGAGTAAAATAAAACCAATCGTTCTTTTTCTCTCCACCTAAGAGCATTGCCAGCAGGATCTCTATTTTTCGTTCTCTATATCTCTTCTTTAAATCACTATTCGTTTCCATATTTCCATCATCTACAGCAGAGTCTCTATCCCCGAAAAGATATAGAGATTCTCTTCAGAGTCTCTATATTTAGAGACTCTGGAGGGAGTCTCTAAATTTAACCGACGAAATTACGTCAATTTCGTCGGTTTCGGCCCTATTTTCGTCGGTTTGTGGCCGACGAAATTATATCGGTTTACTGTAGTGCAATCGTTCTTTTTCTCTCCACCTAAATGTACACCGAGAGCAGCACAAGCCTGGAAGGTGGACACGTATCACAAGTCACAAGTCACGAGTCACGACCACGTTTCAGAATCTTGAATTCCAAAATGATCGAAAAAACAGAATACAAAGAGTAAGGCAAATTCAAATGGAAAAACAACTAAATTTTCATGTAGTATTGAATATTCTACTTATTTTGTGTTGTAAATATATTTGGGCGTTTACTTCATGTCTTTGAGTTTACTAATAAATTGAATCATACACGCACATATTTTTAAGTTACAAAGAAGACACGAAGCAGCAGCTCCATACACGCACATCACAGGCTTCTGTGCATGTGTTGTAACACCCCGGTCGTAACAAGACCCAGGACGCTACTAAGTCTAACATTCACTAGAAATTTCGGCAGCATAACATCTAGAAGTTGAACATCCAAGCATACTAATTACATGACATACATATTATATCACATTATATATAGAACAAATGCCACCACTTGGCACTCAAAAGCTCCATGGTACCATATGAAACATGGATTCTCAGCCTAAGCTCTTCGCGTCCACATACCAGGTATAGGTACCAAGCTAAAATATAACACTTACAACTAGATCGATAAGTTAAGTTCATGTTACAATTAGTTGATTAGGTTATCGGTCCACTAACATTTATTCATAACTTCTGGGGTGTGAGTAGAGAAGTGAACTATTCCCATTCCCATGCATCATGCTCCGGCGATCATCTAAAACATAAAGACACAAGCATGAGTCGAAACTCAGCGAGTACATAATAGCAAAGACATAACATAAATAAAGCATATAACGTCATTAGCCATCCCTCTCGTTAACCAATCATCCATTCATATCACTATCCATATGCTCATCAATGCAATGCAGTGCCAAGCAATGCAATGCACATCTCCATGTGGCGCGCGCCTGTATCAGAGTGTACACCCATCGATGTCACACACATTTCCCCGCCATCCTGTGGTGGGGTGCCTACCTCTGTAGGACTTATCAAGAGCACACCGGATTAGCCACATAGCTTCCTCACCGACATGGCACATGGCACACCGGATTAGCCACATGGCTTTCTCACCGGCCTGGCGCATGGCACTCCGGACTAGCTATGTGACTTTCTCACCGTCCTGGCTCGTATGCATGCTTCCATGATATGCATGAATCATAAAACATAATTGTCTTTACCATCATCAATCCATCATCATCATTCATCCGTACATCAGCATCACGTCAAGAGTATTAGAGCAACATATAAAGAAGGAATGATGCCATATACCGACATCCAGATCATCAGTCACACATATTACCATAAGCAACACATCATGTACTTGCCTCCGTTACCAAGTGAAGCAGAGGTGAGACGATGACGACACTGACCCCTGAAGCGGCTCCACCTACGGGGCAAACATCAGATTCATTATCGTATATAAACCACTACTAAGCAAAAACTAGCACTAACCCTCTTTTATCTATGCTTACCATTCTCAAAGCTATGCTTACTATTCTCAAAGCCAAGGTGTCTAGCCATCTAATTAGTCCACCATCGGTCTGGTTATCCAAAGCCAACCGACATCTCACCATAATCCAAGTCTGGACAGCACCACTGTTAAGGTCGTATCTCCCAAACCGATAAACCAAACCTCGCATTCTTGAAACCTACGGAAATCTAAGAGCGTTTCCCACGTTCTTGGTTATAAGACCGAACTCCAAATCCCGACAGATTTGACACAAAACCTCCCTGAAGCTCGCTGCATAGGCCCTCCCAAGTACACACCTATATCACACCAACAAATCCATAGCTAGCTCTCATAGATCGGGGCCTAAGCAACACTAGGAACAACAAAATTGCATTAATAAGGCTTAAGGAGTCGTTACCCACAAAACTTGGCACCGAAACCCTAGCTCCCTTCTTCTTCTTCTTCTTCTTCTTCTTCTTCTTCTTCTTGCACGGCCTTCTCCTTCCTCTTCCCATTGCAAGCCCCTCCCCTCTTCACACCGCCGACCCCTCCCCTTATCTTCTCCACCTCAACCGGCCCCCATCCCGCGCCTCCTCCCTGCTGCCAAAACAGCAAGGGCGAGCTAAGGGAATGAGAGGGAGAGAGCCGTAGAGGGGCGGCGACGCGCGACCGGCCCGCGGCGGCAGGGGGCGCTGGCTCGCGGCAGCAAGGATGACGGCGACGACAGCATCAGTGGAGACGGTGCTTGGGGAAGGGATCGAGAGGGCGGCAGGAGCACGAGAGGCAACTTGGGATCGATCCCCTTGCCCCTTGCCGTGCTCCCTCTTTAGGGAGGCAAGGTGGGCTGGGCTGGCCGGCCCAGCTCAGCCCACTTCTCTTCTTCTTCTTTTTTTCTTTAGTATTACATTCTCCCCCCTTAAAGGAATTCGTCCCCAAATTCCAGGCTTACCTATACACAATGAAACCTTTACAAATAACCATATAGATCATTATATATCAATAGTAAATAACACTAGTCACTTCCCTCATTTACACACTCAAGCTCTTCGATTATTCTTATCCAAGTTTTTTTTAAACCCCACACGATAAACTAGCTTACAAATTCATAACGCCACTAGATACGTCACATGGATCACTAATTAAACTTATTTACTACCGCATGATAAACTAACTAAAATACGATTCCCCAACTAGCTAAGATAAAGAAAACAATCAAGGAATCATGCAAATGTTACATACCCTGGCAAACCATTCAGGGTACGCTAGTCATATACTCGACTAAAGGTCCCAAATTTCTACTAATGCCGTAGAAGAATCCAAGGAATTGAAATGTTTTATTCCATAGCCATTACCATAACATGAATAATTTGAATCCCTCTAAATTACATCTAAAATTAGGGGTGAAAGTTTTTACCCGAATCCGAGATAGCCGGGTTATCCGAAGAGATATTCGGGTTATCCGAATTAAATAGACAACAAATTTTAAAAAACCGTTTAGTTCGTTTTATTAACCTTCCCTTCAAAAACAAAAATATGAGTTATATGAGAAAAACTATAATGTATATGTATCTATACGAGCCAAAAACAACTATCCGAAATATCCGAATACTATCCGTTTTCACCCCTATCTAAAATATTAAACACGCAGCACTGTCTTGAAAAGTTCAAGCATCCAATCAGCTTCTTAATTTAATCACATTGTAAGAAATTCCAGTGGCCTAAAAATGTGTTTTCAGAATTGAGAGGCCAAATACTATACATGAATTCATAGGTACGACACCTGTACCCGTTAGATTGACCCATCGCCTTGGTACTAGGCGTAATAAAATCCCCAAAGCTTGTGTACTATATATGTCCTAATAGAGCTCCTTACTTGGCCACTTACGATAGAGCCGATTTACTTAACAAAATACTAAAGCTACCTCCAAGAGGATAGCACGGTGCAAGCAATCCCTATAACCAGTATTAAGCTATGGGACCTCCTAGGTTCCTTCTCTAATTTCCAGTAACAGCACAACTAAGCGTTTCCCAGAATATGGCTCATCTACCAACCCTTATCATCTCAAGGCCATTATTAACAACTAAAAGCCTTTCATATCCACTAATCCTCTAACTTAGGGAAATTGCCATCTAATACTTGTTCATCACCCTATAAGTAACCGGCATCAACCCAACTCCCACTCTTATGTATTAATCATGTATGGAAACATACCCAAAAGAGCGAAAATTAGGGATAGCGATTAGTTGGGGATGGACTACTACGTCATGATCACCCTTTCCACCATGCACTTGCTCAAGGTCAAATGTTTAAACAGAACCTAATGCCTTGACTCTCCAAATTCTTGTCTGACAAGTAGACATAAAGTAGCTAAAATAAAATTCAACCCATAGACATAGGGTCTATCAACCAATTACTCCGCTGGTTCATGCCACCAAGGAAAATAAACTAATGTATCTTGGCTTCGTTTCCCTTCGGTGTCAATTCGCCACACAAAATGGTCTTGCTCTTAGAGCCATTTGTACAATAGCCTCAGGTGTATTCAACAATCAATTCATCGACTAGCAGGTCCATTTAACTTGGCTACTCCTCTCAACCATAATCAGGTACATCCCAGTGTACCCCCAAGCCTCTATGCTATATCTTTCCCTTAGCACCGAATTGCACAAATATGTATGAATGGAACACACTCTTAAGGCAAAACATGCAATAGCAATCGGTTTATGCTTCAACCTTGAAACATATACACAAAACCGTGAAATTACTGCATCATAAGTGACCACCATCACCATAGAGGCTCAATAGGTCATGCCATCGCACCTAAGACAAAACGTTCACTTTGAAACACACAAACACTAGCACACAATCTAAACTTTACAAAGGTCAAGCCATACGGAGCTCCATTATAACCACATTGTAAGGTAACACCGAAGAACATGATGGACACAAGTCATCAACACTCGAGCAATATATATTCCCTAGTAAGCGCCTAGTCCACAGCCTCCCAGCAAAATTCTCTTAAGCCCAAAACTCCATCGTAACCGAAGTGAATAGTATCAGTAAGTGTCATGGTTGATCAGGCCATCCGCTACTCATACTATGCACTTGGTACATGGTTTTAAATAGGTCAGAAGAATTCTCACTCATACTACTGAGGGCCATGAAAAAATTACATGGGCACGAACGAGAGTTCGTGGTAGACCCCCACGTAACCAGTCCGACATAGATTGCTCAACTGGGAAAACATACAAGTCTCCTCGTATCACCGAACAACAAGATAGGAGCCAAGAATACCACTAAGCAGTTATCAATGCCCTACGATAAAAACAATAAATTTTGACACCATATTCATAAAAGCAGCACGAAAACAAAACACACGATAACCCCACCGCTCATATAATCATTGAGAAATTACTTCCTTCGACCTCCCCTCTTAAGAAACATACTAGAGTATTCACATAAAAATAATGGTTGAACAGCAGAAAATTCAGCACGAGCTCCACCTACTACTTTGACGCAACCTCGACACACTAGAAGAAACCTAAACTCGATTCTCTTGTACTAAGAGAAACAACTTGATGACACCCTCCAAATGTCTAAGAACAGAGGGGACTGAGAAATCATCACCTACAAGTTCAGACCTAAATTTGCCACACAAAGACATACGTCAAGCATGCGTAAAGTTTCAACCCTGGCACCGGCAAAGGCGCAAGGCATCGGACGAAAGGAAACAATGAAGGACAGAAAATTAGGTCTACTTAAAACGATCCCAACAGGCTCAAAGGTACAGATCAAAAGAACTCGAGAATCAGACATCTTCTTTCGACAAAGGACTCAATCATACAAGCTCCATGCCTCCTGAACTAGAGAAGAGACTCCATAGCTGCTAGGGACATCGATCCGAATAAATCCAGTAGGATCCGAGGTACAAGATAAGGTGTTCGGTCGGAACAACCTTTCACCAAAGAGAGCAAGGCTCAAGCCTTCATATTCTACAAAACTCCATCACTACACAAATTCTGGCCAGCGGGCCCAATGTATCTACTCAATAGCTTCCACTCACCTCGGAAAGGGGCACATACATGCTTATGAAACGGGCATTATACTTTGGTAGGAACTAGATACAAATAATATGAGTGGCACTCAAGGAAACAACCTAAACGGTTTGACATGGATTAAAGCATAGACACAAGCCTCTATAAATTCTTCAATAACTATCAGAGTGATTCCACTGCCATTCTCAGAACCAACAACCACTACTAAGCAAAAGCTAGCACTAACCCTCTTTTATCTATGCTTACCATTCTCAAAGCTATGCTTACTATTCTCAAAGCCAAGGTGTCTAGCCATCTAATTAGTCCACCATCGGTCTGGTTATCCAAAACCAACCGACATCTCACCATAATCCAAGTCTGGATAGCAGCACTGTTAAGGTCGTATCTCCCAAACCGATAAACCAAACCTCGCATTCTTGGAACCTAAGAAAATCTAAGAGCGTTTCCCACGTTCTTGGTTATAAGACCGAGCTCCAAATCCCGATAGATTTGACACAAAACCTCCCTGAAGCTCGCTGCATAGGCCCTCCCAAGTACACACCTATATCACACCAACAAATCCATAGCTAGCTCTCATAGAGTCATAGATCGGGGCCTAAGCAACACTAGGAACAACAAAATTGCATTAATAAGGCTTAAGGAGTCGTTACCCACAAAACTTGGCACCGAAACCCTATCTCCCTTCTTCTTCTTCTTCTTCTTCTTCTTCTTCTTCTTCTTCTTGCACGGCCTTCTCCTTCCTCTTCCCATTGCAAGCCCCTCTCCTCTTCACACCGCCGACCCCTCCCCTTATCTTCTCCACCTCAATCGACCCCCATCCCGCGCCTCCTCCCTGCTGCCAAAACAGCAAGGGCGAGCTAAGGGAATGAGAGGGAGAGAGCCGTAGAGGGGCGGCGACGCGCGACCAGCTCGCGGCGGCATGTGGCGCTGGCTCGCGGCAGCAAGGACGACGGCGACGACAGCAGCAGTGGAGACAGTGCTTGGGGAAGGGATCGACAGGGCGGCAGGAGCACGAGAGGCAACTAGGGATCGATCCCCTTGTCCCCTGCCATGCTCCCCCTATAGGGAGGCAAGGTAGGCTGGGCTGGCCGGCCCAGCTCAGCCCACTTCTCTTCTTCTTTTTTTTTCTTTAGTATTACATGTATGTTGCTTAGCACACTCCTATACCATCAAATACAGAACATTATCCCATGGCTCATGGTCAGTTTGAATTCGTTTAGATTTTCACTCAGCCTAAACTGAACACGTTCTGAAAAAACCTCTATGCAAATATTATTGTACCACATATCTCTAATAGTGACCGTAAGTCTCACCCCTCGCTTATCATCACGCAGCCCACCATTGCAACATGGCTTAAACCTAAATATTTTAGGCTCCCGCTAGCCATCTACATTTTTTATACAACTGCCACAACCTCCACTGTTCATTAGTCGCTCTATTGGACTACCTGTATTCAAGTAAAATACCAATTTAATCCTTCGCTCATCTCGTCCGCTCTTCCATGGAGCCACACCTAATGCCCCTTTTCTTTCTTGCCCTCCTTTTCATGGAATTCATTATTCACAAGGAACTCCTCACATCGACACGACTTCACCTTGTTGCCATCTGATCATTGCATACCTCCACGCTCATCTCAATCACTGATCGAGTCCTGCAGTCTCCCCTGTCTTGCAGTTTTGTTGGTGCCTTTTAGTGTCTTTCTTGCAGTTGGCGGTTATCTCTAAGCCTCCTTTTCTTGGGTTCATGATCGCCCTTGTTTGTGAGCTCTCCATAAACTGACTTGAGGTAGGTTTCTAGCTCAATCAGCCAATCGAGCTCGGCCTGGCTTAAGCGAGTGAAACAACATAGTAAACCAGTTTGGGCTTCTTCATGTTCGGCTTGTTTCTACATTCACTTGTAAATGTACTTCTAGACATGCTCGTGTATGCATGGGTAAAGATCATCATCATCAACCTTACGAAGTTCCTAAAATGGAACACACGCTACTACAAAAACACTCCGTCACTACTGGCTCAGAATTAGTTGTACTATCGGTTCCTGAATAGATAGTGAATGAGTTGCATTGATAACCTAGGGTTATACTTGCGGGTCACAAAACTAGTAGTGATAATTACTGCCTGAAAGTGCATCTAGGTCCTTGTCGATGATTAGAAACGAGCTTCCGAGATTGAGCTTACTTCTAAATTACGAGACCAGAGAATCCCTTTCTGTCACAATCTCGACTTTCAAGATGTTGAAGAGATCTTGGCATGAGACACAAAAGAGAGACACCAGAGATATTTTTATCTTGGTTCAGGCCTCCTTGGTAAGGGATAATACTGCTACGCCAAGTGCTTTACTATAATCAGAAGAGCACAATAGAAGAGTTTGCGAGAGAAGGACCTAGGTAGGGTTTCCTCTATGAACAATGGAAGTATGCTAAGGATGAGATGGTGATGATCGTGGTCTCCTCCCTACCCTGGCACAAGAGGTAGGTATTTATACTTTATAGATGTAAATCAATAAGATAAAGATACAAGGTAACAAATACCTAGAATTACATGAGTCACTGTGCTGTCTTGGAACCCTAACATAATATCCTCAACTACCACTGTCACTTAATAACTGGCGATTCAAAAACCAGCAGTGATAGTGGCTCTGAACCGCTAGTGATGATGTTTTCTTTAGTACAGAGAGAGAGAGAGAGAGAGAGAGAGAGAGAGAGAGAGAGCTCTTGCAATTTTTTTAAAAAAATATGTGCGTTTGATTTCCACTCAAATTGATATAATGCACACATTTAGAGCATGTCAAATGGTACCCTAACTTAGGGGGAACTTAGCACTATTTAACACTATTCATCAGGTTTTCCTCTATTATTTTTTATTACTATAGTGCTAAGTTCGCCCTAAGTTAGGGTACCGTTGGACTTGCCCCTTAGACGGAGCTCAATCTATATGTGACTTTGCAAAAAAAAAATTAAGCTTGATTGGGTTGTCATCAATAAAAAAAGAGTGAGATTGAAAATGCATTTAGGCTTGTAAGTTGATTTTGGTACGTAATTAATGACAAAATGATTAGCATACTAAACATTTGAATGAGCTTATGATCTCCATAGCAGCATACGTGAAAGCATCATGAACCTCTCAAATAGGAGAAAAGAAAAGAAGCTCGGTTATCCCTAGACTTGTATTTTGTAGTTTTCAGTTTGAGACTAAGTACCGTCAGACTATTAAGAGTGATGTGACAAAAAGACAACTTTTAGATGTCACAAGTTCTCATTGGATGAAGCTTAGCCTAGTAGAGAGACACTAATCCGTTCACATCCTCTAAACATAGGGATTTGTATTTTCAGGGGTCGGACTCTCTGGTGCCAAGTATATGAGTGTTTATATTTTTCAGCCGGTGGATTTGTTCGAGAGGGTGTCCGGTGTTCGGTAGTGGGGGTTTGCACAGTTGTAGCGCCTCTCTCTCTCTCTCTCTCTCTCTCTCTCTCTCTCTCTCCCCATGAACTAGCCAAGAATACTCAAGAAGACGCCAGGATTACCCAGGTTCAGTACCCTGATGTGTGTAACAGCCCTACGTCTTGCTTGAGCCCTCGTTACTGGTGGAAACCTTGTCTTCCCCCTTTTTTCACAGGAGCCCAAGCTCCCATTATATACAATGTGTCGGTGTCTGGGAAACGCGCCTCAGAGGGCAGCGGGTCCACGAACCGGTAGACGAATTTGTAGTTGGAGTGAGGCCCAACGGCTCTGGCCGCGCGGTCTTCCCGGACTACGCCTGGTGCGACTTGGCGATCCGGGTACAGATCCGCCGTACGGTGAGAACGAGACGGGAGGAAAGAGAAAGGAGAAAGTGATACAAACCGTGGAGACACAAATGATTTTCACCATGGTTCGAGCCCCCACTGCCGGGTAATAGCTCTACTACAGCACTCGTTGATTAAAGGGTGGAAAACAGTACAAGTGTGCCGAGACCAGGCTAGAAGGCGCGGGCCCCGAGCTTACAAGGGAATGTACGGCACTCAAGTGACTAAGGACTACTGCTACTGCTAAGGAAGCTTCGGATGCTTGTGTTGCGTGTTCTTTCGGCTTCTGTTCACCTGGCCCCCATCGGATCCGGGGCCTCTCCTTTTATAGGCGCGGCGGGTTGCCCAGATCTGATACGACGGGCCCCGCACCTTCCTTTGCTTTGTCCATCTTTAGTAGCGGCGCCCTTGTCTCATTCCGGGCTCTGTCCTGACTGTGGCCTGCAAAGAGAAGCTGGTCCGGTTAGTATTGGACACGTGTTCGTCTCAAAATGCCAATACGGGGAAGCAGGCTGCACAGGAAGAAAGCACTTTCCATTTATCCCCAATATAGCATTGACTGGACCGAGCTAGCTCCGCGCCACCCATTGGGGCGTCGCGTAGCGTGGCAGCTGTTGCCATCTACTCAAGGGGAAAACGACAAGGCGAGCTGCCCACACACCTCTCCCGGGCTACGGATCCCTCGGGGAGGTACAGTTCTTCCTGGTCAAGGCCGGGGAAAGTATGGCGGGGCACGACAGCTGTCGCCACTTGCCCAAGGATAGGCGGACTGTCCGTGGGGCCCTCCTTCGGGCTAAGGATAGCCCGTGAGGTACGCAACGCCGCTGGGAGCGTGGTTGACTTGGTCAAGCCCGGGGATGGCCCCGGCAGGCTAGACGTTCCTTTTGGTATGGCCAAGGGTAGCCTTTCAGACTCTTTGTATGCGCGGTGGGCCGGTACGGAATCGGCCCAAAGCCCGTCTCGGGGTGGGCCGCTCACAAATCACCAACACAATGGGGATGGCTCGAACAGGAAGAGAGAGGGTGTGTTACATTAATTGCACTAATCACTGTAGTCATTACCCCTCCCATTCTCTTTATCCATGCCGCCGTCCAAGTCTGTCAGAGGGACAAGTTGGACGGAACAGGGTCACCACCTACCCCGCGTGCCCTGTTTCGAGCCGTGTGGATGGGACGGCTGCAGCGCAGCTAATTCCATAGGAGGGAGGTAATCATGCTGTCAAATGGGCCATGTGCCTGGTCAGACTTGATCAATCGTATTTAATGACCCAAAGTCAGTGTGCCCTGAAAGAAGCCTTCATGGGGAAGCTTCCCCACTCTTTCACCATACGTCTCTGCTACCGTCTGACAGTGGGGCTCAGGCGCCCTCCAGCCTTTCCTGATAACCATGTGGCTACTTGCTTTGCTCTAGGGCCTGGTCGCCCACCTGCTCGCTGGCTAGCTAGCCATGTGTCCTGGTCATCGCCTGGCGGTGGGGCCTGCACTCCCTTTTGTCCACCATTAATTGGACAACCTAAGTCTTGTAGGGTTGTCCTTCTTATCTTGCCTTGGGTCCCATGTGACAGTGGTGGAGAGCGCACCCTGGTGTCATACATACCGGCAATGAGTATCCAGTATGAGGCACACTGGATTGTCTAATTTATCTTGATTGTGAGCTCTCTGATTGATTTTCCACAAAAATTAGCATAGTATCTAGTCCAAGTATCAGATATTTTGTGCGTGCCAGATCGGAATTTTCAAAAATTTCAGATTCCGAGTGCTTGTCCATTACCCCTGATTTAATTTATTTACACCGACGTATCTAGTGGTTTAGACCAGAGTGTTCGATGTATCCAAGACCAAAATGTCCTTTTTTTTTAGATTTTAAGCTCTCTGTCTGCTAGACATTTTTACATCAGATTATTTGGTGCTTCACATCAAACTGTTCGATTTGCACAAAATCTCAAGCCCAGTGTCTAGCTCGAGCCTCCACCTATTTAATACCCCTATCACCAACCCAGCTAGGGTTAGCACTTTACTCTCATCAATATTTACACCTAGCTTCCATTTGAGCAATAAATATTCTCCCTACTCTAAATCCTCTTGCATTTGGGTAGGGTTTGAGAAGTGAGATCGAGTGCTCCATGAGCTAACTTCATACTTCGAGTAGTCGGCTAATATTCAAGCTTGTTTTTCGTCAAATTTATTATTGTTGGAGGTTGAGTACTCCAAACGGCTAGGCGTTGCCTACGAGCCATTGAAGCTTTGTGTGGTGAGCCATGCGGAAGTTTGTGAAAGCCAATTCCACCTCTGAAAGGAATTAAATCAAAAGAGTAAAGTCGAGGGGTATTGGTGCGACTTCAGTGAGGTAAAGGGTTGAAAGAGACTCCAATTCAAGTGTGACCGAGCCTTCTCAACGGAGATGTAGGATCCCCTAAAAATTTCAAACATTGGGAACAAACATCGACGCGACTGCACTTTTCTTTTTGGTTTCCCCTCTCTTTGCTCCATCGAGTGCTTTTGTTGCAGGCTCGACTTTGGATTTGTGAGGCGTGCTCTAGATTGAACCCTAAATGTATTTGCAGGTCGGACTGTCTAGTGATTTTCATCAGATAGTCTGGTAACCATCAGACTATCCAATGTTTGTAACTGGACTATCCAAGGTCAGAATAAAGGCGGGGGGAGGGGGCGGCAAATAGTTGTTACAAAGATTTTAACCAAGTTTTACATGGTTAATGGTATTGAAGGGATCGGAGGCCAAGAGGGGTGAATTGAACTACTTTTTTTTGTTTTTCTTGGCGCTTAGGCAAATTAAAAGTGAACCATTTAGCTAACCAACCTTAGAACTACACGTGGCGAATCAATACAAAGGACACATAAATTAAATGAACAAGTACCATACATCACAAGCATGCATAAAAAAGGAACTTGCGGGAAATTAAATTGCGGGGAAAATAAAGGTGACACAAGGATATTTTCCCAAGGTTTGGGGATGAAGTCCTACTCCCTGTTGATGCAAGCCCTCGACGTACGAGAACTGGCTCCCTCTCAAGCCTTCTGCCTCAATCCACTCACTGTAGCCCTTCACCACGAAACCAAGGTGGGCTCCAAAACTCTCACATGGTCACGAGTGCTCCCACACGTGGCGAGCTCTTCAACCCACAACCACCGACAGATGGCGGCGGCCACTAACACACGGCGGACTTCACTTCATCAACACCGACACAAGGTGGAGTTCCCTCGACACACAAGGAAGCACGAGAGCTCAACGAAAGCTTGATGAAGACGGCTCGTGAAGATCCTCCTTCCGACGACGGAGTCCCAAAGAGCACAAATCCGGAGGGCACTCACCTCATGAACACTCCTCTCACATGCATATGGAAACCCTAGGGCTAGGACTCCATGGGAGAGAGCTCACACACTTAGGGAAAGATGGCTAGGGTTGCAAAGGAGTCTCTCTCCCTCTCTGACACTCAGATTTAGCCTTATATACTCCCCCACTGATCTCCACTCCAAAACCCTAGAGGTGGATTCACGCAGCCAACGAATTGCCTTCATCCAGATTGTTTGTATAGCTATCCAGACTGTCTGGGTCAAAAGCCGCACTGGAAAAACAAATACCACTCCATGGTGAGAGCAACTCACTTTATATAGACTGTCTGGATAGCCCACCCAGACTGTCTAGGACAAGGCAATTCACAAGAAATAATTGACGCTCCAAGACAAATTAAGAGGAACTCACTACATACAAACTGTCTGGATAGCCCACCCAGACTGTCAAGGACAAGACAATTCCTCTCGTCCGGCAATCTAAAACTCCACATAAGCTCCCAAACTTCCCAGACTCGGAGAATATCTGGACACTTTGAAGAATAGGACTTTTTGGATGTGAAACTCTTAAGACTCAGAGTGGGAAACAACTTGGCACTCATGGAACGATAAAAGGACTTGGTAGTGCTTCTGAGGGACCCTGCAGTCAGAGAGAAGATTCTCACAAATGACTAAAAAACAAGCCAACCACACACTCAAAGATAGAGAAGAAATAAAAATAAAATCCTTAGTCTTGAGCGGTTGATGTCAGAAAAGTTCATCACTCATGGGGTCTAAAAAAACCGAGATTTCCCCAATTGTGAAATAAGGTTGCATCAATTGCCAAAACCAAGAATAAGCCCACGGGAGCTAGGCTTACAGATATTTACTGATATCCCACAGTAGCAATGCTCAATTAGATGGGGGTAAGCTTAGTAAAATAATTTTCTAATTAAATCTAAGATTTTATTTTTTTACAAAATTGCCATCTTGTCTTAACTATCATTGAATCGGATGACATTGAGTGAAGTGCACCTACGATCCAGCAAACCTACCAACTCCACTTGGCCGAAACCAAGGGATCCAAACTTCCATATCTCCCTGATCAGCACGTGTATGCCAATGAGAAAGATGCATGTTATCATCAAATCATTCAACCAGTTATCGTCTTTATTCCCTTCAATCAATTAGCTAGTTACTTCCTTAACGCGAAGATAGCAGCATTAGAACTAACAGCAATGCAAGGACAACCTAATCGGAGATTCTAAATACCTTTTGTAACAAGACACAAACTGCTCCACCAAATGGCTGGGGAAATCCATGGAACCAAGCATCATGTCAATGCCATCACATGGAAGCAAGCATTCTTCGAGACCGATTTGATGTTATGTGCGATCGAACATTTGACGTGTAATGAAGAAGCCCCTTGTGATCGATCGAGTAGAACTTTCAAGAAGGTCATGCATGAAAGCTAACCCCATTAATTGGTAGCAAGGAATCACTCGTCCTCAGATTAGATGTAGCTTATATAACACCCTCGATCGGGCAGCTTGGTTCGGTTTGGTTCGGTCCAGTTTAATCGCTACTATTATATATTTATTTAATTCAATATATGCATATATATATATTCTTTAATTTATAATGTATATTTATGTTTTATAATGGTTTTCTTAATTTTTTATATTTTTTTAATAAAATAAACCGGCCGATAATATACCGGGCCGACCCAGTTCGGACCGAACCTGGGCCGGTACCCCGGCCGGTTGGCCCGGTTCGTACAGTAACCGAACTAACCGGGCCCGAACCGAACCGAACCGGGCCGACCTGTTGGCCAGGTCTGGTCATGAAGGCTCTATGTAAGGAGAGTGTTGAAAAGTATAATTGCATTGCCCACTCTTCTTCATTTATTTAGCCATTTGGGTAAACTGATCTTTGCATGCAACTTGCAATAAATAAATCGCCTACTCCTATTCCACATCTAATGCCTAAGGGAGCCTTAGTTGGTGCGTGCAAATTGCAACTAATAAGTCGTCCACTCATATTCCATGTTGAAGCCCTAAGGGATCCTCCAACTTGCATGAAACTTGCAATTAAATAGTCACTCCTATATCACGTTTAAGGACTAAGAGAGCCTCCAACTTGCAATTAATTAAGTCACCCACCCTTCCACATCTGAGGCCTGAGGGAGCCTCCACGTGAGAAGAAGTATTGGAATAAGTAAAATTGATTGGTGCATGCAGCTTAATGCTCTTTCAAAACTAGCTAATTATCACCGTATAACTAGTCCCCAAGGCTTCGGAGTGATGCTAACTAATAAGGGCTTGACGCGTGCCTAAAAATGTGGTAAAGAAGCAATCGTGTACAAATATGTGTCATGATCGTCCTTTTGGCTTTGATTAAAGTAGTAACCATCACTAGGTTGGTCCTTTACTTCATAAAAACTCCCCAACCACCGAGCCAAGGAGTGGACAATCCTTTTTTGAGCTTTTAAAAAGTGCTACTAATTAGTGAAATGTTCTGCCTTCCTAAATATTTTTACGGAACCTTTTGTGCTGCGGATTACCACCACAAATGTGTGCATAGAAGCAAAAGAAGATAAAAAGTTACAGGTGCGAATTTACCTCGAGAATCTATGTAGTTTGCATATAGATCATTTTGCTATGATTTTTAAGCGGCTTCGCTCTCTTTGGTTCAACTATTGATGGTAATGGTGAGTGGTTATCTAGGAATTCGAGAGCTTCAAGTAGCCAGCAGAAACATTGACGTCCTGGACTTATAATTAGAACGATTTAAAAAAACAGCTTAAAGAAATTAAAGCGTCTGGGTCAAAAAATAACCCTAAGTCCTATGCCTTTGTTTAGTTTGTGAAGAGATCAGTGCTTTTCTTCTGAGATCAACTTAAGTACCGACGCACCTAGCATATGTACGTGCTAGGTCATGCATTGAGGCACCTCACCCTGTTAATAAATCTTGAGACATGAGGTCAATAATGCTCTTAACAAATAAAGAGGCCCCGTCCATGTCCCTGAGCTTTACCATCATGTCCCTGAGCTTTATCCCTTGTCTGACATAAAGCTTCGATTAGGCTGTCTTGATTTGTACGAACAAGCAAACTAGCAGTTGCGACGAACGGAAAACACGGGGATTGGTACTAGGATGGCATGCGCCCGCGGCACGCCGTAGGAAAAAAAAATTGGAATGCCGCAGCGAGGCGAGGAATCGGGTAGGCAACTGGCCAGCTGAGCTATGCGTGCTTTGTGTTAGATGGTAGGTAGAAAAGATAGATAAATAAAAGAAGGGTGGGAATGTGTGCAACGAAAATGGCTGGAAAAATATGGGGAGGTGGGATTCAAACCCGAGACCTACATTTAAGTTATAGCGCTGTAAACCAGTGGGCCAACCGGCCCACATTGTTGAGACTCCCACAAAAAAAATTCTTTTATATAATGGACGGTCGGATTGAGCCGGCAGACGCCATCGTGCGCGATTCGACGGCTGTCACGCTCGGCACTGTGCAGAGCAGACACGCTTCGCGCTGAGGTTACAATGCCAGTGCATTGTATAAGAGTATAGATATAGATGACATATTAGATGGGCATGGCCGAAATGATGACGTTGGAGCATGGCATCGTCGTACAATTCTCACTTTCTTTAAGGTTTGTTCTTTTTTAGTTTAAATTACTTTAAATAAAAATTTAGCTTGTTATTTTTATAGATTCGATTTACCACCTTGCTTCTTGCTTAGTGCTACCTCTGTTTTTTTTGTTTGACGCATTTGACTTTTGAACACGTCTTTAACCTTTTGTCTTATTAAAAAATTTAGTGAAACAAAAATATAAGTCATGCTTAAAATACCTTTAATGATAACAAATCACAACAAAATAAATTATATTTACATAGTTTGTTAAAATAAGACGAATTGTTAAAGATGTGTGCAAAAGTCAAAAGCATCAAATAAAAAAGAACGGAGAGAGTGCGAGGTAACTAGCGAGTATATCCATAGTTCATAGTTTGTGCTAGTTTCATACAAGGGATTTTTAGGATCGTTCAGGCTATATTTAGTCTATTTTGGCTTTTACAAACGGACTAGTGTTTTGTAATTATTTTTGTGGGTTTAAATGGTTCTTCAAGTTTTGAAAATATTTTTTCATATTTTTTTGAAATCTTTAAGTCCTCTCTTGAGAAGTCACAATTTTTTCAGATTAAAATTTTTAGCTCTTTTTGGTCGGAAATAACGAGCCCTAAGACACATTCATCAATCGTCTAGCATTATTATTAGGAAAAATAGCTATAAGACACTACAATTTCTCGTATATTGGTAATTTGTTCGCTAGCATATGAACCCGTACCCAATGGTAATTATATATATATGAACAATGAGAATTGGCTTATAGTGTCCAACATATTGTCTCATAGGGGTCCTACAACAGATAATGTCAGCAAATTCTATAGCGTTCTACCACTTTCACAAGAGAGAAGGGGTGATGGTGGGGGAGAAAAAAGGCACAATGACAGTGGTGGGGAGGGGTTGGCTATTTAGGGTGTGTTTGGTTCATCCAACCAGGATTATCTTGGATGAGTATTGGCATGGGTCAAACCCATGAGGGATGAACCAATGATAATGTATTTGTTTGGTTGTCCGTCCCGGCTCTGCCCATGGCCGCACCCACGCCACCCTGGCCATCACGTGCCCGTGCTCCGTCACGCCGCCCTGGCCGTCCCGCGTCGACGTCGTGCTGCCCTAGCCGCCCCGAGCCCGTGCAGCCCTAGCCGTCGCGCCGCCCTGGCCGTCCCGCGCCCGCGCCGCCCTGGCCGTCCAGCGCCTGCACCGCCCCGCACCCGCGCCGCCATGGCGCCTCCTTGCCCATCCTGCGCCCGCGCCGCCGTCGCGCCTCCTTGCCCGTCCCGCGCCAGCGCCGCCGTCGCGCCGCCCGGCCTGTCCCACACCCGCGCCACCCTAGCCATCCCGCGCCCTACCCACGCCGCCGCGCCAAGCGCCGCCATAGTGCCGAAGCCGGGGGAGAGGAGGAGGAGGCGCCCCAGGGGAGAGGAGGAGAGGAGGAGGAGATGCTGGGGAAGAGGAGGGGATGGGGACGGACGAGCCGAACCGCACTTTTGATACAGGACGAGCCGAACCGTGTTGTTATACAAGAAATAGATGGAAAGCAACCAGGATGAATGGGTCCAAACAATCTCAACCAAACAAAAAATGGGAGCATGCTGGACAGGACAATCCGGAACAGGTAAACCAAACACACCCTTAACGGTTTGGTAGAACAAAAGGATGAGCTTATAGGGGAAATAAGATGGGTGCTCGGGTGGCCGGGTAGAGGGCTGGGGCAGGCCCAGAAAGCATCGGAGGAGGTAAACAAGAGGGAGATGATTGTGAAGACGTGGAAGACGGACGGACGAGGAGAGCTTGCACAAAAAGTGTGCAAAATGCGCTCTCAAATGTACCTTGCCGTGTCATTCGGGCCATGCAATCACAAGCATAGT
Source organism: Raddia distichophylla (assembly GCA_005191435.1). NCBI lineage: Eukaryota > Viridiplantae > Streptophyta > Magnoliopsida > Poales > Poaceae > Raddia > Raddia distichophylla. The sequence goes on along the minus strand of SPJY01007910.1, from coordinate 4,051,557 downwards.
TGGGCCACCTGTGTTTGGCTCTATGACCATGGAGCATCGATCACTTGGTATGATTGTTTGGACCATACAAGATTGGCCCACAGCAAGTCATGCCATGTCCTTCTTTCGGCCGGTTCTGAGCATGCCCAAAATAGTGTGGCATACCCTAAAACCAAATTTTGCTAATTCGGTTATTTTGAATTGAGGTGACATTTCTTCAAACCAATTAGAGATACCTCTAAGTAATCCTGATGGATTTTTGAAAAATACCTAATTTAATTTTGTCTAAGTAAAAGTTTATGTTTTGGGTTTTGCCGAACTAATTTTTTAGTAAGACAATTATTTTCTTGATTAAAGTTTTCTGGATTGTCCTGTGCAAATATGAAAATTTCCATATAGCATGTTGGATCCTTTTTTTCCTCCACGTGGAAAATTTCCGAGGATCGGAGAAGGAGAAGGGGCAACAGGAAGTAGGAAAGGTGGTAAAGGGTGTGTGATATCACTGGCCGCAAATTTTTTCTGACCAAGCAAATAATATGGAACGCATAAATTTTGTAGTAAATGGTTCGAATCTCGCAGAAACGTAAGTTCCACGCTTCAGAAGAAGCCTAATCGATGAAGAAGAATGGAAGGACATTCGAAGCAAAGTCCGGCCACGATCTATATAACTCGGCAGCCGGCAGGTCAGACGTCCAATCATCTCATCTGGTAGATGTCAAGGGGTCTTAATCCAATAATATATGCATCATTTTCATCTGCGCGTGGGCTTGAAAATGCAGCCATCCAGCACACAGCCTCTCTGCTCTGCTCGTAGAGATGTAGTTGCAAAATCCACTTATTGTTTTGCCGTAAAATTTGCTTTCAGTAAATTTCTAAGTATCTGAGAACAATCCCTAACAAATATATGTGGTCATTTTCAATTAATTTTTATTTAAAAAATATGTGCCCTGCTGGCTTTTTTTTTTCATCTGACCATTAGCGTCGTCCACCTGTGTCGCTTGCTGTTGCCGACCATTTTGGGGGCAGGGGGGTGGGCACCCGTCGTTCGAGAAGGGCCAATCGCCCCCAGGGCGACCAGCTAGGCTATATAAATATTAGTACCAACTGAAAGCAAAACAATATGCACATCTTTTCACTACAGTAAACCGACGAAAACATTTCGTTTTCCTGTAGTGTTTGTAATCGATTGGAAGTTTGGAACAAGAATCATCAACCTCTATATACTTCCTTTGTTGCAAACTATCATGTAAATTAAAATCAGCACTGAAAGTACTTATCATAGATCAATCACATTGTTGCATATAAAATGATGGTTTCGGATTTTAACAAATATAAACACGATGCACCATATGCTCTCCTTTGTCACCATGTTTGTCAGTAATACGAAATGTGTTTCGTGATAAACAAGGCAAATCAGAATGTGCAAAAAAAATTTCCTTCAAACTATTTAGACCACATAGAACATCAAATTTAATGTAATCTAAAGTATTTAAAGAAGTCATCTTGTAACAAAGGAAAATTGATAGAGGGTTCCACTAATGTTGCTCTATAATAACATGAGTAGTGCACAATTTCAACATGACAAGATCATTCTTACCTTGTGTAAGCTCAATATCTTTTGTATTATCTTTTTTAAAGTGTTTCTCTGTTGATGTAGGTAGCACTTTATCATGAATAACAAAAGATTCATCTCACATGTATCATGGGCTAGCAATGAAATAATTACCATCAACCACGATCTCTTCTCGTGAAGTGGAAATCAAAGAGGAGGCAATATCTAGCACCTTGGTCGAAGAGAAAGTCCCATGCCCAACCTTCTCATTTTCCACCATTTGATTGTTCTCAGATCCCTACAAAATGTTAGTCACAAGTAGAGGTGGAACAGCGGGCGCCTCAAGTGAAGTTAATAGTTCATTCAAAGATTTCTTTGCGAGTATATTTTGAGCTTTATAAGCACAATAAAGCGATTGCTAAAGAGAGTTATATGTTTCATGAAAAACAATATTTTGAATATCTATGTTAAGTTCACAAAAGATCCTATCTTGGGTAGCCTTTTCACATTCTTATAAAACACAACGTAACAAATAAGTTCATAGTTCATGATAATATTCTTTAACAATTGTATTCACTTGTTCTAAGCATTGAAGTCTGTTAAATGAATGCTCGGCAAAATATTTAAGAGCAAATTCAAGTCTCAAAAATATTTCATGACATTCCAAATTTTAGGTTTCCTCTCTTTTGTATAAACATGCTTCCACAAAATTAAAACACAATCATTAAGCACACTAGTGGCAAAACTAATCTTTTCATTTTCTTACAATCATGCATGCCAAATTATTTGTCTACTACTATTTCTCAATCAATATATGCCTTAGGGTCATAATTTATGGTATATGGAGGCAACATTAAAATGAGGCATACGGAGGCTTGAGGGTCATAATTGATCGTGGCTTGTTAATCTTGGTTAGAGTTGAGATACACTTTGAGAATTGGGTTACCTTGAGAAACGAGACATGAGGATTTAGTCATAGTGGGAACACATATGACCTGTTAATCAAATTGAGAACTTGAGTTATGGTGGGATCATCCATGGTAGAAGTTTGAGTTAATTTTGAAGATGTTAAGTTGTTATTATCATTGTTCATGAGAATTATAGGCTATTGCTATTATTATTTTTCCTAAAATGCCTTTAACTGTTAAGTAAAATGCTTTACGCGAATAAACCCAAATAACCTTTTGGGATGAGCCCTAGTCTGGCCTTCCTAGGAGGCTTGCTAGGAATAACATGCCAACCTCGCGTTTTATGCGAGGCTGTTCCTTCTGTGAGCAAGTTAGGACTACGCTGTCGATCAGGATGATGTTGTTGAGTTTCAAAAGGATACTCCAGGATACTAGTGGTTTCCCTATTAGCAGTGCCTGTGGCTTGATGGGTCACCTGTTTTGGTATTGTATCTAGCTCATTACTTAAAAGCTATAATTCTATACTAATGCAGCTTTGCTTCTGCCGAACTTTGATATGCACTTTATCTAGTTAAATACAATGCTGGTTTGATGTTATGAGACTGTTTGACTGTGGGTATATGCATTGATCCTTGGGACACATACTGTCAACACAAAGATTCAGTTAGCTATAACCGGATCCCACAAGTCCCTCCACTAGATGAATGAAATCCAAGCATTGGGGGATTTATTGAGACACCCATTCTTGTTGAATAAGCATTCCAAAGCAGATGAGATTTAGCTTCATAATCCATGAACAAATCATTATCCTCCAATTTAAGACAAACAACAATATTCCTTCTGTTCCAATCTGTTGCTCTGGCATGAAAATATTTGGTGTTCTCATCCCTATTTTTCCCATCTCTGAGTATTTCTTTGTTTCCAATAAGAATTTTGAGCTTTCAAAATACAATTTAACTATAGTTCCACTTTATTTCTGAAAATTTGTTCTTCATCAAAGAGTCTGCGATTTTCTTCTAGAAAATGTAGGAAGGATAAAAACTGATGACAATTTTGAATGTTGACTTCATAATCTGAGAACCCCTTGCTCCAACATCTTAGACCTCTTCGAATTAACTTTGATTTTGAAGTCAAAAGTTGTGCACTCTCACTTTGATGGTGTGGCAAATTCCAATAGTAGGACACCAGTTCTTTAAAACCCTCCATTTGAGTTCAATAGTTTTCAAAACGAAAAATTTTCGCCTTCGGAATTTTTGTACCAATCTTTCTTTGACAAGGAAATGATCTAAAATGTGGCTAATCTTGCTGGAAAAAAGTTGTATTAGGGAAATGAGTGAGCCAGGCCGAGGAAGTGAAAACCCAATCCAATTGTTGGAGGAGAGGGTCATTCTGCTTTGTTGCTAAATGTATAAGATCTTCTGTTGATTGGAATCTCGAACGCACCTAGACTATTGATTATTGAGTTAAAAAGAACCATATCAGAAGTATTGCCCCCCGGCTTATTTCTATTCCGAGCATAACAAAATAGATTGAAATCCTCCATGAAAATCCACTTGCTGTCAATTTCGATGTCTAGATTTTGCAACCAGTCTATGAAAATTTGCCTCTGCGGCACATTGCAAGGATCATAAATATTTGGTAATCTCCAAGTATCACCCGAGAGAAGAGAAGAAAATTCCAAAGTCAAAGCATGAAATTCAGATTGAATCACCGACGCATCAAAAAGATTTTGTTTCCAAAGAGTTAAAAGTCCTCCTGAGTTTCCATTTGAGGGAAAACAAAAGCGAATTTACCAAAACTTTTTGGGAGCAAAACTCTGAACAAATAAATGATCAAACAATTCCCGTTTTGTTTCTTGGATACAAATTATATCACAATTGGTGAAAAAATCATTTGTTTGAGAGCAACACATTTCTCTAATATTTTAACAAAGCACCGACTAGTCACGGTAACCAATGTTTTGATCCATCAACAACTAACACAAGCATGAAATTTAACGTTGTTTCATAACAGCATCTCCAATGGTACCATGTTAGCTAGCTATAAGGATTCCAACCTAGCTTTTTGCTTATGTGGAGGAGATAGTGAGGATGTGCTAGCTACTAACTTACAGATAGTCTATAGCTGATTTCAATGCACTTACTATCTATTGCATGTGGATCGATATTCAATCTTATGAACAATGTTATAGGTAGTCCATTGTAGAGGCTGGCTATATGCTATCTATAAATGACATGCCACTTGTTTATAACTAGCAATTATCTACACCATTGGATATGCTCTAAGAAAGACGGCCCTAACAACCATTTATTACAAGCACTCGATATTAACCTTATGCAAGAGGTGAACAAAGTTTGAAGCCCAACAAAAAACAACCAACAAGGGAAACAAAAGAGAACTAACTCGACTGTAATATCATTCTTCATCATCTTATTGATAGACGATTTGTCGGCATCAAGAGATGAGATCCCACAATAGGTTGACCACATTCCTTCATCAACTCTTTAGGCAAAGCTAGAGAATTTGCAACAAAAACTTCACATCCCATTACCTTCTGGGCCTGATCAGCTAGATCACGTGTTGTCACTTTTCTCCTGGTCTTCTTTGCTGATTGAGGCCCATGGGCCAGACTCGTACCAACCATGGACAGCTGACTGACACGCCTCTTCTTCACCACTTGAGAATTCTGGTCAGGCTTAAACCCACCATGTAGCTCTTGAATTCTTGGGCTTGTCCTTAGTGCCGACTCACATAAAACCTTTTGTTGAGATTACTGGTAATTAGGCAAATCCAAACGAAGCGATGAGGAAATATCAGCTTTTTCAGAGACTTCAAAGTTCAATCTTCGCGCTGTTGGCCTAGCAGAACAAGGGCGCAAACATATAATGCAAACCATAGCAGGGACAAAGAATACTAGCTGAAGACGAGTCAAGTGTTGACAAACAGGCTGTATGATCATCTTGCCACAAAGCTTGAACCAAAACACCCTAGCAAAGGAATCTGCCATCTGCAAATTGACTGAGAAAGGCACACTAACCAGTAGCTACAAAAGATTGTACCGTAGCTCAAACCCCTTTTGCAAGCCAAACCAGATTTATGCATTATCGGGAAGACAACAACACACGTATGAAACTTAAGTACAATATTTTGTGGGCACGCAAAGGCCATGGTTAGGGGGTGAAAACGGGTCGGGTGCTACCCAATAGGTACCCGCCCCGGTTCAAGACGATAAGAAAACGGGTTGGGATAGACGGTAAGAAAACGGGTTGGAATATTTTTTAACTGTCAGGTTTTGGGTCGGGTTCGGTTAATACCCATTTTATTGAATGGGTTTGGGTTGCTTATAATATGCGAGCTACCCGACGGGTTCGGTTAGGATTAGGATATTCAGTTATTTTGAACTTTCAGGCACCTAGTATCCCATTAGCCAGGCATAACCCATTAGCCATTTAGTCCAAATAGAAACCTAGAGCGCCCAACCATTCCATTCCCTACCGCAGTCATCGGGAAAATTGCCAATTTGCCCTGAATCATCCTCCAAGTAGCAATCAAACCTGGAGATGATGATGTGATATGTTGCGTTGGTGTCTTGGTGGTGGAATTAACTTATTTATAAGATACTCCCTCAATTTTTTTTGTTTGACGCCTTTGACTTTTGAGCGCGGCTTTGACCAATCGTCTTATTCAAAAATTTATTGCAAACATGAAAAAATATAAGTCATGCGTAAAGTACCTTTAATGCTAAAACAAATCACAACAAAATAAATGATATTTAAATAATCTTTTGAATAAGATGAATGGTCAAAGACGTGTAGAAAAGTCAAAAGCGTCAAACAAAAAAACGGAGGGAGTATTTTTTTAACAGTTAGATCCACTCAGGGCAAAACATCAAAGGCTACCCAAGTTTGAACAAATTTGCTATTGCGAATCAACTTCAGCTTCATAGCAAATTGGCAATTTGCCCCAACCGCCACCCCTTTGTGCGCCGCCCACTGCCTCTGTCGTCGCCCACGCGCCGCCCCTCCGCATCCTATCCCCACCCTGTCGCCTGGGAGTGTCGCCCCTTCGTCGTCATCCACGCGCAACCTCCATATCCCCGCGTCGCCTCCTCTCCACGCCGCCCCTCCGCCTCCTATCCCCACCCTGTCGGCTCGGAGTGTTGCCCCACCGTCGTCATCCACGCGCAGCCTCCGTATCCCCGCGTCGCCTCCTCTGCCACCTACCGCCTCCGTGCCCTGCCGCCGCCTCTGTAGCCCCACCACCTCAAGTACTTTTCGGAGCACCCGGAGTGGGGCAACAACGGCGTCGCCTCCCACACTGGGAAGCTCTGGTGGGTGGATCTCCCCTTTGGCCTCCTCACCCGTGACCCGTTCGCCGACGAGCCGGACCTACGCTACGTCCCTCTCCCGCCAGGTTGTGTACTGAACATGGATCTGTCTTGTTACCTCATCTTTCTGGGCATCGACAAGCGCAGGTGCGTGCAGGTTAGCGGCCGCAAGCTGCGGTTTGAGTTTCTTGAACGCATGCTGCTATGATCGGCTACCTCCGATCGGGATCCTGTGCAGTTCTTAGTTAAACTGTACGTGCGTACAGTTTGTACACCGCAGCCAGCAGCAGCGAGCGGGCCAGCGAGCCGCGCTGCGCACTGGGCCAGCGACGCGCGCTGGGCCGCTGCAGCGACGCAGCCCAAAGAGCCCAGCTCGCTCAGCCAATGCTGTGGGAATCCATTTCTTTTTCGCGCCATTTGCAGTCGCTCGCGAAGGGAACCCGGCGGCGAAGCTAATCAAGATCTTTACTAGGAACTGCATAGGATCCGGGACAAATCAACCATGGAAGACCACAGAGGGAGCCCAGCCGGTGAAGATGCCATGGATGAAATCGAGGGGGTACGACCGACGGAGGATGACCGGTATGTATCTTTCTTGATCTATGGTACATGGATTTCCTTCTGAAAATATTGCATCCTCTCCGGTTCAAAGTCATAGTTAATCCTTAATTCCCTCCTTGACTGCACGTGAGGTAGTATCATATTAGTTTATATTTTTTCAATTTTGGCCATGATGCATAATCAGATTCGTGAGCGGTATTTAGTAATTTATCTTTGTCTTATTCAGAATATTGTGAATAGACTTGTCTCTTCTTTTTTTTTTTCGCGAGTGACTGCAAATGGTGCGAAAAAAAATGGATTCCCGCGGCATGCACTGGCTGAGCGAGCTGAGCTCTTTGGGCTTCGTCGTTGCTATGGCCCAGTGCGCAGCGCGGCTCGCTGGCCCGCTCGCTGCTGCTGGCTCCGTGTGTACAAACTGTACGCACGTACAGTTTGATTAAGAACTGCACAGGATCCCGATCGATGCTACCTCTCTGCCTTGAAAGCTGTTTCCGTCATTGAAGTGCTTAACTTTGTCACTGCATTTTACATGCACTACTTAATCGGTTACAATACTAAACTAATTTGGTAGGAAGTGAAAATAATGAGTATTCTCTAACTTGTTTTCAATCAGCGAGTCAACACAAGTGACATTTGTTTATTTAGATGTAGAATTTCTGGTTGCATTAACTGATAAAATATAGCAAAGTTTTTATTTACAACATATGTACTATGACCATTGATTAAAGTTAGTTTTGGCAAAATGGTTAAAGATGTGTTTGCATATAGAAATTGGTTACATTGACCTGCCATGTTGTCGAAGCATGCATCGTTCAGTGATCAATTGCATTGTGTTTCTGGCATCATGACATGTTAGAATGCTCATACCTCGTAACTATTTAATTTGCTCCTACTCAGTTTATATTTAGCCTGGAAGCATTATTACCGATCCAAGCATTCGATAATTACTGACTACTAAAATTTACTGTGGCAATGATCCCGAATATAGTTAGTAGTTTTAGCTTTTGATAGCAAATTATACCGAGCCTGCTACTTGCATCAACGGTATTTATCATCCAATGCAATGATTTGTAATGAATAATGAAAGAATAAAATACATTAGTACAACTAATTTAGTGTATATTCTTGGGTGTGCTCTTTCCATATCTGGTATATTGTTTTAAATATAATGAGATTCAAAATGTTCTACGAAACCCTTTAGTAAATCAGTTACCATCTGGTGACCCAAAAATGTTAGTTGGACTTAATGTTGGTGAACCATGTTAGTTGGATTAATGTTTCAGTTTATTTTTATTACATGTTGAATTCTATATAATTTACATATGTCCCGACAATGTATTCGGTAACTGATTATTACCCGTTCATATAATCTCCGATATTCGTTTTCTACCTGACCGCAAAAACCCGTAACCGTAACCGTACCCGACCCGATTTTAAGCTTTTTGTATCCGATCCAATATCCAGAAGGATAGGATAAGATATGACCCACTACTTGACCGTAACTGACCCGTTTTCACCACTATCTGCAGGTTTCCCTGGTGGCCACGACGGGCTCGCCGCCTGCCATCCTGGTCGTCACACTGCTGCCGAGCTCCCCATTCCCAACGCTGGCGGAAGCGGCAAATGAGGAAGGGGCCGACATCCCCGCTGACCTTAACCAAGGAATGAAGGCTGCCTCGGATGTCACGCCGGGCTCACCCCTGACCATGCCCAGCTGACTCAGCACCACGGGACTCATCTCTCCCAATGTCAATGGCAGCAGCAACTGCCGAAGGGGACGTTGTGACAGCATCACCAATAGTAATGGGAATGGGTCGACCCTTGACCCATTGGACCGAACCATATGATCCATTTTTTAGAAAGGGGTCAACGGATCGATCCATTTGGACCATGCTAAGTGACTCATTGGGTCAAAAGGGTTGACCCACTTCCCAAAATTCAGTTCTATAGAATCTTAATCAAACTCTTCTACTACCATTACATGGCATCACTAGTATTATAAGTTCTTACCTTAGACGGCCACAAGCTTCAGGTACAAAACAAAATCCATTGCACTATGCATTATTACAATACAAAATACAAACATAGCTCTTTGCCACACGTGGACGTGGCCCAATGCTAACTAGAGGTAGAGCTTTTCTGTTTGTCCTCAAACTTGGAATTAAAACTTGCATATCTTGGCCCAACCATGAATCAAATGCTTCTCTTAATTGCTGACTAGGAAAATTGAGATGCCACTTGCACTTCTCTGCACTCCACATTCTTTTCATCCCAATTGGCTTGCCTCCTCTCTAGCTCAATGGTTTAGCAAACCTGAAATATATTGTTTTCTGCCTATTGTTACATTGAGAAATTTGTGTCATGCTCAATGTATAGCCTTTAGTATAATTGAATAAACAAGGACCATCTTCAGAGTCATGCAAACCATAGGGTAATCTATCCTTCTGCACCCATGACTTATCTTCAGATTGGTGAGTGAGCCAATCAATGGGTGCATGTCACACAAGAAACACTTGAGATATTTTCAGTTCATACATGAACACATCTCACCAAGTTTCCTTCTCTTGCTAAAGCGTCTCTCTATCATCAGGTTTACCTCGTTTGGGAATGAAAGCATCTGTACTTATCTATCATATGCCTAACACTTGATTTGTTCTTTGAATGCAACATGGGAATTTTGGTCAGTTTATTGGTTCGGGGCTGACTGACAGAACATACTCTTTTTAAGCTACGACCAAGATCATGTATGTATCACCACACAGACAGACTATCAGCAAAGAACATGCATACAGTGCCCTTGCTAACATAAAAAAAGGCACAAGTAATCGCATTGATCTCATGTTTTGCTCTGGTAAAATCCATATCAGTCATGCTCTCTGCTTAATGCGAGCCTTATCGATTGCAACTACACCAAGGCAGCAAAGCTTCAGTTCACTATGCAAAGGAAGCGGGGTCTGTTCAACGGGTGTTGGGCTAGCCCCCATCCAACACCCAGTGGCTGAGATTAGATCCAGTAAAAATTTTGTCATTTTTGTGTAGCTGCGTATAAATATTGAAAAAATAAAATAAAAATGTGAATATTACCTAATATGAAACAAGTTTGACATATATTTTTCCCATAATTTTTATGAATTTGTTTGGTCCACTTTATATTTTAAAACTCTTTTCTTAAACAAATATTAATAATAAAAATATAAAAATATATATATGAAAAGTTTAGGCATATTAGATAATTTTCATTTTTTTTTCAATATTTACATGCAGCTACATAAAAGTAACAAAGTTTTTCACTGGACCTAATCTCAGCCACTGGGCGTTGGATGGGGGCTAGTCCAACGCCCGTTGAACAGCCCCCGCTTCCTTTGCATAGTGAACTAAAGCTTTGTTGCTTTGGTGTTTGCAATTGAGAAGTTTCGCATTAAGCAGAGAGCACGACTGATATGGATTATAGAGGGCAACAAAACACTAAGTTCTTCCACATTAAAGCACGGTAGGAGAAGAAAAAACTATATCCCTCACCTCATTACTTCCACAGGGTAGGCGACTTCTTGAGCTGACCTCACGGTGGAGTGTCTTCGCCTCTTCAGCGAACACTTGGGTAGCAGCCACCCAAGGAGCGCTACCTTTGAATAGGAGCGTCTTGGCTACGACCCGTCCGATCTCTTTGAATTGGAAATCCCCTTAGAGTAGGAAGACATCAAAGGCATCATCAAATCGCTCCCTTCGGACAAAGCCCCTTGCCCTAATGGATTCAGTGGGCTGTTCTACAACTAATGTTTGGAGATCATCAAGGAGGATCTCCTCGCCGCCCTCCAGCACTTCTCCGAGGGCAGGGCCTTCCTCAACCTCCTCAACTCTACCAACATTGTCCTTCTCCCAAAGAAGACCAGTGCAACTCACTCGCTGACTTTAGGCCCATTATCCTAATCCACAGCTCTCGGTGAACCGCCTGGCTCCCTGCCTAAGCAACCTGATTTCACCATGTCAAGGCTCTTTCATCAAGTCACGCTCCATTCAGGAAACCTTCCTCTATGCCCAAAGTGTCGTGTAGGACATCCATCGCTCCAAGCAGTTGTCCATCTTCCTTAAGCTTGATTTTCAACAAGGCCTTTTGCTCCATCAACTGGGCCTACCTGCTTGAGCTCCTCTCTGCGCTTGGGTTCAGGCTCAAAAGGCTTAACTGGCTATTCATTTGCTTGGCACATCCTCCTCTTCGGTATTCATCAATGGCATAGAGGGAACCAAATTCTACCACCAATGGGAAGTTCGGCACGGCTACCTCATCTCCCCAATGCTTTTTATCATCGCCATTGACCCTATCCAACGCCTTATCCAAATGGCAACCACAGAAGGCTTGCTCGTAGCCATCAACTCGAATCGCTGCTGCTACCGCGCCTCCCTCTACGCGGATGATGCAACTCTGTTCCTCAACCCGATCAAAAAAGATATCACCGTCATCGTTGAAATTCTCTCCAGTTTCGGCAACATCTTGGGCCTCGACACTGAGTTTAACAAGTGTGTGGCCCTGACGATCAAATGCCAAGGGGTTAACCTAAATGACTTCCCTAGCTCTGTCTCAGACTTCCTCTGGCGGTACCTCGGCCTACCGCTGCACCACCGTAAAATCAGTCGCGCTCAGTTCCTTCCCCTCATCTAGAAGTTTCAAGACCGACTGCACTGCTGGAAACGGAAGCTTCTACCTAAGAGTGGTCGATTGGTGCTTGTGAAAGCAGTCCACTCGGCCTTGCATACCTACTTCCTGCTGGTTTTCCCCTCCCTTGGTGGGTCAAGAAGAAACTCAACAAAATTCGCTGCTCCTTCCTATGGGCAGGGGACAACAATTCCTCGGACGGGTTCTCTCTCATCCATTGGGAGGTCGTGTGTCAGCCAAAAACCCTGGGCGGCCTTGGCCTTTGATGGTTTTAGCACAAATGGAAGTTGCCAGGCAAACCCTGGGTGACGCCGCTGCCTTGTTTCCAGGCCTCCACTTGGGCAATGGGCGTAAAACGGACTTATGGCAAGACCGTTGGCTTCATGTGGAGGCCCCCATCTCAATAGCTCCTCACCTCTTTGAGCTCTTGAGAAGAAAGCATGCCTCGGTGGCCATCCATCTAGTGGATCACCAGAGGGTTCGTTCCCTGTGGCAGATTACCACTGGCGCGCAGTTACAAGAACTCGCCCTTTGACCTCGTGTCGAGGTCGTCGCCCTCAATCACAATTTCGATGATGGCATCAGGTGGAACCTGTCGACCTCAGGCACCTACTCGGTCACTTCAGCCTACAAAGCCCAGTTTGTGGGGAGCGCTCGGTATATGCCTACACTAACCTCGAATGGGCGGCCGAAATAGATAACAAGTGCAAATTCTTTGCCTGGAACCTCTCAAATGGAAGATGAAGGGAAACGGGTAGATTACGCGAGCAACAATTTCAAAAATTCTACCATGAATCACCTAATATCACATGCAAGTATAGGATCACAGATCGTTACCCTTGATGCGTCGGAGAGGTCGCTGACTGCGAGCCCAGTGCTCGTCGGGTGCTCGCCGTGTGCTCGCCGACTTGTCGAAGTGGTTGCCGAGCAGATCGTCGAGGTTGTTGAAGATCCAACCGAGTTAGCGCGTCCGTGTACGGCAACGCCTCTAGCGGTATCCATACGTACCAAGTAGGAAAGCTGCGCGGGGTGTGCTAGCACCTTGACGCATGGCTAAGGTTTCTGGGGAGCAGGAGGGGCGCGCGACGGATGCGCATGGTGAAGGCTTAACCCGATGTGACATCGCCCCCACGCCTCCCCTTATATAGATACGCTAGTGGGCTTTGGCCCGCTAGAGTTCCATCTCTCACGCGGATCACATCCACGCATAAACTCGTTAAACAGTTCCAACCCGTTAAGTGTGTGACCATTAGGTTCAGTGCAAGTCGGCAGTGGATTCAATCCAACGATCAACATAGGAACCTAGCAGTACGTATTGACCCCTGAATGCACAGAATCAATATTCGGCTAAACCTTTTATACATGCACTATATCGATCCCTTTGCCACACGATACCAGTTAAACTCAAGGCGAGATGCCCGCGACCCTTGTTAATAGCTTAGCTACTTCACTCAATGGTGTGATGGATAGAAACCATGACTAACACCTTAGTAACATTAGCACGGCCGTGCACTTTGCCTATCCATCCACACGAGGGGCCATAGGTGATAGGTATCTCTCCCGTTATCCAGAAGGGGCAAATTCCATTCCATATTGATCATCACACCCTTGGCTATGTATCGTGACATACCCAGTAGTCATCTTTGTAACTACCTAGCTACGGTGCAGCGTTTGATGACATCAAAACATACGATTCAACATACTGGACATCTATAACAATCTCAGGTCTAAGGACCATATAGCTGTACCACTCGAGACTATACACTGATGACGCTATAAAAGATAACAACTCATAGCGTCTCGGAGTAGGTCTGTCCGACTACCCATGTTCTCCAACATGTGTCCATACAATTGGTTTGATATCTCTATATCTATGCTATGTGAAACATTACTATCAACCAATACGTATGCTGATCAAATCATAACCGATACTCGTGATGATATGAATCATGTTCCCATTTAGAATAATGTCACTTAACAATGTGTTTCACAATCAAGTTGTACCCAATGGATAAATTAATGACATTTATTTAGGGAACTGATAAACAATTATCATAAGTAAATGAACTAATACGTGGTACAATCATCACAATGATTAATCTTAGACATATCCCTTTTAGAAGAATCAACACCGCAGACTTACTTGAGAGGAAAGGCTGGCCACCCCCCCACCTTTTGCCTTCTCTGCAATGGCCAGTCTGAGACCCTCGACCACCTTTATGCTATGTGTCCCTACACCTAACTGGTATGGGAAGGGATTCTCTCCCAAGGCTTCACCAACCTTCCTTGCTGTTTGGGGTCCTTTCATGACTAGTGGCTTAATGTCAACAACCTGGTCGTAGTACCCTCTCGTAGGCCCCTAAAATCTGGATGGAGAAGATTAGATGCATCTTCTAGGCCCGGTCACTTCCGACGGATAGAATTATTTCATTGAGTAGGGAGGATGTAAGGGTGTGGGCTCTCCTCCACCCACGGATGAGGACATCACTTCTCTTGATGCAACCACGACTACACCAACTCACCAACAAGATGCTCCTATAGCATTACAAGGACCGATGACTCAAGCTCGCGCACGACAACTTAATCACCAGGTAATACGTTTCTAAGCATCCCCATAAGTTATAATCTGAATGGGATGCTATTTAGTGCTTTTGATAATTTAATTGTACTTAGGAACCATGGAGAAGGACCCTTGTGGATCAACATTGATGGTCAGAATTTCCACCAATTGGTTATTGACCTCACCGAAAGTCGAATTTCGTGGAGAAGGTTCGGTTCGAGTCCAGTTTGGTCTCACCGACAGCACTGACTTTAAAAGGTCGTAATTTTTTATTCCAGAGGTTGCTGGAGGCCGACAAATACTCGTTGGAAAGATCTTGGAGTCTACTTTCCAACGGATCCAGCCTCACCTCACAATTCCTTCGAAGTCGTCAGGAAATTGCCGAAAACCACATGTCGCTTTTTCTGGCTGAGCCAAACCGAATTAAAGTAGACTTGGGCCTTCTATTTCGAGGCTAGGTCGGTTGTAACCTGGTTTGACCGACCTAGGAAGCCTCCTATCATATAAATAGCTAGTCGCCGCCACTTCTAAGGGTTGGGTTTTGTTTTAATTGTGTTAGCCATTGCTAATCCTTGTAATGGCAAACCGAGTTGTTGTTCATCGTGTTCTTGCACGTTCTTCGATTGTGTGCAGGAATACAGACCTTCGTGGTCAGATTGTTCGCGCTTCTGGTGAGGTAAATAACTAATTGGAGTTGGTGTACCGGTCACTAAGACGCAACGTATTGGACGGTTGTAGTCGGATTGCCAACATCGACTCCTACTCAAATCGGAGTTAGCTTCTCTCGTCGAAAGATCGGGAGTTGCTGCTATCACCCACCCACTTTGGCATCACGTGGCAAGGAGTTGAAGCCGCGCAAGCCAGATAATTAACAGACAAGACAGTGAATTAATTGATTAATTAATTGCACTCACGCCTGATACTATATATGTTTAGCTCCTCCTCTTGTGTCATTGTGTGCCTATTGCCAGATGCCTTTTGGTGAATGGTAACGATTATTCTCTCAGAGATCTCATTGCATATATAGTTTACAAATACAGGATTATGAGCATCCGAAAGGAAGATTTGATGCTAGGGTTCGCTCACAAGTTGATTGAACAATTGGTATTCCCAGATGTTGAAAGACCGGGCTTATCAATGGATTAGCCTGATAGAGAGATATTGGGCAACCACTTGGAGAGCTAAAGACAGGGAGTTACCATGGAGATCAACCTAATAACAAGCGTTGCAGGTCGGAGCAATATTGCATCAAGCAAGCTCGTGAGCAGTTAACCTAGCTTTCTTTGAGCTCGTCATTTCCATCTCCATCCTCCATGCACCATATGAACTCATCTTCTAGCCCCGTGAGAAAGAATTTAGTGCATTTCTACAAAATTCAGAGATTAAAATCAACGTTTTCCTTCTGTGACAGACTATTCGTACCCAGAGTGCAACTCGTATGCCATGTTTGTAATTGTATTATTATGTTATAATAACATATTTCTTTTGTAGATTATTTTAGATAATGGAATAAAGTTTCGGCCTCTACATACATGACTAGCATGACATGTACGGCCAACACAACACTACGACAACATACGAAATGTTGTCCTCAATAAAATAAAGGAAAGCAAATCAAAACAAAGCATTACATTCCAATTCTTTTATTTAATCTTTAGCCATGATTGAAGCTCCTCCTTATCATCCCCCTTTGAAGCAATGCCCAATGGTACATCCAGTAAACTCCTTGAAAAATGATCTGTACAAATGAAATACTTTTTTTATAAAAAAAACCACATCATTACGACAAATCTATATAGCCCATAAAATAGCTGCAATACCGGTTAAGACCTTTTTCTTTCACCAAGAATCAAAACCAAAAAGTCAATCCCCATATATATGAGAAATGCTTCCGAGTGGTTTTACACCTACGGCTATTTGGATTAAACGCAAAAGAGATCTAGCCAAATGGCAATCAACCAACAAATATTGAATTGTCTTAGTGCTATTACAGAAGCTGCAAAAAATGCTGCCTTGCCAATTATTTTTAGCAAAATTACCCTTAGTCAAAAGAACCCCTCTTCTTAGAAACCAAAGAAAAACCTTAATCTTAAAAGGCAAGTGAAGATGCCACAGTAACTTGTTACAATAGACAATATTGCTAGTAACCAATTTCAGATACATTGAGTGAACAAAGATGTCGGTGAATTAGTAGGAGGCCCATAAGCATGCACAAGGTAGACAAATCCCATCAGGCAAATACGACCCAAGTGGGAGCCCCCACCAACCTGCTGGGTTACAGACCTTCAATTTCTCCCCCCTAGCCCTAGCTCAAGCTCCCCAAAGCTTGAGCTTAGGAGGCTCAAAGCCTTCGGCCTTACGTGCTCTTGTCCTTATCCACAATAGGCACTGCGCAGAAGTAACCTCGAGTCAACACAAGGCTCGATACCAAGACGCTCATCGGCACAAACTACTCCTGTTGTGTCAAATCAACCACGCCGGCTAGCAATGAAAAGGTTTGGGACCCATCATCCTGAGCGGAACAACTACTCGATACCACTCGGCAGATGCACAGGATCCCATGAATCTACGACTATGCGCCCATTGGCCGGCAAAGATCTGCCTGCCCAGATGACCCGCCAGGAGAACCACAATGCCAACGCAACCCACCTATAAAAGGAGTCCAAGACGAAGGATTTGAGAGGCGACCAAGACTAGAACTAGCAAGTTCCTCCTGCCTCCAGAGTTCAAAAAACCAACAGAGAACTCCGAGTAGAATTAATACACACACACTCGCAAACCGAAGAACTCCAATGGTTAAGGGAGTTCTTCGTCTCTCATAGAAAAATAGTCACCTACACCAGTGTCGCGAGCACTTATTGTACTGGAGTCCAAGCTCCTTGAGCTCATCCTCCTCCCCTTGTAATCACTTCTAACCATTTAGTAGCAATAAGAACCAGACATAGGGCGCTATTATCCGGAGGTGGAGGCCCGAACTAGGATAAAACATTGCGTCTCCCTCTTGTGATCCACCAACCTTCTCAAGAAGCACCACCGCAGCCAGAGGAGAAGGGTCGTAGTTGGGCCTCACATCCAACAAAGTAAGGTCGGCCCATGGAGTCCATCTCCTAGTTGTTGGCAGCTGGTGCCCACCGTGGGGCCTAACTTCAGCCCTCCTCTGACAGCTCCCTTGAGAATGGCTGACATACCGTGATAGAAGCAACGATCTCGACGACGTCGTTTGAAAGGTGACGGGACAACATCCTCGTTGAAGCTGAGGCTGAGGCGATGGAGGTTGAAACTTCATACACTGCCAGAGCAGCTATTCGCTCTGGGTGGCTATTCGCTCTGGGGAGCTGTGCGGCAAGAATAGTCTTAAACTAACCTATGTCAGCGAGACCCCTATGGAAGTGGAGCGTTCCACCAATGCCTCCGTGGGGGATACCAACATCTCCCCATCCCGCAAGATTGCCTCTTGTCGCATCCTGGCAGCATCAGGTGATGGGACTCCAGCTTCGCCGCTGGTTCTGGTGTACGTTGAGCTACAACGTCGCCGCACCGCCGCTCGCAAGCTATTCCATAGGTCGGTCGAGCGGGCCTTGGTAGATGTACGCCAGGGGGTTACAGCTGCAACACCAGCCGCTCCATTGCATCAGGTCCCTTACTCCGCACCCAATAGCGGGCACGAGCCACCGCGCAAGTCGTACGGGACCTGGAGTAGGACCCCCGTGGCTTCACGATGGCCGACCTCAGGCCCGCTATGGCCAGCGGTCCCAAGGACCTCGTCGCCGATTTCAGCCATCTCCTTTCTCGGGCTCCCTCTAGAGGACACTATGTCAAAACAACACAAAGGAGACACAACATAGGTGATGGGTAATCTGCATTAGTGATGGGCTCTGGGCGGTGCCGGTCATACCTATGACAAGTTACTAGTTACGGTCATTAACTAAACCCGTCACGTATTACAACAATGACGGTTTGACATGTCGACCGTCACATGTTGTTGCCATCTTGGTGACGAGTTTGCTTGAGCTATCTAAGAGTGACGGTTCCGGAGAAGGTCTGTCACTAGCATTTCTGAATGGGTGACGGCTCCGCTTGATGTTCATCGCCAGTATCTGCTTATAGGGTTACCAGGTGAGTGTGAGGCAGACACAGTATCTCATTATAGGATTCCCAGTACAGTGAGACTGCGACGATGCGATTTTACTGAGCTCCATCCTTTCCTTCTCTTCCCTCATTTTTTCTGGATTTGAAGTAGTCTTTGAAGGTTTGCACACCACTTGATCCCTCCAAAATTTCCTGCTCTGCTTGTAGCTCCTTTGTTACTTTTATGCTCATTTATGAAAAAAAAAGCGCATTGCTCATTGCGAAAAAGCGCGCTGCTCATTGAGAAAATACCAAAGTCCTTAAACTCCTCCTTGCCCTCACCGCTGGGCTTGCCCACTCAGCGCTTGAATTTCCCTCTCCGTCGGGCATCCCCTTGCCGACCTGGAACCCCTCGCCGACGGGCTCCCCTTCTCCGTCGAGCTTCCCCTTGGCGACGGCTCTGAGGTGTGCACCGAAAGCCCCTCACCGCCGGGCTTCCCCTCTCCGTCGGGCTTCCCCTAGCCACCACTCCTTCTGAGGCGCGCCGAAACCCCCTCGACACCGGCTTCCCCTCGCCGATGTTCCTATAGGTATATATCAATATATATCTAACTTGGTATATTTGACTTGGGGTTTAGATGGGTTCCCAGGCGGGATCTTCAGTGGGACCCTCAAACCCGTCTCATCATCAAGATATGGAAGGCGGCGAAGATGTGTACTCTCCAACAGCAATGGCTGCTAGTTCTACTTGAGCAAGAAAGCCAAGGTCGCAAACAAAGTGGCCAAGTGAGAAGATGTAACATCCGAAATTGGGGACAATTCAAAAATTGTTTGAAATTCAAAATTTGTTTGAATTTGTGCTGCCAAGTGGGCCATCTCTCTCTCTCTTCCATGTGGCCCTGTCACGCTCTGCTTTGCCTGCTCCGATACATCGCGCGCCGCTACTACCCCTACCACCGCCGCGTGCGCCATCAGTACCCCGCCGCGCCGCTTGCCGTCGCGTCGCCCGCCGCTTCGGCCCTGCCCACGCCACTCGCGTCCTATCGCCGCGCCCCTCTGATCCCCGCGGCGCCGAGTGGGCCACCGGACCCGTACCCTCACCCCGCACCTATAAAACCTATGGCCACCCCGGCACCATTTTCCCCTTTCCCCCAATGGCCACCCCGCTGGCACCATTTTCCCCGTTTCCCCCAAATCTCCCCAAAGCGCCACCGGAGCGATTGCGCCAAATTGGTTGACCACCGGAGCAATTCCTCCTTTCCGAAGCATCTCTTAGCCTTCTCTGACCTTTCCACTCTCTCAATTCTAGAAGAGACTCCCGGAGCTGTCGTGCCGTCACCGCCCTTGTTTCAGCTTCACCGCCGCTCATCATCGACAGCCGCCCCTGCTCACGCTCACACTCGGTCGTGTGCTCGGTGAGCTTTTCCCCGGTCTCCTCTTGCTCCCCTAAAATTTTGCTAACCTGTAGATCTGTAGCGATGCGTGGCTCCTCTGGTGAACTCACGGTGCCGCTGCCGCATGTCGCGCCGTCGTGTCTGGCCGTCTATGGCCTCAGAGCGAGCTTCGCTAGGGTTCGTAGGAGCCGTAGAAGCCAACCCTTGAACGCTCTTGGCCGGAGCGAGGCTGTAGCGCCGTCGCGTTGAGCATCGTCACCGCCGCCCACGTCGACGGGTCAGAGGAAGACGATGTCGGAGGGTTGTCCGATGTGCGCTAAGATCCATGCTGGCCAAAGCTCGCGGAGTCGATGACAGGTGGACCCCACCTGCCAAGGTAACCCCCACGCACGCTAGGTTTAAACCCACGGTTACATGTCGCTGCATGTGGGTCGTGGCCCACCTGGCAGATTAAGTGGAGACGCCAGTGGGCGCGGCGCGAGTCCCGTGCGTTAGCGCCCCACGAAAAAAATGCCTTCAGCGTAGCCGTCGCTGGCTGGCGCGGGCTCGTGCGTGCGCAGGCGATGGGCCAAATCCGTTGCTGGGCCGGTTCGTTCACTGGCTCGGACCGAAACGGTTTAATCATTTCCCACCGATTTAACCAGTTATTGAAATATAGAAATAGTTATACACCTATAAAACCTATGGCCACCCCGGCACCATTTTCCCCTTTCCCCCAATGGCCACCCCGCTGGCACCATTTTCCCCGTTTCCCCCAAATCTCCCCAAAGCGCCACCGGAGCGATTGCGCCAAATTGGGTGACCACCAGAGCAATTCCTCCTTTCCGAAGCATCTCTTAGCCTTCTCTGACCTTTCCACTCTCTCAATTCTAGAAGAGACTCCCGGAGCTGTCGTGCCGTCACCGCCCTTGTTTCAGCTTCACCGCCGCTCATCATCGACAGCCGCCCTGCTCACGCTCACACTAGGTCGTGTGCTCGGTGAGCTTTTCCCCAGTCTCCTCTTGCTCCCCTTAAATTTTGCTAACCTGTAGATCTGTAGCAATGCGTGGCTCCTCTGGTGAACTCATGGTGCCGCTGCCGCATGTCGCGCCGCCGTGTCTGGCCGTCTATGGCCTCGGCGCGAGCTTCGCTAGGGTCCGTAGGAGCTGTAGAAGCCAACCCTTGAACGATCTTGGCCGGAGCGAGGCTGTAGCGCCGTCGCGTTGAGCATCGTCACCGCCGCCCACGTCGACGGGTCAGAGGAAGACGATGTCGGAGGGTCTTCCGATGTGCGCTAAGATCCATGCTGGCCAAAGCTCGCGGAGTCGATGACAGGTGGACCCCACCTGACAAGGTAACCCCCATGCATGCTAGGTTTTAACCCACGGTTACATGTCGCTGCATGTGGGCCATGGCCCACCTGGCAGATTAAGTGGAGACGCCCGTGGGCGCGGCGCGAGTCCCGTGCGTTAGCGCCCCACGAAAAAAATGCCGTCGGCGTAGCCGTCGCTGGCTGGAGCGGGCTCGCGCGTGCGCATGCGATGGGCCAAATCCTTTGCTGGGCCGGTTCGTTCACTGACTCAAACCGAAACGGTTTAATCATTTCCCACCGATTTAACTAGTTATTGAAATATAGAAATAGTTATAGATTTATTTTAAATAGCTAGATGTTCCAAAATATTGTAGAAAAATTTAGACAAGTAGTTAAGGCTGTGCTAGGTTTTAGAAAAATATGTAATCAACCATTGTGACTATTTTTAGGCACTGGTCATTTGAGATAGGTAATTCTTCTAGGAAGAAAATGCTTAATTAGAATTAAGGGAATTTATATTTTTATAAAAATTGATGCTGGCCTCACAAAATCTTTATTAAATAAAATAAGGTGGAAAGGAGCCTAAATAATTATGGAACAATATAAAAATGCAATTCTTTTCCAATTATATTTATTAGGAATTTATTTTGCAAACACAATAAAAAAATAATAAATTCTTCATTAATTTAAAATAGGTGATGACCATACAAAATTGCAATAATATATATAAACTTGGAATTACATATTAAATTTAGGAAAACTTAGAAAATGCCAACACCGGTTAAACTTAACTCTTTAGGATGGCCATATTATGATGTGCCGTCATCCTATGTCGCCTTAAAACCCTAATCACTCAATTACTACAATATCGTGCGAAATCGTATTTTGGGGTATAGCTAGGCTATTATGTAATGGTATTATTATTTATTAATACATTAGGGCATGCATTGCATATCATACGAAAATTAGCATCATTACCCGACCTTATACATTGTAGTGTCAATGATAGTACCTAGGTCACACGCATGCATCATGTTTCCGTTTCGCACCAATGAGTAATTGTGGGATTATATGTGTGATTAGATGTAGGCGATCTCGAGGGAAGGTTCGGTGACACGGAGGAAGACCTTCCACCTGAGCAAGGCGAGATAACACTTACTCTTTAGATGTTTACCCGTATTAGGGAGAGCTTACGACTTTCCCTAGTGTGGATTAACATCCATATAAACATGTCCATCACCTAGTTTTCCCAAACTATATTGTTTAACATTAAAAATGCATGCTTAATAACCTGCCCAATTGTTAATCATGTTATAATTATACATGCATGTCCCTGTATTATTTTGGCAACCTGCTTAGACTTGCTTAGGATTAAACAATTGTTAATCATGTTATAATTATACATGCTAATGGGTAAAACTTGCTTAGCCTTGCTTAGGATTAAACAAATCTTCTGGCAACTAGTCACGAAACGGTGAACCGATATTCACCGGTCATTCATTCTTTTATTAAAAATGTTATGACATGTGACAGTTAGGGCTAATAGATGCATGATGGGCTGGATGTTGTTGTGGGTATGGCCATGTGGTGTGTCGGTCTGGTTTGGTTGGTCGATCAGGATAGCGTGAGTGGAAATATCTTGGGATAATGAGGTGGAGCCTAGATGGTTGGAGAGTTGCCCCATGGATGACATTCGGATAGATGGTTAAGGCACGAGGTGCCTGTGCTAGGTATAGCCAGCGCTTACCCAGGAGGAGCGCGGAAGAACACGTGTAGCGGGCAGATCGCTGCCATGTGGAGGATGGTTCCAACACAATGCGTGGCCATCATGCGGAGTACGGGTTTGGTTCACCAGTTGCGAGCGCTCTGCGGATGCCATTTGGGACCACTCTCGATAGGGACCGGCATTGGTCATCACCAGATGTGATGAAGGCCCCACTTCCCCAGGATGATGCTAGGCTAGTGCTGGATGGCAACCCCCTTGGCCGAGGCGGGCAGTCTATGGCAAGTGTGGTCCACGACAGGATTGCCAAATCCTGGATGGGTGGTGGATTTAGGAACATGTTGGGGCAACGAGAAGTTGGTGTGGTGAATTTCCAAGTCAAGGATGTATCGTGTTTAGAGTGGATCTGTTTAGGGTTGGTCAATAGGTTGGTATGTAGGTGGGGGCATGAGAAGGAATTGGTATAGTGCTAAACTCTTTGTGTAATATTGACTATTAATACCTTATGCTAGATAGGATAATTTAAACTCCTTTTGAAATCTGGATTTCCGCAATTAAAATTAAACTCTTTCCCCAATCAAGGCCTTCTATTCATTAAGTGCATTAAGGAAAGTGTTAATTAGCCAGCGTTTGGATGACGCTAACCTTGCCTACTTATATTCTTTTAGACGATGCGATCGAGGTGGATCCTTACAAGTGTCATGAAGACAATGGACATCGGTGGGCCTGACGAGTCTTAGGGGATGCTCCAGCCGCTTGCAAGTCACTTATCCGTTAGGACATTATGTTGGGTAGATATTTTGGGATAGCTGCAATACTCTGAGCTATATTTTGTACTAAAGGCTAATGTTAGATTGCCTTACTGAAATCGCCTAAGGGCGTAACTTGGACATGTAATATTTAGGGATTACATTTTAATCGATGAATGCTTGTATCGGCTATGTGTTCTTCCGCACTAGTGTGTACCCATCGAGGGACTAGTGCATGGGAATTCGACTCTCAAGGTAAGTAAAATTTGAGGGTTGACAGAAGATCAGAGTCACGGGAATAGATGGAGAAGTGGTGCCTGCTAGTGACAAGGCCTTGAAGAAATTCTGAAGGGTCACAGAGCTTATCACTTTGTAGAGGGTGCCAATAACAACAAACTTCGATGCTCGGAACAACGAAGCAAAGAGAGAGTTGTTTGATGCTCTAAAGAGTATGTAGAGTTCTCTGAAAACATGAGCGAGCATCAGAAGGCTGTCACATTCAAGGCGGCAATGAATCGATAGCAAAGTTCGACCATCACTTCAAAAGCAAGCTTGTTAATGGATTCCTGGTTAATGACTTGGAGCCCTTTGACATGTACAAACAATTGAAAAAGGAAGATTGAGAAGCATTCATGCAGATGAAGAGCTCCGAACAATTCAAAACAGAGAGTGAGAATGAGAAGGAGCTTTGTGCTAGGAATAAGCACGACCACAGGCTTAGACCAGTGGGCTACCTTGGTAAAAGGCTGAAATGGGAGAAAGAGGATGAAAATTTACTGCAGAAAGGCGAACAGAATCCTTGGTTGCAATACCCCGGACGAGCCCAATCATATTTGCGTGCACGATGCATCGTGTCCGAGAGTGGCGAAATCACTTTCAATAGCAAAGAGATACAGTCTATTGCTGAGAAAGTCTTAGGTTAGCCAAGGTTCTTTCTCTTGGGTCAAGTAAAATGACCTTCACTCCTCTGTGCTAGGAAACTCGGAGTACCCAGGCAGGGTGCGAGGTGTATCCTGTTCCCATGGCTGGAAATATGGCTTTTCCGAATAGATTGGAATGTACATGAAAAGGAAGAGGTCGGACGCAGTTGACATCGATGCATTGACAATAGACATCACCATGAAAGTTTATGTCAACATTATGGAAAAGCTTGATGTGCAGGGAATACAGATTTCCAACCCACTAGAAACTGACCATGTGACACCTGCATTGAAGAGTACTTGTGCCTCCAAGGAAGTTGAGCAACCGTTGGTCCCCTAGATTACCGATGAGCTTGATACAATCGGCCAACTAACATGACCCACGCCCTGCAAGCTTCTAATTAAGCCTGGTGGGTATCCAATAGAGGTTGCAAAGGGCATGTGCTTCTAGACCAGGAAGTCATGCACTGTGTGGCAATTCGTCGTGGCTATGTTCTGGTTAAGGTGTACCGGATACATCCCAGTGCCGTGGAATACTTGTTTAACCCCGCTCCCAACGATAAGATCACAACTCTGGGGGATGCAGTCAACCAAAGGATCCAGTGGTAGAGGGTCCACATCTTGGTGCCCGATGCATCTCAGCCTGCTACAACTTCAAGTGCATAGCCTCCTCGGCCCACACTATCTTCTCCAACTGCATAGAAGACACTGTCACTGCCTTCCACTTCATCGAGCCCAAAGAACAATGAAAAGGGAAAGGGGAAGAAAGACGTAACATCTCTTTCTCAAGGTGTGACTCCTGTGACTCTTTCTTATAGTACCATTAAATGTATGTTACTTTTGAAGAAGATAATATCTAATATTAATTATTGTCTCTCTTGCAGATCCAATTCCTTCCAGTCCACCGAGCCAAAAGGACTATATCAAGGGAGCACAATCTCTTCCTCAAGATAATGTATATGACTCATATGACTCCTTATAGTAACATCAAATGTATGTTACTTTTGCAGAAAATAATATCTAATATCAATTATTGCCTCTCTTATAGATCCTATTCTGCCTGCTCCACCGAGCCAAAAGGACAATATCAGGTAGGGATGGCAATCGGGTAGGTGGGCACGGGTAGAGGTATCACTGATTGGTACCCGCGAGCAAAAATCCAAGCCATATTCATACCCATATCCGTATCCGTCGAGTACCCGCGACCCGCTGGGTATCCGCTACGCGCCCACTGGTAGTTGCAACCTTCAACAGTGTACAATATTTCAGCCAAAAACAGCACTGTAAATTCGAACATAATTGGAGCAAAAGAACAACATCAACAACATGATATAATAGTACGATTCAACACCATTCCAACAACATTCTAGCAACATTCTGGTTCGGTTGGGTCCTGGGGAAATTTTGATGCGGGGTGTGGGGTGGGAGCCTAGGAGGGCTGGGCATTATACATTGTTAGGTTGGCGGGTAACGGGTATCGTATATGGATATGCCAAAACCATATCCGTCAAATATATATCCGTGGGTAGAAAATTCACCCGTATCCATATTCGTGGGTATAATTCTTTACCGTATCCGTGCCCGTCGTGTTAATACCCGCGGGTATTTACCCAAACCCCTACCCATTGCCATGCCTAATATCAGGTGAGCACAATCTCTTCCTCAAGGTAATATCTATGACTCCTATGACTCCTTATAGTATCATCAAATGTATGTTACGTTTGCAAAAGATAATATCTAATATCAATTAGTTCTCTCTTGCATATCCAATTCCACCCGCTCCACCGAGCAAAAATAACACTATCAAAGGAGCACCATCTCTTCCTCAAGGTAATATGACTCCTACAACTCTTTCTACAGTACCATCAAATGTAATATCAATTATTGTCTCCCTTGCAGGTCCAATTCCCCCCGCTCCATCGAGCAAAAAGAACAATATCAAAGGAGCGGGGAAGAAGAAGGGCTCTTTTAAGCAGTCGGCGAAGCAATCCAAGAAGAATGAGTCCCCCTCCATTGGTGCATACTGGACAAGCTCCAATACAAAATACAAGCGTGGACAGCCCATGATGCCTGTCGATGAGCTAGTAAGAGCATGACAAGCATGTGTCAACCTGCATGAATACTATATGAACACTCATAGTACTGGGACCGGCTTTTGCGTTCAATACAGACACCGTCACTTTTCTAGAGGTGACGGCTATATATTAGTGGGCTTTGACGATTTATATGACCTATTCAACCTTGACGGGACATGTAAGTCAATTCAAACTGGATATCCGTTAACAGCAAGACGTGCTACTATATCCTCAGCCTAACAGGTTTCTTATTTATCGACAATTGATAAAAGAAGCACAAGTTAGGAAGTGGCCCGTTGCATTTTTTTAATCTCGAACTCATTTCATGCACACAAATGACTAAGGAGTATGTCACAAAAGTTCTAATTGAGAATTTTCAAAGCGACTTCTTTCTTGGCGCCCACAATCTTGGTGGCCATCGGGTCTTTCTGGTCCTTTCTATCAAGTGGAACATGGTGTGATACATAGACTCATTAAGACCAGCCGAATCAGGAGGCAAACCTTGAGAATGTGCTTACAACTATCTAAAAGAAGTCCTTGACGCGTATGTTTTCTTTGCATATTCAACTTTTCAAACGATCAAATGTTGCCTAGCTAATCAATCCCTCTTCTTGCAAGTCACGTGCTCAATATATAGAAGAAGTCGACAAATTGTCCCAACTGTTATCCCACAAACTGAAACACGTACAAGACATCATTCGAGGTAAATTAACGCTACAAAAAAGATTACATTTATGGCTTGCATTTTTTACCTTATGATTACAATATTTTTTATTTCACGGTACATCCAACAACCTTCGGGCAACACTTGCGGATTTTTTTGTCGCGCATAAAATGGTCCAAATAGTTTACACATCAAAAAACATAATGGTTCCCGAAGTAAGTAAACACATGTCTTATTATATTTAGGAGAGAGAATCTTCGGCGAGGCTTTTAGGGTGCAAATCATCACCAAATATGGTGTTCCATATACCCATCTTAATCGTCTCGACGAGCTCTTCAACGTCATGGCCTTGGATCTTCGAAATGGGTTTTGGACAGAGAGTAATTTAGGGATTTAGATCGGTTTTCGCTAGGGTTTGCATGTAAACCGAGGGGGATTTGATGTGGTCTCGTGGGAGTGCGTCTAGGGGGGTTTCTATAGTTGTGGGAGGAGGGCTTGGGTTGGCCAAGTAGGTGGGCTATATGGATTAGGACTCTTGATTTAATATGGATATGTTACGGATAGATAATAGACTTGATACGTAAGGAAACAGAGTTTCGCGTGGAGTTCGCAAATGAAACTTGGAGGCAAAGTGTGTTTGGGCTTTGAGAGGCTCCTTAATTTTTGGCGATTTTCTGAAAAGTATTTCTGATTATTTCATGCTAAATACTTATTATCTTATAGGCTTACTGGGCTAATCCAAATTTATGAAGGCACAGAAATTTAGGAAAAAGGTGAGATATGAATTGGGGATTTGGAACACGTTTTCATAGCCCAAACTCCAATTTCTTCAACATGGATTTAATTAAACTAAGCTATAGAGACATAAAATATATGTTGTAATAGGTTTTAATATAAATGAATAGTAAAATCACTTTTTCTCTAGTTTTTTGTTTTTAAGTAAAATTTAGAACGCCTAATAATCTTATTAGGATATCACAGTACCCCTCGCTGGTTTAAAACGCTAGCCACACCTGTGGCAAAAAAACGTGGCCAAGTGTGTATAAAGGCCACAGCAAGGTCTTATTTCATCTGATTTGTAGACTTCTAACTGTAACAACCAATCTAACTAAAAATAACCCTGAAGCATTGAAAAATGCCTTTTAATTTTAGCAAGAAGAACTAAGACCTTCCTTCCGGCTACGAACTATCAAGCAATGTAAAAAACAAACGAGAAAAATGGCCTGAAATTATTAACCGACAGGCTAACAGCCTAACACCAATCTGCAGCTGCGTTGATGCTCATCTGCCACTAGATGAACTCCAAACTGAGAATTAGGGATGCCAATCAGGTGGTTATCTTCGGGTACTATCATGTTCAACCCGAACCTAAAACCCGAATAGTTGGCCCAAACCCGAACCCAAGACCTGTCTCGGGCACAAAACACACACCCATACCTGAAACCCGATAGGTACGCAAAACCCGAAATGAATAGGCGAGAGGGAGGTGTGCATTACCATCTGTTGGAGGCGGTGGCGACGATGTTGAGGTGAGGGGCGATAGAGACGAGATGGAGGGGCGGCGGTGCCGCAACGGTGATGTGGTTGAGGGGCCGAGGTGGAGAGGCGGTGGCGACCGAGGGGAGGGCCGTGGCGACACGGCGGCGACGAGATGGAGGGGCAGAGGTGGAGAGGCGGTAGTGCCGAGGGGAGGGGCGGCGGCGACGAGGTGGAGGTGTCGAGATGGAGGGGCGGTGGTGATGAAGTGGAGGCGAAGGGGCCGATGGGAGGGGCGGCAGCGTCAGGGTAGAGGCGGAAGGGGCCAAGGGGGAGGTTGCGAGCTAGAGCCAGGATGCGGAGCGGCGGCTGTGAGGGAGGGGAAGAATGAGAGAAAGCTAGGGTTTTTATTTTTAGTGTATGTATGTTAAACAGATGCACCCATATGTCAGTGAGTGAATTCGGATAACTCATAGGTATCGATAGGTATAAAATCGAGCCCAAATCCAAACCCGATAATTTCAGATATCCGAACCCGATTACACATGGGTACAATCTATGACCTGTATCCGTACCCATATCCATGAATCTTTTTACCATACCTACCGAGAATGGTGGGTACATGACGTGATGAATTTTTTTTTGGTCATCCCTATTAAGAATGTTGGGTACCCGATCCGATAGATTTTTTTTTGCCATCAACCGAGAACGGTGCGTACTCGACCCGAGAATGGCTGCTCACTAGTCACTACGTGACCAGGTAAACCGGACCAAATGCATCTCTCTTCATCCATAGGCCACATGGTCAAGCTGCACGTAACGCAGATCATCCTCGTCAGCTCCGGCCGACAATGACGCCGCGGCCGCCGCGGTGAAGCAGTCTGCGGCGGTGTGGCGGACGACGTGCACCAGGTTGCTGCATTCTTCGAGCACCATTGCAACGGTGAGGAGGCGGGGGCCGCCGCGGCCTGGGTTCTTCTGCCTGAAGCCGCCGTTTGCAGCAGCCTTGCTGTCGGATTTCCGACGCTTCATCTTGCTCTGAACCTTGGGCAAGAACATCAGATATCTCTTCCAGGACCTCTTCTTGGCAGCTTGCGTGCCTGCATCGATGCCCTTCCTATGCTCCACTGCTTCTTCCGTGGCCTGAAGTTCGGTAGAGAACGGATCAGGATACCATGTTTATATTTGACCTGAAGATAACATGAACAAGAACAGGAACAGGAAAAAAATGCTCTGTCAATCTAAACAAATGCAGAGAATGATCACCTTGGGGAAGATTATGCTGAGGATTGCAGGTAGAGATCCCATTACAGCTCTTGTTATTGGACAGCCAGGAATCGCCAGAAGAGATTCAAAGCTGCACAAGTGATCCAAAGAGAAGCCTAAGGATCATGCTCGGCATCCTAACCTTCAGAGGTCAAACCACTTGCAGCTAAAACTGTAATGTAAAACAGGAGGTCATGACACATTACAAGCTACCATGAATCATAAAGTAGTGATTCAGCACTTTAGCAGTGAAGCTTTTGAAGCTTCAGACCTTCAGTTGGTTGTTGGCAGAAGTGCAGCAAAGACATAGGAACAGCAGTAAGTAGGCTACACACACCATGGTAGTTAATATAGATCGAAAGAGTGAGATCTAATTAGATGGATACAAAATATAAACTTGCACTTATATCTTGGCTTGTGGCATGTGATAAAAAAAAAAAAACTTGAGTATGAGACAACGTTATCTTGGACAGTGCCATGTAGCACCAGGGCTCCTTCATGAGTTCAGAGACTGATGAATCTTTTGAGGCAGAACGAGTATTTGTTTTGTCATGCACCTGAGTTGCGACAAACACATGTGCAGGGGGCATGTGGAGCTCAGTAGATTTCACGGCATGCATTGGATGGATGGCTGAACATGTCTACATAACCTACTCCGAAAGGATTGTCTTCATGTTGTTCTGTATGCACACATGTTCCACCGTCCTTGTCAGTGGTCACTTGAGACTTGGGACCAAGGTTTCCAAGGCGTAAGGTAATCTCTTTTCAATTTGCATTCTGTTGCAAGATGCTTTTTTGTTCGTCAGTTCAAAGGTACACAGGTAGCACGGTAGAAGAGTACAACCGCAACACACAATTAGAAACCTGTCCTGTACTGACAGCGACAACTCCATGGATAATTATTAAATCACATGACGATCTTTAACGCGTGAGTAAATTGTTTTGGACTATAGATATAATTGCATATAAAGATAACATTGGTATAGATATCTAAGATGTGGATATTGGATAAATAGGACCGAAAGAAAGATAGATGACCTACATCTTACAACTTCAAAGAAGTATTTGTATCACACCCGAGCAATGGACTAGGGAAGTCATTTACGAAGTTTGGAAGTTCTATCTAAAAGAAAAGAATGTACCCTTTTATCCAAATCCAATTTGCACCGTCTTTTTCCATGGATTTCATAACTGGACCTTGAACCCATCTCATATGATGGGAGTTGCCGAAATATTAGATGTGGCTCAGCTATGCGCTTTTCATGGTGCGATCGTAAAAAAACACTCTATCCAAGGACGGTGATGGTGCAAATACATTCCGCGCTTTTAACACAACTCAAGCCAAAGAAAATGATCGCCTTGAGGGTAGGAAAATCATGATCAGGATAGCGGACGTAAAGCTATTGAACTTAGGTATTCTCTTTCCTTTTGTCGCCCACAGGTAATTACCCATCGTGTACAGATATGGTGAGATTTGATACCCGTGGATATGAGTATGGTGAGATTTGATATTGTTGACACAAAAAGCGATATTTTGCGAACACACGTGCGGAAGCGTCAAGTCTGTGCTTGCGTTGCAACCAAGGACCAAGCGTGCCAGTCAATTTGACCTGTAAATTGACAAGGAGAAAATTGTCCGTGACTTAGCCCTAATCGGCTTTTAAAGTTAGCCAGATCAGGTTATTTGTAATCGGCTTTAAATAAAAACACATCAATACCATGAAAAGAATATTTATCATGTACTCTACAAATTTGGACCGCAAAGTACCAAGTAACATGATAAACCAATTAAATACCATGGCAGTCAGCAAATCAAGTGAATAAATCACCATTGAGTTGAATTAATAGCTCTCAGAATTAAACTACTGACTGGTTGCTGAAAACAGCCGTCCAAGTCATAGTGTTCAATGATTTCACAGGCAAAATACAATCTGAGATTAATATCAAAGATTATACAATCAATATTGCACTGATTTGGAAAGGAATTTAGTTCAGAACATCCCAATTTAGCCAATCAGATCTGCTGATCTACAAATAGTCAAGTCACTGGCCACTGGACCCAAATCTATTTAGTCTAAACAGCCGAACAGCACTAAAGTGCTAAGTAAAGGTACCAGAAAATAAACAGATCACAAAGAGCGATCTGAACAACACACTAATCCAGTCGATGGCACTAATAACAGATAAAGATAACAAGTGTCCAGAGACCAATTAACAACAGATCATGGCATGAATTGGGATGAACACAATATAAATCCTAACAGTGCAGATACTAATTGAATCTACCACAAGATATAATCAACAAATGTATTTAAATAAGCCTCAACCAGATTAACATCACAGAGCAAATAGGGTAATCCCACGATCACAGTAGCAGTGCTTCAAAATCAGAGAAATAGCCTCTAATACAAGAATTAGATACCCAAATTTCTCCAATTGGTTCACTGCTCACAACAGCCACAGAGACGACTCAGAAAATCTTACGTAGCGTCGGATCCGAGCCGACAAGGAAGGCAGCGAAGAAGGCAAAGCGCGAGCAGCTCGCTGTCCCAGAAAACAGATCGCCGAGCTACACCGTGTAACCACCGACGAGATGATCCGGAGATACGATGCTTGTCGCCCCCACCACGAACCGAGCCGAGGTGGAGACCCGAGGAGCAGAGAGGAGCAGCACTGGGACTCGGCGCCCAAAACCCGTGGCCACCGGGTACCCAAGTCGAGGAAGAGCAACACCACCACCATGGGAACCTCCACCGGCCGGCGAACCAGCGAGCAAGGAGGAGCAATGGAGTACATAGAGAAAAGAGAGGAGATGAGAGCTCGTGCAAGCACGTACTCAAAAACAGAGGAGGCAACCGGCTTAATAGAGAGGGGAATCAGCACGGAGGAGCAACAAACTGCGCGAGGAAGCTGGAGGACCAGCCCCACGTCGCACGCGTCGCGCGCCTCCGCGAGCTGCGGAATGGCCGCCGCCGCCGCTAGCTCCAGCGTGCAGCAGCACGCTCAGCTGCTGTATTAGAGCATGTACAATGGTACAACTCAGCAGTCTCTAAGCCGTCTCTAGGACGTGCCATGTCATATCTTTGCTTAGGTGGAAGAGAGAGAAGGAGGAGAGAGAGAGGAGTCGACGCTTGTGTAACATCCCCATTTTCAAAATCCTAAAAATCATGGCATCATTATTTCATGTGCATGAGTTTTGAAAAATTAATTAATTTGAAAATGTGTATGTTACCTTCTAAAGGTTAAATTTAATATTTTAAATTTTGAATTAATTATTATAAATGTCAAAGTAAAATTTTGTTAAAAATAAATAATTTGGTTTTGAAATTTTAACATAAGTAATTGCAAAAGCCAAAAGAATATTTTGGTAATTAATATTTTAGCTTTGATATAAAGAATGTTTAATATTAAATTTAAGAATAATATTTTGTGTTTCAAAATGATCATTCAAAATTTATATTTGATAATAAATGCTTTGATGTGAGTTTGATAAAAATATAAATAATTTAAATCTAAATTTGAAAATAATTGTTCTATTTTGACAAAATTTGATTTAATCAAATTATGTCTAAATTTTATACCAAAAAAATTTGGAAAATATTTGTTAAAAATAAAAATTCGGAAATACTAATTTAAAAATAAAAATCTCTTCCAATGGGCCCCACCTCTTTCTTTTCTTTTTTTTTCTTCTCTCCCTTTTTCTTCTCCTGCTGGCTTGTCTTCTTCCCCGGAGCCTCCTCCTCCACTCGCTGCCTCGCTGTGGACCCCGCCACAGTACCTCGTCGCGCGTGGCCTCATGATCACGCTGCTGTCCCCCATTTGCCACCGTGGTCCCCACCCCGCTGTTGCCTTCCCCCGCGCCGGCTATAAAGCCATGGCTCCCCACCGCTGCTTCCTCCCGGTCCTCCTCTCTGTCCCGGGCACACCGTGCCGTGCTCGACGCCAAAGGTAAGCGCCGGTGAGTCTCCTCCTCCCATAGCCACAGCGAGCTCCTCCGCGTCCATCGTTGCCGACGTACCTCGCCGCCGTGTGCCATTTTTCGCCGGAGCACAGCAACGCCGCCGCTCCACCACAACCCTTCCTGGAACAAATTCACGCCACCATCACCCTCCACTAACCTCACCGAAGCTCGTCGAAGCACCTAGAACCTCTCCCTCCTCGCCGGCGACACTCCCCGCGAGCGCCGCCGACCTCCTCCGCCCCGAGCCGCCGCCGGCCACCACCGGAGCTCCTATAGCACTGCCAAGCCCTCCCCCAAGACCCCCACGGCTCCCTCTCACTTTACCCTCACATCCCCTCGCCGGAGTGCCGCCGCCGTCGCTGGATTTCTTGCCGCCGAGCCGCTCCCGCCGCCTCCCCTGCTCTCTGTCTCTGTCGAGCGGGCCCCAGCCGTCAGCCTCCCCCTTCCCCTTCAGCACAAGCCCAGCCGCAGCCCAGTCACCTCTGGCCCAAGCCTTGCCCCCACGCCACGGGCCAGCTGCGCGAGGCCGAGCCTAGCCGGCCTAGCCGAGCAAGCCAGCAGCCGGCCCAGAGCCGAGCCAGGCCAGTCTCTTCCCTTCTGCGCCCGCGTGTATTTGGGCCGGTGCAATAAGATCCGGCCCAGCTTCTTTTCTTTATTTATTTGCTGCTAGAACTTTGTTATTTTTGTACCTTTAAAAATACAAATCCATTTTCAGTAAAATAAATTTCTATAAGTTCATAAAAATACACACTTTAATTTAAAAATATCATTTTCACCATTGCATTCATATTCTTGTATGTGCATTTATTGTGTGATTATCTGTTTGCGCTAGATCCGGATACCGGGGTCGTTGGAGCCGAGGACCTACCCATACACCCAGAACACTGGATTCACGGCAAGTCATTGTTGACCTTTTCCCCAAATGATTGTTGATCATATTGCCACCTAGATTTATAAATGCTTTTTGCTAGGATTGTGAATATGCATGACAAAAAATGCTAATTAATTAGGCTGATTAGTTAAATGCCTAGAAAATTTATTATTATCGTATAAACCTGATCCTTGTCAACCCTAGGAATATATAATTTGTTTATTGTCATTTCATTGATTAGTTGATCGTTAAATGCTTAGCTCTGCTATTTATTTTTGTAGTCGTCACTCTTATTCCATGTGAAATGCAATGTTTGAACTGCGTGATTTAAAGACAGTTGATACTGTCATGTTTGATAAAATGGGACTATTTGGATACAATAGTTATTGTTATAATGGGAAATTATTTTCGGAAAACCCTGATTTGGGTGGATGGTTGTATGGATTGGTGCAGTATGCACGAGAGTCGGGCCCAGTGTGGGAACCACCCAAATCCTTTAGGACTGAGTCCTTGAGGTAGACAAATTAAGTTCAACAGTGCGACCACGAGTGCTGGTATGGGCAGGCCCTGGTCGAGTACCCTTCAAGTTCTTAGTTTGGGCATCTCACTTGGTGGAATAGGGAGCGTAGAATCCGTAGCACACACACGGTGTCACGTAGACTATGAACCTATTGGCGCAAGAGGGGGACGCTGGCAACTGAGTACCAGCCCAGAGGTAGAATCCTTAGCGGAGATGCCTAAGCTAGGAATGAGTTGGTTAAAGACCTTGTGGTGGTTTACTTCGTAAATTACCTCTCGTGGGTAAAGCGTGCAACCTCTGCAGAGTGTAGAACTGTCTAGACATGTTGTGATTCCCAAGCTTCGAGCATAATCCTGAAATGCTTCTGACATAAATACCGATCCCTGATCAGTAGTGATCGTCTGAGGAATACCAAATCGGTAAATTATGTGTTCTCTAACAAAGTCGATCGCTTCAGTAGCAGTCACTTTCTTCAAAGGTACAGCTTCAACCCACTTAGTAAAATAATCCGTTGCTACCAAAATATACCGATGCCACTTGGACGAGGAAGGAAATATTTCTTCGATCATATCAATTCCCTAACCTCTAAATGGCCACGGCTTCACGATCGGATGCAAAATGGACGCAGGTGCATGCTGAATGTTTCCGAACTTCTGACAATCTTTGCAACATTTATAATATTTAAAGAGTAAAGTGCATGGCCGGTCCTTAAACTATTACAGATGTGTCATCTGGGTCCACGAACTAAAAAAATACAGAAGTGCATCCCTAAACTTGTTAAGTGTCTCGTTTGGGTCCAAATTACACTCGGATGACTAATCCTGCCACCGTGGACTGTCCACGTGGCATTTTTTATTTTAAAAAATTCAAAGAAATCATTAAATATCAGAAAAATTCATAACAATCATAAAAAATCATAAAATTCATTAAAAATATAAAAAAATAAAAATTCAGAAAAAATAAAAAACAAAAAAAAATTCTTAAAAAATAAAAAATCATTTAAAAAATAAGAAAATTTCAAAAATCATTTAGAAATAGAAATAGAAAAATGCAACAACAATGGCACCTGGATAACAAGATGACCCCATCTAGGTGCCATTGGCTGGGGTCATGAAGATGATAGAACTCTGCAAGACCCTAGTCAACAAGATGAATTTTTAATCATTTTTTTTTATTTTTAATGTTTTGTTTTCTGAATTTTTAAATTTTTTATGATTTTGATGATTTTTATGATTGTTAATGATTTTTCTGAATTGTTAATGATTTTTAATGAATTTTTCTTAATTTTTAACGAATTTTATGATTTTTGTCTGATTTTTAATCATTTTTATGATTTTGTATGAATTTTTCTGATTTAATGATTTCTTCTAATTTTTAAAATTTAAAATGCCACGTGGACAGTCCACAGTGGCAGGATTAGTCATCCGAGTGTAATTTGGACCCAAATGACACATTTAAAAAGTTCGTGGACCCAGATGACACACCCGCAATAGTTTA
The DNA here is from genome assembly GCA_005191435.1 of Raddia distichophylla. Lineage (NCBI taxonomy): Eukaryota > Viridiplantae > Streptophyta > Magnoliopsida > Poales > Poaceae > Raddia > Raddia distichophylla. Next base: position 4,014,544 of record SPJY01007910.1, on the reverse strand, counting down.
AGGACCGGCCATGCACTTTACTCATATTTAAAACAATCCTCTACCATCGTTTACCAGAAATATCCCACGGGCTTTAACATCCATCTCATCTTATATGCTGATTGATGCTTCCCACACAGTCCTTCATGAATTTCTCCGATTGCAATCTTAGTATCCTCTTCATTCAGACATTTAAGCAGTAACCCATCAAAACTCCGATAGTATAACTTGTCAATGATTAAAACGTACCTTTGAGCTCTCCTTTTAAGCTTCCTATCAGTTTTCCCCTGAGGATTTTTAAGATGACCGATAATCTCTGCCTGCCATCCTATCGGAACTGGATTTGCAATCGGAATAATTTTCAACTCCATGATCGGTAATTTATATCCTAACGCTTCCTAGGCTAAATCATTGGCCTCACAATTTTGTTCCCTAGGAATATGATGAATTGTGAATATACTGAAGTACCTGGCCAAATCAAAAGCCTTTTTCAGATATTCCCGAAGTAGTTCACTATGACACTCATATTTACCGATCATTTGGAAAACCACCAACTGTGAATCTCCATAAACTTCCACGGCAACAGCACCATTTCCACGGCAATAGCTCCAGCTTGAATCAACCATTCCAATCCTTGAATAAACGCTTCGTACTCCACTTGATTGTTGGTCAATCCAAAATTCACTGTAACGCTGAATCGGTAAGGAACACCACCAGGTGAAACTATAAAGATACCGATTCCACATCTCTTCTCACATACCGATCCATCAAAGAACATTACCCAGGGTAATAGAATCGAAAGATTAATTTCTTGATGGTGCGTGATGAAATCGGCTAATACCTGCCCTTTGACAGCTTTCGGAGATTCATACGTTAAGTCAAACTCGATGAGAGTATATGCCCACTTACCAAGTCGTCCTTTAATAATTGGAGCATTAAGCATGTACTTAACTACATCGGTTTGACAAATCACTTTGCATTCAGCGCCCAACAAATAATGCATAAGCTTAGTGCAAGTAAAGTATAAACAAAGGCAATATCTTTCCACTATCGTGTATCGGGTTTCTGTATCCAACAGTTTTCTGCTCAAATAGAAAATTGCATGATCCTTTCCATTGATTTCTTGGACCAGAACTACCCCTATAGTTTTATCCGATACCGATAGATACAACTTAAACGGCAAATTTTCTTTTGGAGCAACTAGAACAGGTGGATTTATCAACTAGTCCTTGATATCATCAAACGCCTTCTGCTGCTCTAGTCCCCAAACAAACTTATCGGAATTTTTCAATTTAAGTAACGGAGAAAACGGGATGATTCCTTAAGTAATGGAGAAAATGGGATGATTCTTTCCGATAAATTTGAAATAAACCTCCTTAAGTAGTTAATCTTACTAATCAGCTCTTGTAGGCGAACCTTATAATCTGGAGGTTTAGTGTTCAAAATCGCCTTTACTCTATCGGGATGCACTTCGATTCCTCTCTGATGCACCATAAACTTCAAGAACTTGTCGGCCGATACCTCAAAAGCACACTTCTTTGGATTCATCTTCAGGATCGCGTTGACTCTATCAGGATGAACCTCGATTCCTCTCTGATCCACCATAAACCCCAAGAACTTGCCAGCAGATGCTCCAAAAACACACTTCTTTGGATTCATCCTCATGCCATATTTCCGAAACCGATCCAACACGGTTATAATATCAGCCAAGTGTTGTTCTTCCTCCTGGGATTTAATCACCACATCATCAATATAAATCTCAACCAATTTACCGATTAAATCATGACAGATCAAGTTCATCCCCCTTTGATATATAGCTCCAGCACTAATTAGCCCAAAAGTCGTCACAACCCACTCAAATAGGATAGCACCAGAACACCTGAATGCAGTCTTATTGACATCTTCTTCGGCCATAAAGATTTGATTGTATCCAGCATTTCCATCCAAGAAACTGATAATCCGATTACCCAAGGCAGCGTCAATCAACCGATCGGCAATCGGCATTGGGTATTCATCTTTGTACGTTGCTTTATTCAAATCCCGAAAATCAATGCATACCCAAATTTTATTAGAATCCCTTTTTCCGACTGGTACAATATTTGATATCCACTCGGCGTATTTGCATGGCCGAATAAACTTAGCATCTAACAACCTTTGAATTTCAGCCTTTACTTGATCGTAAATTTTCCAACTAATCTTCCTTGGTGATTGCTTTACTGGCTGAAATCCAGGTTTCATCTTAATTTTGTGCTCAACTATGGATCGGTCTAGACCAGGCATCTCATGATACTCCCAGGCGAAATAATCAACCCGATCCTTAAGTATTTGGATAAGCCGGTCTTTATATTCCCGCGGCAACTGTTTACTGATGTAAGTGGGCCTCTCTTTACCATCGGTTCCAATATCGACTTTTTCGAGTTCATCAACCGATATAAAACCTTGGCCCATCTTATATTCGACTTCCTCTAGAGTCGCGGTTCCCATAAAAAACCCTCGTGTCCTTGAGTTACCGATTGCGCCTCCAGTGTTGTTGGTTTGAAATCCAATTTACTAACGCTGAGGAAATCACAATCTTATAAGGGTTTTCCCGATAATGCCTCCAGATTATCATGTATTTCGGCACAATCGGTTTCTGCGGTTAGGGCTTCTCCTCTGACCACTTCTATCTGCTCGCCAATCCATTGAATCAGAATCTGATGTAATGTCGATGGGATGCAGCAATTGACGTGTATCCAATCTCTCCCCAATAGCACGTTGTAGCTCCTCTTTCCTTCAATTACAAAAAATGCCGTTGGGATTCCTTTTCCTTCGATCACGAAGAAAGCCGTTGGGATTGTTTTGCTCCCTACAGTGAGCTCTATGACCAGAACCCCTTCGCTTCGGTCGGATTTCCATTAAAATCACACAAAACCATATTAGTCTTGACCAAATCTTTTGTAGATTTTCCAATTTTTCGGCACACAGAATATGGCATCAGATTTACAGTAGCTCCACTGTCCACCATCATTCTGGAAATCGGCTTTCCATTCATATATCCCATAATGAATAATGGCTTCAAGTGTAATCGGGAATTCTCTGGCTTTTTAAATATAGCGTCTTCAGCTCCCACCACTAGCTCTGCAGCAGCCTCTTCATAGTCACACATGAACTTTCGAGGTAGCACACAGACCATATTAGTGGCAATTGAAACCTCATCGGAATCCTTCTCAATAATAACAGCCGATTTCAACTTGGGCCTCCACTCTTGCTTGTCCCTAGCCGATCTCGTCGGCTTTACTTGCTCCAGCAGAGCATCCCTGAACTTCTCGGCTTCTGCTTCTTTAGCCTCAGCGCTCCTCATCCGTTGCAAACGCCGCTTCTGAGACTTCGTGATTCCACTTGGGCACCACTGCGGCAACAGCACCTTGGGAGGCCGATGCACATCGGTATTTTTGCTTATCGGACCATCCTCGGCTTTTTCACTAGGAAACACCAGCCGATCTTTTACCGATGTTCTCTTTGGTGGGATAAAGGCATGATTCATCGGACAGTTCTCCAGAGTAGGCAACGACATCCTTTCTTCCCAGCAATATCGGAAAAAAGGGCAATCCCAGTGCTCCATCTCCCAATCTTGATCATTTGAATTCCATTGAACAGTTTCCGGGGCATTCGATTTAACGCTCCGGCGAGGCGTTTCCTTAGCCATCCGGTCATATTTTTCCAATAGCTGATCGAAGGTTGGCTTTGGTTTTGGTTTAGTAATCGGATTACGCTCATGCCCGCGCTTCACCTCGCGCCATTCACCAGTTCTTTCACTGCCTCACTGGCCTGACGATTGGAGCTGTAGTTCTGGCTTCTCTTCCACCACGATTCTCCTAGAGCCAACAAGTACTTTAACCGATTGGAGCTCTCCGGATTATCGGCTTTCCTCTTAGCGTCAACCATCCCAACAAAACCGACTGGGAATGGTTCTGTGTCGATCTGCGAGTTTTTACCTTGATACCGAAGTTGCCCGCTTTCGATCGCTTTCTGCACCACTTGCTTGAACACATTGCACTCATTGGTAGAATGAGAGTAAGAGTTGTGCCACTTGCAATACTTCCGCTTTTTCAGCTCTTCAAGTGGAGGAATTACATGTCCCTGTTTAAGCCGAATCTGCTTTTCCTGCAGAAGGTGATCAAAGATCCGATCACATTTGGACGTGTCAAAAGAATATTTGTTGTTCTCGGAGCTTTTCGGCTTTATCCATCCCAGCTCGAATTCCTTTTTATTATTGACCCACTCGGCAATATAAGCACCAATATTAATCGGAGTCATCGGAGTACTCGATCTCATCTATGTCGACAATATTAATCGCTTTTTCTTTGCCCTTATTGTTGTTGTTGTTATTCCGATACTCTTTCTGGCCAGGGTAAGAATTATAGGAAAATCGGCTTTCATACAGCGCGATTTTATGGGCCAGGTGCCAAATATCGGCAAACTCCTGGTTGCCCACCTTCTTCTGATTGACAGGCAATAGACCCTTGAAAGCCAATTTCGCCAACTCATTGTCTGGCAGTGAAAGGCTGTAGCATCAGTTTCTCACTTCCCTGAATTGACGCAGATAATCATTTACCGATTCCCCAAACTTCTGCTTGATCATCATGATATCGGTAATTCTTGCTTCATTTTCCCCGGAATAAAAATATTCATGAAATTTCTTCTCCAGATCCGGCCAGGAAGTGATACTGTTTGGAGGAAGCGATGTGAACCAGTTAAATACCGATCCCGATAATGACAACGGGAATAATAGGCATTTGAGAGTGTCCTTCGATGCAGCCTCCCTACACAGCGCAAGAAATCTGGCAATATGCTCGCGCGTGGAGGTGTGATCACTCCCGCTGAATTTGGCATTCGCGAAGTCGGGAACTCGGTATTTATGCGGATATTCTGTTTCGTTGAAAGCCGATGGATACGGCATAGTGTAATGCGGGGCAATTTTAGGCGTGTTGAACCCGCATTGCCTCATCATGTTGTAAACTAGATTCTTTGTTATCTCTTCCAGGCTTTCATTCATTCCATGATTAATCGGCTGATAGGTTGGATCCAGAACTGGGATTACAGCCTGATTGTTTGGTATCATCTGAATCGGAGTCGGATTAATAGTCAATGGAGGACTCAGTTGGGAGGTTCCAGCATGTGATGCCCCTGGCTGAGCATAAGCTGGATACTGGCCTCCCCGATTCATCCCATGCGGAATATTCCGATTCATCTGATGAGCTTGTCCAGTCATGATATTGTGAAGTGCAGCACTAGTCCCCTCCTGGACGATCCGCCCTAAAACCGATGACTGGTCCAGCATCGATCGGTAAACAGAGCTATTGATCTGATCTCTTATCACTTCGGAAAAATCTCCGGTAAGCAGTGGATCTCCAATAGAGGTCTTCGTAATCTGGCCACTACACGTTTTCCGATAGCCAGTTAGCATTCTCTTCTTGTTCTCCTCATGGATCTCCGCGAGCCTATCTTTGATTTCCTTTTTCTGATCTGGGCTCAATTGGTCAAACGTCACTGCCTCAGCAGCGAGCTTGAGCGCCTCCAACGCCGCCTCGGTGTCGGTACGCGTCATGTTGTCGATCTTGATCCTTGGGGTCCCACCGGGCGTGCCAAAAAGTGTGTTGACACAAAAGGTTGACTCTTCGTGAACACACGTGCGGAAGCGTCAATTCTATGATTGTGTCACAACCAGAGACCAAGCGTGCCAGTCAATTTGACCTGTAAATTGACAAGGAGAAAATTGTCAGTAATATCGCCTTAATCGGCTTTTTGATATAGCTAGATCAGGTTATTCGTAATCGGCTTTGAATGATCCGATTACACGATCTATCGGCTTAATGCCAGATAGAGCAAGTAAATATAGATAAGCATTCAAATTTAAATCTTGTACTTCTTTTTGGTATTTTTATATAATATTAGCAATGAACCTCCATATCAATGCATTGGATTAAACCAAGAAACAGATTGAATAGATTGGTCAGGCCAAGACAGTATTCAGATCTAATTCTAGATATACACCAACAAACCGATTTAAAGGTTTAAAACCAATAAAGGTAGATGCAGTGCGAATCGGCAAACATTTAAACATGCAAGATCCTAAAGAAGGCATACACAAGATCGATTGAACGAGACAGTTGCATATATCGGATTCAGGAAAAGCATATGAAATACTTCACAATCGGCATTGCAGGATAAACACACATTACAGATCGATTAAATCGAGACAGTGCAACATGCGAGAACACTCTAAAGATCGGTAAATCCTGAGACAGTTTAGCATGGTTCGTATACATGAGATCAACATAAGGTTGGCTTCGGCCTTGGCTTGGAAATCGGATTATAATCTTGCCCGCGTTTTACCTCGCGCCATTCGCCAGTTTTTCCACCACTTCGTCGGCCTGCTGATCGGAATTTTAGTTCCGGCTTCTCTTCCAGCACAATCCTCTTAGAGCCAAAAAGTACTTTAAACCGATTGGAACTCTCGGAATCATCGGCTTTTCTTTTGGCATCAACCATTCCAACAAAACCGACTGGGAATGGTTCTGTGTCAATCTGTAAATTCTTACCCTGATACCGAAGTTGCCCGCTCTCAATCGCTTTCTGCACCACTTGCTTGCATACATTGCACTCATTGGTAGCATGCGAGTAAGAATTGTGCCACTTGCAATATTTCCGCTTCTTCAGCTCTTCGAGTGGATGAATCACATGCCCCTGTTTAAGCCGAATCTGCTTTTCCTGCAGAAGATGATCAAAAATCCGATCACACTTGGATGTATCAAAAGAATACTTGCCCTTCTCGGGACCTTTCGACTTTATCCATCCAAGCTCGAATTCTTTCTTGTTGTTCACCCATTTCGCAACATAAGCATCCATGTCTTTAGTATCGGAATCATCCGAGTCTTCAACTTCATCCGTGTCGACAATATTGATAGCTTTATCTTTGCCCTTATTATTATTGTTGTTATTCCGATACTCTTTCTGACCTGGATATGAATTATCAGAGAATCGGCTCTCATATAGCACGATTTTGTGGGCCCGGTGCAAAATATCTGCAAACTCTTGGTTGCCCACCTTCTTCTGATTGACCGGCAATAAACCCTTGAAAGCCAATTTTGCCAACTCATTGTTTGGCAGTGAAAGGCTATAGCATCGGTTCCTTACTTCCCTGAACCGACGTAAGTAATCATTTACCGATTCACCAAATTTTTGTTTGATCATCATGATATCGGTAATTCTTGCTTCATTCTCTCCAGAATAAATATACTCATGAAATTTCTTCTCCAGATCCGGCCAAGAAGTGATACTGTTTGGAGGAAGCGATGTGAACCAATTAAATGCCGATCCCGATAACGATAGTGGAAATAATCGGCATTTGAGAGTATCCTTCGATGCAGCCTCTCCGCACAGCGCAAGAAATCTAGCAATATGTTCGTGCGTAGAGGTATTATCGCTCCCGCTGAATTTAGCATTTGCGAAGTTGAGAACTCGATACTTGTGAGGAAATTTCGTTTCATTGAAAGCCGATGAATACGGCATAGTATAATGCGGTGCAATCTTAGGAGTGTTGAACCCGCACTGTTTCATCATGTTGTAAACCAGGTTCCTCGTCATCTCTTCCAGATTTTCATTCTTCCCGGGATTAATCGGCTGATAGATCAGATCTGGGACCGGGACTACAGCCTGATTGTTCGGTATCATCTGAATCAGAGTTGGATTGATTGTCAATGAAGGACTTAGTTGGGAGGTCCCAGCATGTGATGCCTCTGACTGAGTATAAGCTGGATATTGGCTTCCCAAATTCATCCCTTGCGGGATATTTCGATTCCCTTGAGGAGCTTGCCCAGTCATGATGTTTTGTAGCGCGGCGCTAGTCCCCTCCTGGACGATCCGCACTAAAACCGATGATTCATCCAACATCGATCGGTAAACAGAGCTATGAATCTGATCTCTTATTACTTCGGAAAAATCTCCAGTGAGCAGTGGATCTCCAATAGAAGTCTTCGTAATCTAGCCACTAAGAGTTTTCCGATAGCCACTAAGCATTCTTTTCTTATTTTCTTCACGGATTTCAGCGAGCCTATCTTCAACTTCTCTTTTCTGATCAGGGCTCAATTCATCAAACGTCACTGCCTCAGCAGCGAGCTTGAGCACCTCCAACGCCGCTTCGGCATCGGTGCGCGTCATCTTGTTGATTTTGATTCCTGGGGTCCCACCGGGCGTGCCAAAAAGTATGTTGACACAAAAAGCGATATTTTGCGAACACACGTGCGGAAGCGTCGAGTCTGTGCTTGCGTTGCAACCAAGGACCATGCGTGCCAATCAATTTGACCTGTAAATTGATAAGGAGAAAATTGTCAGTGACTTAGCCCTAATCGGCTTTTAAAGTTAGCCAGATCAGGTTATTTGTAATCGGCTTTAAATAACCCGATTACAAGATTTATTGGCTTAATGCCTGATAGAGCAATTACATGTAAATATTCTTTCAATTGCAAATCTCAAACTTATTTTTGGTATTTTTATATAATATTAGTAATAAACCTTCGTATCAATATATTAGATTAAACCACTAAATAGACTGAACAGATTAGTCTGGTCAAAACAGTATTCAGATCTAAATCTAGATGTAAACCTATAAACCGATTTAAAGGCTCGACTAATATGGGTAAATGCAATACTAATCAGCAAACATCTGCACATGCAAAATTCTAAACAAGGCATACGCAAGATCGATTGAACGAGACAGTCGCATATATCGGATTCAGGAAGAAACATCTGAAATATTCGACAATCGGCACTGCAGGATAAACGCACATTACAGATCGATTAGATCGAGACAATGTAATATGCAAGAACATATTAAAGATCGGTAAATCCCGAGATAGTTTAACATGATTTGTATACACGACATCAAGATGATACAGCCATGCATACGGGTTACAAGTAGAGAATTGATTATCCCATCGAGATAGCTCTACCTGCGAGTTGAAACCTTTCGACGAGGTCGATCGGATTCGAGAAAGTAGTTGTGCTTGTGTATGACGTGTATCTTTTCAAATACCTAAGGTCCTATTTATACTATTACAAATTCGATACCGATACAACTTATTTTACCGCGTCGCGAAGTATATCTTCTGATCAGAGCGTATTTTTCCGGAGTCCCACAACTATCGGTATTCTTCAATAATCTTTCTTCTTTGCCGATGAAGCGCATTTTCTGATTCGGCCCAATAATTCTGATATTTTTAGCCATTTCACTATATCTGATTTTCCTGCCAAATTTGGGTGTCAACAGATATCAAGGGGTAAAATTTTTCGGTACTTTGTATAATTTAAGGCTATCTGTTAGGATATGACTCTAAATATTAGTTTGACTAGCAAAATTGCGCGTGCATTGCAATGGGAGAAATAAAATCCTTGCACATGCAAAACACATTGTATGTAATATTTCATCAATGTGTTGCAACGGGAGGCAAAAAAACACGAACTAAAAGAATTTAGTCTGAAATTAGAAAAAAAAAGTTTTCGAAAAAATAATGACATTTATTTTAAACGCTACAAAACATGTTAAAATGATATGGTAAGGATGAACTAAGAAACCAAATATCTACATAATCAAGATATTAAGCAAAAGTAAACTTGAGGAGCCATATGCAATGATTCAATTCAAAAACTCTCTGGCAAAGATAATAGTGCCAAGCGGGCGAAGAGTGTGCAGAAGAGAGAAGGGGAGGTGGGAGATCTCAGCTGTTGGATTATCCAATGACTGAGATATCACCTGGAAAGCTCTATAAGTAGTCAACTGAGATATCACCTGGAAAGCTCTATAAGTAGTCAACTGCCATGGAGTCAGTCCCATATTGTTATTGTCAAGAGGGCTTGGAAAGCCTTTTTTTTTAAAAAAAATGAGTAACCAATTAAAACTCTACAAAAACAAAAAAAACCTACACCAGAGTTAGCTATTGATTCTAATTTAAGTCAAAACGAACATGCCCTGTGCTTCGCTGGAGATGGTATAAAGTTATTGATGCTAGAAATGGGGAACCAGACACAACTGGAACAAAAGGTAATATAGCAGCAATTTGTGTATATCATAGAACGAACACAAGGCATACAGATCCTCCACTGATCCAAAACAATTCAATAGTCAAAATTTCAAACGCTTCAAGGAAATAAGCAATGTCTCGAATCTTCTATTACATAAGTCATCAACAGTAAATAACAAGCTAAAGCAAGACTTCCCCATTTGCTCTTAGCAAAGATAAGTTCTAACAGACTATAAGCACAGAAGGCTCAGTCTTCATCCTCAACAACCTTGGTTCCCACTCCTTAGTCCTTCTGCTGGGATCTCAGCAACAGTGAACAGAGAATAAAGTTCCTCCTTGGCATCGTCCTCATCATTCCTCTTGCGGGCAATTCTAACACGGACTCGCCTTGGGACACTACGGATGCCACTGCTCCAGATGTGCTTGTTGAGTATCACATCAATGCGGACATCTGTTGTGCCCATCTGTTGTGCCCATGGCTTTTTGTGCAAACTTCCTTATCTTCTAATGGCATTTGGTGCCTTCTTCTTGATGGTGCTGTTGATTAGAAAATTATGAGTTATGTCACTTCTATGTAAATAATGACATTTATTTTAGACTCTACAAAACATGTTAAAAAGATATGGCAAGGATGAACTAAGAAACCAAATATCTACATAATCAAGATATTAAGCAAAAGTATACTTGAGGAGCCATATGCAATGATCCAATTCAAGCAATTCTAATATAAATCCCAAAGGTTCTAAACTGTAAAAATGTACTCTCAGTTAAACCTGTATATTCTTGGGCTATAGCTAATAATTCTCCGCCAATCCTTCGACACTGACCAGGTGGCCATGCTCTGCGTATATATACCTCCAACGCTGCTAAAATGAACAATGCTAGCCTTGTGACCTTTCTCGATCTGTGATTTTGTGATAACTAAATCAGGCTTAAACTTTTAAATCTGTGCGCGAAGATTCTTTATTTATTTTTCCTCCATCTCAGACAAAATCTTCCATAAATTGGCATCGGTGATATTCCATAAATCAGTGCTACAGTAAGAACCACAGACTGAAAGTGCACATGTGTACTATACGAGTATGTTGGAACAATATGATATTAAGAAAGAACTTGACTTACTATTGGTGCTCTTAAAGTACTACCAAAAGAATGATCCTTGTACCGGGCTCGAACTAAGGGCCTGTTTGGCAACAAAGTATTTCGGCTTTGCTTAAACCCAGGCGACTGGGCACGCCGCCGCGGCCGCCGCCGCGTGGGCCCGGCGCGCGCGCGTGCGTGCGCAGTCGCCTGGGCGGCAGCCACTCCCAAAGTATTTTTATAGTTTCAAGACAAAACCATGGTTTTGGAGAATACCAATGAGGTGTTTGAAAGCAACCTTAAAAACTCTGTTTTAAAAACCATAGTATTGACAATACCATGGTATTTTTGGAGTATTGTAGACTCCACTCCAACCCAAAGTTTTCTCACTTGTGCTAGCAAACCATGGTATTGAAAAACCATAGTATTTCATAGTCATAGCAAAACACAAACCATGGTATTACAAAACTATGGTTTTCAAAAACTTTGTTGCCAAACAGGCCCTAAACTCACAACTGCGCAGGGCTCAGTCATCATCACTCAGATGGCAGTAATAAATAGATGAATGCAGTCCAAAAGATGCTAATGAAATCAAAAGGCAAAACAATATTGCACTGTCGTAAGGTACCAAAGGCCAATTGTTACATTAGTATAAATGCCAAGATGCTAGGAGCAAAAACACGTAGAAAAATTAGGTAATTGCTTGTGCCGCAGAAGTAATAGTCGGTAATAGTCTACAATAAACCAGTATGGGAAGATTTCATTAAAGACAGTACCTTAAGGTTATCCTCCAGTATGTGTGTAAAATAATTTTGAAGTTCAGAACCACGAAAGTATGTTAAGATTTCCTGCCAGCCAGGTGGATTCTGCAATTGACCAAAGAAAGGGTAAATGTTCACGGATCAAAAAAACATGATCAGGAGAGAAATAAAAAGAACTATTTCCATGCCAAAGGCAAATATAAACTGAAAGGAAACAGGGAAGTCATCATACTTTGAATCGCCCTAAGTTAGGTTTTAGTTTGCCAGCAAACACTTTAATCTCAACATACTACTGGCCATCTCAAATTGGGCCTCTCAATCTGAACATACTATGTTATGGACCGGGTTTACTATCGCAAGAAGAAGAGGTTCCAGCCCGGCTTGGATCCAATTCGTGCCTTAGGAGAAGGCACTGACCCTAAATAGAAGTTTCCTATTTTAGTTAACTATTATTAGTAGGAGTCTGTTTACTAGTCGGTCTTAGTTATTTCCTGTTTTTATCTATTTCCATCTTTGTACGTGTGGGACTCTTTTATTATATAAAGAAGAAAACGGAGCCGCAACAGGCACGTTATTTGCCTCCAACCAGAGTTTAGGCGCAGCCAGTCGAAAACTGGCAACTACCCGGTGGAGCCGAGCGGCACCGCCACAACCCTCTCGATCAGGGCAGCGTCCAGGGACACGAGCATTCGAGAGAGAGAATCCAGCGGAAGCGTGGTGGGCCCGTAACCCACAGGTCCCAGGATCATTTGTGGTAACGACTGATAATGCCAGTCTTAAATTTCTCCTTGAACAAGCTTTGGTTATGCCTCCGCAACAGCACTGGCTCAATAAACTAATGGGGTTCGACTTTACGGTGGAGTACAAACCGGGTCGGAATAATCGGGCCGCCGACGCTCTATCACGGGCTTTTGACCTAGCAGTAGAGGTGGCCGAGTCAACCTGTTTAGCTCTCTCAGTGCCCGTCATCTCTTTGACTCAGCGATGGCACGAGGAGTTGCGAGGCGATTTGGAGGTCCAGGAGCGTTGTCGACTTATTTTGGCTGCACCGAAGCAACAAAATTAAATAGCCGACAATGGGTTACGGGCATCTTCATCATGGGAAGTTAGCAATGGATTACTTTATAAGTCTGGAAGGTTATTTTTCCCGGTGACCTCACCCCTTCGGGAACAAATCATATCGGCTTTCCATGACCTTACGCATGAGGGAGTATACAAGACTTTCCAAAGGATTCATAATTTGTTTTATTGGGAGGGGCAGAGGCATACTGTGGAAATTTATGTAGCACAATGTCGGGTGTGCCAACAAAACAAGTCAAGTTCCTTATCGCCAGCAGGCCTACTACAGCCCCTACCTATCCCACAACATGTTTGGGCAGATGTTTCCATGGACTTCATTGTGGCTTTACCCAAATCGCAGGGGCTAACAGCTATATTGGTCGTGGTGGATAGGCTCTCCAAATATGTGCACTTCATCGCTCTGCGGCGACCTTCCTCTGCTTCCGCAGTTGCTGATCTTTTCTTTGACCAAGTGGTGCGGCTTCATGGGATACCTGAGATCATTGTGTCAGATCGTGATCCAGTCTTCACAAGTGCATTTTGGCAAGATCTTTTTAAACGGTGTGGCACTCATCTCTTGACTTCTTCGGCTTACCATCCCCAAACCGATGGCTAGACAGAAGTGGTTAAACGGACGGTGGAGATGTATCTTCATTGTTTAGCAGCCGACCATCCTTCTTCTTGGGCTCGTTTGTTGCCGTGGGCTGAATTTTGTTATAATTCTTCTTACCATTCTGCATTGCGGATGACACCTTTTGAGTTGGTTTATGGACGGCCTCCACCCAGTTTGCTTCCCCATAACTCGGGGTCTTCGGTCATTGATAAGGTAGATTGCCAATTAGTAGACAGGGATGCCCTCTTGGATCGCGCTCGTCACCATCTTCTCCAGGCACAAAACCTCATGAAGCAGTATTACGATGGCCAGCATCGTGAGGTGAATTTCAAGGAAGGGGATTGGGTATGACTTCGCCTTCAGCATCACCGACAGCTCACGCTTCGTTCCTCTAATTACACCAAGTTGTCACCTCGGTATTATGTGCCATACAAAATTATTGCGAGTGTCGGTAAGGTGGCTTATCATCTTGATCTTCCACTTTCTGCTCGTCTACATGATGTCTTCCATGTTTCTATCCTCAAGGCTTATAAGGGCACTCCACCGGACGCACCTCCTCCACTGCCAACCGAGGTGTCAACCACTTCGGAACCAGTTCAACCAGCTCCACATCGCCTATTGGGTCAAAGAATTGAGAAGGGCCATCGACAATTTTTGGTTCATTAGGCAGGAGAACCGGAAGACGAAGCTACTTGGACTGATGTTGTGGTGCTACGCCAATCCTATCTAGATTTTTCGCTTGAGGACAAGCTCAGTGTCGAGGGGGGGGGAGACCTGTTATGGACCGGGTTTACTATCGCAAGAAGAAGAGGTTCCAGCCCGGCTTGGATCTAATTCGTGCCTTAGGAGAAGGCACTGACCCTAAATAGAAGTTTCCTATTTTAGTTATCTATTATTAGTAGGAGTCTGTTTACTAGTCGGTCTTAGTTATTTCCTGTTTTTATCTATTTCCATCTTTGTACGTGTGGGACTCTTTTATTATATAAAGAAGAAAACGGAGCCGCAACAGGCACGTTATGTTGCCTCCAACCAGAGTTTAGGCGCCGCCAGTCGAAAACTGGCAACTACCCGGAGGAGCCGAGCGGCACCGCCACAACCCTCTCGATCAGGGTAGCGTCCAGGGACGCGAGCCTTCGAGAGAGAGAATCCACAACATACTACCTGTTATTAATGGAACATTTGAATATGAACATACTACCGAACATCTTAAATTAAGAGTCTGAACTGAACTGAACATACTACTGTATTGGAGATCTTAATGGAATATTTTATGAAGTGTAATATCTGAATACTACAGCATACCTTGCCATATTGAGCAAAGAAAGACTGAAAATCTTTGAGCTTTACGTTATATGGAAACAGTGATGCAGCAATTGTCCTGGAATCCACTTGCTCTATGTGAAAGAGCAGGAAAACATGAGAGCAGCAGGCAGCAACACAAGCAAGAAACTGAGCCATCAACATGTTCAGATGTAAATGTAATACTGCAGGGCGTTCTAGGCTGCCTCGGTCTGCTGCCAGAGAATGGAGTCATAGCATCAAAGTTTCCCATCCTGCTGCTAGGAGTAGCAGGAATATGCAGCTTGGCGTCTTCAGCAATGATGAGCCACAAGAACAGAAGTTTGAACCATCACCTGTTAACAAAATTTACATTCCCTTTTTTGGTTAAAACCAGTTAAAACAATGAGAATCCATAAAAAGGTTGTGCTTAAATCCCAGAGTTGAAGTAAATTTAGTATTTACCAACTCAAGTGTTAGACAGGTTGATTCATAACAGGTTGACTGCAGAAAAGCTATGCTAATTTTGTAAGCACAAATTGCATAAACAATATTGTTTAACTTTACATCTTAAAACAGTAAAACCTCTCCACACCACCTAAGAAAACCAAATCCTTTTATTTTCACATGATTGCCCTATGTCCAATATACTTCAAATATTCATTGAATAACATCCAAAAATATAGGATAAAACAAACTACAGTTGTGGATGATGGATTGATTGTTTGACGATCTCTAAAGCAAACTACAATTGTGAATTACGGACTGGATTGTTTGACTAACAATCTCTAAAACTCAAACTCTCAATATGCCCATAAAAAAATATCAAAGCATAAATGACATGAACTACCCCATCTATGCGGGCCAACATAAAGAGCTCCACCAATTTTGCTTAATTTATCTTCAATAAATAGTATTGACCGCTATTTACTGATCATTGACATTAGCCATCCAAGCGATCGTTGATGTTTGTCATCCAAGTTATGCCACGATAAAGGTTTCAGAGTGTGACATGGGTTTAAAATATTCTCTAAGCTCAGCATTGTTATGACAAATCTTGAATTATTAAATATCTAAACATGTAAAACTAAATGAAACGCTATATGTAATTTTCTAGACCCAGGGACGTGCTTGGTTTTGAATTTTTTTTAAGATATAAACATCTAGGCAATATGGCAACCCCATCAGACTTGCTATATAGCAACATACATCACAATTCTAGTAGTAAAAACTAAAAGGACACAATATTCGTATTGTACAATAGCAGGCTTGGTCTGTAGTTATCTTCGTTTTATCTGACAGAAATTCCTGAACACGGCCAGAAGGCCACTGCTGCTGAACATATGATGCTTCAATGGCAGCAACCTGGTGGACAGGAAGCACTGCAACCGTCGATGGCAAAGGCACAAGGTCAGCCTCCTTTTGCAACATGGCAGCAGTTGCAGTCAAGCCAGATCCAATAAGATGTTCATGTATTAGTTGCAACAGTTCCCTTAACATGAAAAGCATATTAGGCACATGTTAAATAAACCAAGGCACAATAACATATGCAATGCCCTCTATTGTAATGAAACATAAATGGGTAACATCAACTGTAACATCCCAATTTGGGAAATTCTACAAATGTTTGCCAAAATTCAAAATCCGTTCGAAATTGAGCTTGGCCTGACATGTGGGTCCCACCGCCGATCACTGTAGCACCCTCTCTTTTCTCTCTCTCTTTCTCTGTTCTTCTCTCTCCTCTCCCGCGCGTGTTCACTGTTCTCTGAGCCGTTGCCTAGCCTTTCCCGTAGCCACGTTCCTACTTTGTCTCCCTGCATCGCCGCGCTGCCCCGCGCCGCGCGCTGACCCCCATCATGGCCGTGCCGCGCCATGCCCCGCCGCCTGCAGCTCTGCCCAGCGCCGTGCGTCACTGTGCCGCACCGCGCCCCCCACAATTGCCGAGCCGCGCCGCGCGTCCAGTCACTTCGCCTGGTGCACCTCCCGACCAAGAGCACCACCAAGTGCTGCGGAAGTCGACGGAGCTGTCGTATTGCCGAAATTTCTCGCCAACCCGAAACCCTTGGCGAGCAACTCTCCGTCGATATCTTCTTCCTCGGTTCGCTATTTTTCAATTCCTTCCGTCCTGAGAATCCTTAAGGCCTCACGAGTATTTCCCCTCATCTAATTTGGCTAGTGTGTGGCCGGAGATCGTCGCCGCCGTTGGCCTATTTCGGTGCCACCGTGGAGCTCGCGCCGACATGCCGTCTCGAGCCTTATCCGAGCTCTTGCGTCCCTCGGTAAGCACCCACTTCCCTCCCCGATGCTCTTCCACCGTCCAAGTCGGTCGTAGCTTTACCGTAGCGCCGCCCGTGCACCCTATGTATCGCCGCCGTTGTAGCTCGCCGCGCCGCCGTGTCCGATCGCCGGTGACCATGTATTTGGCACCGTTAGAAGCGCGCCGTCGAGACGAACCCGTAGAGCCCAAGAACATCTTTGATTTATGGTTTCTATATATTAAAAATAGAAGGAGACTTCCAAAGATTAAGGAAAAATTATGGAAGGTACTAGATGCTGTATAGAGCCTAATAAAAATATAACTTTGCATAATTCACTAATACATTTTTATATAAAATTAATAACATAATTACTTTAGTATTTATTAATTAAAACAGCAAAACAGCTCCAAAATTCCTTTAAAAAAATTACATAGAATACTAGACTTAATATAAATCATAGGAAAAATATAATTGTGCCCTTAACTTATAGAAATTTCTATAAACAAATTTATGTGGGCATTTTAAGGTCTTATTTATTAGTTTCGAACAGTTCTAACGTGACAAACTAATAACCAACTATTTTGTATACATGCAGGGTTCCGGTTCAGCGGCTCATGGTGAGATCCGTGGCCAGGAGGGAGGAGACACATCGGTGACCCAGGAAAATCCCAACTGGGTCACCGACCTCTTTGCGAGCGCCCCGCCGCTATTCACCCAGCCGCCTAATCGCCCAGAGAACCCACCGGAGAACGATCCTTGGCCTGATCAGTAGCTAGCTAGCTTTACTTTTGAGTTTTATACTTTTAGTTGGAAACTTCGACTTGAATTTGTTATTTGATAGCTTGTGGACTTTGATATTCTATATATGTGCTTGTGGATATGTCGTATTGTTTAATTTGTGTATTTCGTTGTTTGGATGTGAAGTTTGGATGAATTGTGGTCGCATATATGCGACGAGGGGTATATATGAATTGCTGGGTATTTTGGGTTGGCAGGTGCGGCTGTTGCAGCTGCTGGGGGCGGCGGCGGCAGCCGCAGAAATTTGTGATTTTTTTACAATTAGCAAAAATATTTTTTTTTCTGCACTCCATATTTCTCGACGGCTTGTACAGAGCCGTCGACACTAAATTTCAAGGAGGCTGTGTCGACGGCCAATACATAGCCGTCGATACCGCGTAGCAGTGGGGGCTGTTTCGACGGCCTGCTGGCAGCCGTCGAGACTAGTGCTCTGCCCACGTCACCTGGCCATGTCATCGATGGGACCCACAGGAACTTGTGTCGACGTTTTTTTTTTTTGCCGTCGAGACAGAGCCGGCCATGCCAGTAACGGCGTCCGCGGGGTCTTTCTCGACGGTGTACGCTGTTGCCGTTGACACTAAGTGTTTCGACGGCCAGGCCGTCAACACTACTTGATTCTCTCGACGACCTTCACTCGACGGCTACGTCTCGACGGCTGGCCGTCGATACTATTTAAACCCGACGGTTGTAGTATTATTATCGACGGCTTTTGCCGTCGAGTCTGTTGCCGCCTCCTGTAGTGATTATGTGGCTCCCTACATGGCGTTTCAAAATATAATGCGTGCATCTATTAAAAAAAAATCAACATTTGTAACTTTTGACTAATAATTAAGCCACAAAGATATCTCTATATGATTAGTGTTATGCATGTGATATAATTGGATTCATAATTCAAAATACTTTCATTTTCATATTATGTTAATTTTGTGATTGTTGATATTTTGTGAAAGGAACTAATAGTCAAAGTTCTACATTGGAGACCATATCAAAAAAATTTACGTAATACTTTGAAACGAGGGAGTATATATTTGTGCCAGTTCGATCGTAATCCAAAACGTACAACATATAATTGATTATATGTGTCGGTGTTTTTACTATTAAGCACCGGTACATTTATAATTTTGTCGCTTGTCTATATAGAACAAGCACTACTAACCTCATGATGTTAGTTCTGTACTCCTATATGAACTGAACTGGTATTAATGTATATATTGGTATACATGACTTGTTATCCTGTAATGCATGAACGTGCAGTTATCCACGCACCAGTACGGGTACCGTAGGATGTTCTTGACCTTCATGGTTCGGAACAGCAGCGGCCGCCTGTCACGGCCGCTCTCCAGGTCCGATGGTTCCGGCTGGGGGACGTCCTCCCAGCACCTGTCCTTCACAGCCACGGCGCCCTTTTTCTTGGCGTCAGGCTCGTCGCCGCCGTAGCCGTGGCCGTACGCCACGGCCACTGTCGCTCCGGCGTGAACGCCGTTGCGGCCGGTGAAGTTCGCGAGCAACGGCTTGCTGAGGCCGGCGGCGGCGTCGCTCTCGCCGGCAGCATCCGCGCCGGCGCCGGTCACCGGCGAAGACATGGCCTGCATGCCTGCACGCGTGCGCACACACACAAAGCCATATGTTACGAGGATTGAGAGCACGAACGAATCAATTCACGAGTGCTACACGGTATGCATGTTAATGCAGTTATATGGCGCCATTGTTACCCGTGAGGATAACGCAGCGCTGATGCTAGCTATCAGTCAGAGAGATGGGAGGTCTGTGCGGTACGCTACAGCTAGCAGATGCCCCCGGGTGTACGTATATATACACATACTGTAACATCCCAATTTGGGACAACTTGAAAAATTCCGCAAATTTTGCCAAAAATCAAAATGCGTTTGAATTCAACCTTGACCCATGTGGGCCCCACCGCCAGTCACTGTACCATGCCCCCTTTTCTCTGTTCTCTCTCTCTCCCTCGGCTGTTTCTCTCTCCCTGTGCCAACCCGCGCCGAACGGGCGTCCTTGCGCACTGTAGCCGCGCTGAGTCGCCATGCTGGCCGTGCCTCGCGCTGACCCCATCATGGTCGCGCCGCGCGTGCGTCCTTCCGCCGCGCCGCGCCATGCCCTGTCCCGCCGCCTGCAGCCGCGCCGAGTCTGCGCCGCCTTGTCACGCTCCACTGCCCCCTATGCGTCCCAGAGCACGCCCCGTGTTCCTCATCTCAGCCCGGCGCCTATAAAAGACCACGCGGTCCCGCCGGCGTCGAATTTCCATTTCCCCCAAATCCACCGCCCGACGGCACCGAAGCAAATCCGACGAACCAGTGAGCCGTTGTGCAATTGCTCTGGCCCAGTGCTTCTCGAGACCCTCTTAACCTTTTCCCCCATCTAATTTCAGCTGAGGAGCATTGGGCCGTCGGATCGACGTCTCCCCTGTTTCGGCCGCTATCGGCATCTTCGCCGCCGGTCGCCTCTGGGCCCCTTCCATTCCCTGTCAACGCCGCGGTGAGTCTATCACGCGTAGGTCTCACCGATCGGGGCGCTCCTGCAAGCGCTGGTTCGAAGTCCCGGTGCTGAGTCTCTATCGCGTGGACCCCCGGTCCCACATGTCCGATCTAGTGGAGACGCCTAGCGTAGTTGACGTTTTCTAATAGCGCTAGCTGGCGCCCTCCCGAAAACCGTCTTCTGCATCGCCGCTCCAGCCATGCGGGCGCGCGTGCGCAAATGGGCCATGGGCCGTATCTTCGCGCTGGGCCGTCCGTCGGTTGGCTCGACCCGACTCGATTTAAAGGTTTTTCCAGCAATTTGCCATTTAGTTAATTGCCGGATATAGTTTCTGAATTTCTAAAAATAGCCAGAGACTCTCAAAAATTTTGGAAAACTTTAGATAAATATTAGAGACCATTTATGATTTTATAAAAATACTACCACGGCCACTGTATAAAGGAAATTGCCACTGTTAGTTGAAAATGAGAATTTTCTTATATAGAATGATTAAGCTAATTCTAGGGTAATTGTTTGTTTATTAATTAACAACTTAGATCCCAATTATTCTTTAGAAAATATATTAGCTAAATAAGTGCCTTAATAATTCTAGGAATATTTAAAAATAACATTTCCACTTATATACATATATTTGTATTTATGTATGCACTCATAGGAATACTTATTTTCTAGACACCAACCATTAACTAGCTTTTCCTTAAAATAAAATTGTTTAAGGTGCTGACCTAGAAATATATATAAAAATAATGTTTAAAAACCTAGGATTAACTCTTTACCTAGGATGCTTAGGTATGTTGTCAACTTCGTTAAACTATAAGCCGATCATCGGTGAAACTTCTATTAGTCGTCATTTTAAGCTACCAAGAAACCCTAATCCCACTGTCACGAAATTATCTTACAAGGTCGTATTTTGGGGTTTAGTAGACTAATATATTCTATTAATATTATTTATTAATGCTCTAGCCATGCATAGCATATCATACGATAACCAGGTTCGTCAATCGACCTTAGGCTTAATGACGAAGCTAGAACCTAGATCGAGCATGCATCATGATTTTCATTGCATTATTAGTAGTAATTATTGGTTGTTGGTATGTTTAGACGTAGGCGACCCCGAGGGAAGATTTGGGGACGCTCAAGAGGACCACCTACCGGAACAGGGCGAGTTAGCACTTACTGTTTAGATGTGATCCGTATTAGGGAGAGACAACGACTTTCCCTAGTGCGGGTTAACATCACTATTATCATGATTCATACTCAGTTTTCCTTAAACTATATTGTTTAATTATCAAATTGCATGCTTAGTAGATTGCCTATTTGTTAATCATGTTATACTTATACATGCCTGTCTTGAGCTGTTTAGCTTTAATGACTATCTTGATTGTCATTGCTCCTGTTAGCCTATGATTAGTTTGGTAACCACTTTAACCCTACTTAATGGGTAAAACTTGCTTAGACCTGCTTAGGCTTAACAAATCTTCTGGCTAATCGCTATAGAACGGTGAACCGATATTCACCGGATATTCATTATTCTCATTTAATATGGCATGACATTTGACAGTTAGGGCTGGTATATGCATGTTGGGCTGTTTGTGGGCATGGATATGTGGGAACTTGGTCTGTTTTGGTCGGTCGGTTGGGAAAGTCCAAGTGTGTGGTGGGGTGTGGTCAATGACCGTGGAAGTAGAGAAAGAACGGTGGGTTGATTGTATTCGTTTGGCAGAGTTTCGAAACATCTAGCCTTTTCCTTTAATAAATCCACCCGTGAGATGTTCTGGGAAAATAAATTAATAAAGAACTATAGCCTAGGTTCATCTCATTATTTAGGGGCCTTAGATTATCGTCAACTCCGATAACTGCCCAAGGTATTCGTTTGGCAGAGTGCTGAAACTGTCCCAGGTATTCGTTTGGCAGAGTTCTAAAACTGTCCCTAGATTCGTTTGGTAGAGTGCTGAAATTACCAGGTGTATGAAGGAAGCGTTTGGCAGAGTGCTGAAACTGCCCGGTGTAAGAAGTGGTATGGATTGAGGTGATTTGTAAGCTGATTGGGTTTATGACCGAGGGTTGGCCAATTTGTGCGTTAATTGAGTATAAGCTGGTATGGATTGAGGTGATTTGGGGTAAGCCGGTTGGATTTATGGTCGATGGTTGGCCGATTATGGGTTGAGTTATGGAAAGGGTTTGTCGATTTGTGTGTTGGTTGGTCGTCTTGAATGGCTGATATTTGGGTCTGGGATGCATGATTAAGATGGAAACCTCTGATCTATTTATAATAATACAAGTGTGGGCTAATGCTAGTTAGGTTATTTTCAAAAGTCTTATAAACTTGGCTTTATGCAAATAAAATAACCCTTTCCACCAAATAAAGCCCTCTACACTAAATGCATTAAGTGAAGTGTTAGCTAGCCAGCGTTTGGATGACGCTGACCTCGCCTACTTACCTTCTTTAGATGATGGAGTCGAAGATGACCCCTACGCGTGTCTCGGAGATGACGGACAGGACCATGGTGGACCTGACCATGGTGGATCCGAGGAGTCTTAGGGGGCCGCTCCAGTCGCTGATGGACCGTAGTCGATAGGGATTCCTTTGGGTGATTATTTTGGTGTCCGCTGTACTCTGAACTATTCCTTGTAATCTAAGGCGTGAACAGGCCGCCTTACTAAAGTATCCTATGGGAGCAACAATGTGGTGTAATATTCAGAAATTTATTTTATCAATGTGTGCTTGTATCGGCTACTTGGTCTTCCGTGTTAGCGTACTGATCTAGAGGCTAGTGCACGGGATCGTCAATCCTCAAGGTAAGTTAAATTTGAGGGGTGACATGCCTGCAGGCTGCCGTGGTCTGACACACCATCGTCGTGCACCGCGGTAGCATGTGGAGTCACCGCGTGTTCGCGTCAGTGCGCTGCGCCGGTTGTGCATGGTGCATGCCCCGTGCAGCAGCCACCCGGCCATAGGCTGTGGAGGATCAGATCAGGCAAGCGAGCACACCCAATTAATCGGCAACTTGGCAGCTAAATTTTCCCGCAGTTGTTGCCAACACATCACGCGTTCGATAGGGGAGCTGAGCAATCTGCCTGATTCTGCTCTCGAAGTTAGGCCGCCTGCACCATCAAATGTCTCATTTTGGGATGCATGCTCCGCCATTGGGTTAGGAATAGGCCTCCTCATGGAGCAGGAAAGGAGGAGGGACGGGAACAGGGGTACTCCTACTAGTTCGGCCAGGCCCTGTGCTGAAGCCCACCTAGGCCGTCGTCTGGATTCATCCTTACCATAAGCTAATTTGGAGTGTTTGTCGATCCAGTGGCACTTTTAGACCTACACGATGAGGAAGGTGGGTGCCTAGGCGCACTCTACTTAAAACAACTACATCCATCTGCATGAGGGTGTGCCTCACTCTTGCACTATAGAGAAGCACATGACAAAGGCACAACCAATCGTTGCAGTGTAGCTAAGATTGTACTACCTCCGGTCACAAAAAAAGTCGCCATCAACGGCTACTTCTTTTGTGACCGGAGGGAGCATCGTAATAACTTGAGAGAGAGAGAGAGAGAGAGAGAGAGAGAGAGAGAGAGAGAGAGAGAGGCGGGGGAGGGATAGGTCAACCATGAGATTTTTGGAAGCTGCTAATGACAACAACTCTGCCTCACCTTCATCAACATCCCCTTTTTTACCCCATATATCCACTATAACATACGTCTCATCCTTATTCCACTTGCTACCTATATTTTACTCCTAAATCTTAACCGGCGTATCTTTTATAGCCATGACATTGTTTATAACACTTTTCATGATTTTCATTCCTTCTCCCTTTTCTATATGGGCCACCCAATACCTTCTTCTCTCCCTATGTCTTCTCTGCTCCTCTCCTCGTTCCTGAGTGCCACCTCTCCTCCCCTCTGCTAGTCATGTGCAATGTCTACATCCAAAGACCACACCGCCTCTTTGCCTCCTTATCATCCTCCTCTGTGCCTAGGCGGCAGTAGCTCCTTATCACCCTCTTGCGTGGTTGGCAGGTGGTAATATTTGGAACTAGTGCAAGGGCGAGCCGAGGTAGAGGCTGAGCGACTATAATAGTAGGAGCGACCAGTGATAGATAGGGGTATAAATGCAACGACGAGAGGTGGCAACGATAGAGGGAGTTTGACGATGAGTGGTGACGATGAGTGGAGGCGGCGGAGTTGGGAGGGAGACGAATTGACGGTGAGTCATTTGATCTTGCTAGGAATCTATGGGCGCTATTGGATTTCACTTATTGAACATGAACGAGGTGTAGAGAGGAGGTGATGTAGCCAATGTAACAGCCGTTCGATCAGATGGAGATTGATATAGACCATTTATAGCAACTTAAACTCCCTGTGGACCATTGATAATACTTGATTATCACTATTACATAATTACGGATGGTTTAAAACTGTCAACGATGACGATTTCAAACCACCAATGATGACCTTTTTGTGCTAGTGTTGACACGAAAATTAGTATTTCGCAAACACACCACGGAAGCGTCAAATCTGTGTTTGTGTCGCAACCACGATTACCAAATGTGCCAGCCAATTTGACCTATGAATTGACAAGGAATAAACTGTTAGTATTATAGACCTAATCGGCTTTGAGACACAGCCAGATCAGGTTTTAAAGAATCGGCTTTAAGAAATCCGATTATAATTCTATCGGCTTAACGCCCAATAGAGCAATAAACATGAATGAACGTTTAAGCATGAATTTCTTTCATCTCTTTTGTTTATTTTATAGATAAAATTAGCCGTAAATCTCTAAATCAATTCATTAGATTAAACCAGGAAACAGATTAAATAGATTGGTCGAGCCAAGACAGTATTTAGATCTAAATCCAAGTATAAGCTTATAAATCGATTAAAGGTTAACACAACCAATATGGGTAAATACAATGCTAATCGGCAAATAATCTAGACATGCGAAGCCCTAAAACAAATACACGCAAGATCGATCAAACGAGGCAGTTGCACATATCGGATTCAGGAAAAGCAAATAATATAATTGATAATCGGCATTGCAGGGTAAATACATATTACAGATCGATTGAACGAGGCAGTGTAACATGCGAGGACATGTTAAAGATCGGTAAAAACCGAGACAGTCTAACATGCTTTGTACACATGAGATCGGAACAATGCAACCATGCATACAGGTTACAAGAAGAGAATTGATTATTTCATCTAGATATCTCTACCTGCGAGTTGAAACCTTTCGACAAAGTTGATCGGATTCGAAAAGAGTAGTTTGTGTTTTGTGTATGTCGTATATCGTTTACACGAGACTTGGGACCCTATTTATAGTGAAATTACAAAGCCGATACCAACACAACCTAATTTATCGCAACCAAGCCGTTGAAGACTCCTTCTGATCAAAACTTCGTAATTCTCCTGAAATCTTGGAATTATCGGAATTATCTTTTACATACTTTTTCCTTTGATAACTATGCCCACATCCTGATGCAGCCCAATAATTCCGATGACATTGGCCCATTTATAATATCCGATTTACCTGCCAAATTTGGGTGTCAACAGCTAGTAACAGCCTCTTGGCATGGAGTAACCTTTGGGTAGCCTCTCTTCTCTTTGTCATATATCGATCTTAACTTCTCTCTCAGGCATGACATTGTAGCCTTGCTAATCAAAAAAATGTTAAATGTCGCTAGCGCTAAAGATGTGATCATTTGCAAGGAATAACTTCCATGAAAGAACATCCATAGCTCTAGCTGTGGACAGCATTGTTGACTCAAAAACGGTATGCTCGCCTTTGTGATGTACTTTGCTTAGGTATTCACCTTGGCCCTAGAGGGCCAGAGTGTATAGGTAGTGTAGGCCTACAATAGGCAAAAGAATCTCTAACCAATTGTCCTGCCAAAAATGAATTTGAGAACCATCCCACACACGAAATGATCCCGAACAGAGGAACTCATTCTCAACCTTCATATAACTATTACAAAAATGAGAATATCTAGTATGAGCTAGATTAACTAAATACATAAGGCAAGCGCCACAAATCAGACGTTCGATGGGAAGATTCCCATGCACGACAAACGTTAGCGTGGAACCTTTGAGAAATAATTGTGGAACCTTGCGAAATGTATTGATAAACCTTAAAAAAATATACATATGAAACATGCGTGAACACTAGTGAATCTCGAAAACAAACTATTGAAACTCGGAAAAGTTACCGATGAGCCTTGAAAAAAGATTGATGTACTTTTGGTAAGTGTTGATGAACCCTGCAGTGAAACTTGCTTAAATACTAATAAAATCTAGAAAAATTGTAGGTGAAGCTTGCTAAATGTATTGATGAAACTTGACAAAAAAAAACAATGAAACTTGGCTACATAATGATGTAACTTGATGACTGAAAGGTTCTGATGTTGCGCAATGATAAAACTTGCGAATGGACGCCCACTTGGTAGTGTTTTCAAATACATATTTGTTTCTAAGCAGGTGCTGCAAACAATATTCTTATTTAATTTAAACAACCAATTAGTAAGAAGACATTTATTTTAGGGGTGAATTTTTTATACTATTGCAGAAGTTTCTTATTATCCTATATGTCATAATTGCGTCTATGATATATGGGACCGGAACCCACCTGTCATAGACACATGCGATGGCATACAGGATAGTGCAAATGCGGTGGCAAATAAGATATTTTCCTTTATTCTGTATGTCTACGTGGGTGAATACCCAGAGTCTTGTTCTTTGGGGACGACAGATAACTTTATAGTTTCTGCTAGTTTCTGCTTGCTGTCTTCTTCGTGCATGCAATAAAAAGAAAGAAAAATAATTTGTTGCCACTACACGCGTGCTCTCGCTCTCGTTCCACAGCACTCTTAATTCCATCTGGCTACAAATCGAGAATAACAGACACATGCGCATGCATTCTGCATTGGAGCTAGCGTTTTACTACGTAGTTTTTAAGCTTGCATCGCAAAAATCAGATCGAACGGAACATGCATGAGTATATCTCTATCAATGAACGCATGCGTGTACCAATTTATTTCCAATCAACGTTCCTATAGTTAATTGCATTGCGCTAGAAAATAGATTAACTAATTGTAGCCTATCCCAGATTGGAAGGTGCAAAACTGAAGTTTCTGGGTCTCTTCAAAACGTCTTTTAATTAAAATTTGGGAGCGGCCGCACCGCAGTCGCCTGCGATCGGGCCCGTGCGCAGGCGATTTTTCTGGCCGTTGGATCTTGATCCAACGGCCAGCACGTGTGACTCCTCTGCCCTTTTGTTTCTGACGTGAGCAACGACCGATCTAGTGCCGTCTCCCCCGATCCCTTCATCTTCCTCGCGCGGCCCGCTCCGCACACCTCCGCCACCGCCGCCATCTCCGGCAACCGCCCAGGCCGGCGGCACCCTCGCCGGCCCCGGCCGGCGGCACCCTCGCCGCCGGCCGGCCGCTCCGCCTCCAACCCTCCCACCGCTGGCGATATGATGCACTACTACGGTAGATTGTCTTATGCATCACGCGTGCCATTGCTTGTATGTTGTAATCTGAATTTTTATTATTTAATCTCCGGTTCTCTATATTAACAAGTTAAATGAATCATGCTTCCGCCGTCTGGAATGGCTTAAGCCGTGCCCGCTGGCTTCCGCCATACGACGTGGAGAAAACCGTGCTAACTACATCGGATTCCCGCTCGCTGCTGCGTTGGACTGCGTGCCACTGCAGACTGTGCACCATTGAACCGTGTTCCTGATTGCCCCGATTCCGGCTCGCTGCAATTCATTCATGGGCTGGCGTGAGCTGCAAAAAGACGCACCTGGTGTCCGGTCATTCGTTGTCTATCACGTACCCGTTTTTTTCTGTCTGCCACGAGTATTCAAACACATTTTGTTAATCACGTTTAATCTAGTTTCTCTAATTCTGTCCCAATATTATATTTCCCTTGACAATTAATATTAATATAATATTTCCAATTATATTGGTGTACATATATCTTTATAATTTACATAAAATGTTACATTATCAACTTACTCAACTATAATACTCAATTTAATTAAATGAATATATGTTTTGCGCGGGAAATTTATTAAACGTCTGGGAGTGAGTGCGACGGTAGGGCAGCGCGCCGGCGCGCGCGAGGGAGCAGCACCGGGTGACGTGGCGGCAGGGGGCGGCTTCCGCCACGCCGGGTGGCCGAAGCCACCGCTTTTGCCACCCCGGGTGGCGGAAGCCGGTTTGTGCCACCCCGGGTGGCGGAAGCCAACGTTTTAGCCACCCCCGGTGGCGGAAACCGGCTTGTGCCACCCCGGGTGGCGGAAACAACGCTTTTGCCGTGCCCGGTGGCGGAAAGTCATTATTTTTTTAATTTCCGTCGGATGCCGCATATTCCTCCAATTTCTATTTTTCTGTATATTATTCAACCAATTTTTCCATAAATTCGGCATGAACCTGCAGCTCAGTCTTCACCGCAGCAGCCTGCAGCTAGCTACACTGCAAGGTCGATCGATCGATCATGGCGTCCAAGACCCTCTTCCTGCTCGCCCTCCTCCTCGCGTCGGCCGCCGTCCTCGCCGCCGCCGCCGGCGAGCAAACTCGTGAGCTTGTCGACGTCGTCTTCTCTAGCTTGTCCATAGCGATGCATTTGCATGTGCTGATGCATTTGCCCGCATGGTTTTCGTGGGTGCAGATGACAAGGAGGAGGAGAAGGTGAAGGCGGCGGCCACCAACAACGCCGGCACCCAGGACTGGCACGACGGCGGCGGGTACCCGTAACCCGGCCGCGGCGGCGGCGGCGGCTACCCCGGCCGCTGCGGAGGCGGGTACTGCAGGTATGGCTGCTGCGGCCGCGGAGGCTACTACGGCGGCTGCCGGTGCTGCGCGCGTGCCGACGAGGTCCCGGAGCCCAATTACCGCCCCGAGGTGCACAACTAGCTAGCTAGCTACCCACCAGGATAGCTAGCTAGAATGTTCTGGAAGCTTCTTGCAGGGTACTGTCTGCAGCTAGGTGGCGATATCTAGCGCTCCGACGAGTACGAATAAATGTGGAGGAGGTCTGCCTGTAACGAACGAACGTGTGCATGCATGGTCGTGTTAGTCTACGTACGTGTAATGTACGTACACTCGTTGATTACGTCTTTCGTTGTTGGTGTCGAAATAATAATCCGTTCGATGCATGCATTTACGTACATTGATTACCTAGCAAATTAATGTTCCTTAATTTGTTTGATGTTCTTTCGAGTCCGGTACGTGCTCGCTCCACTTCCATAAAAACATGACGATTTGAAAACTTGTTGCAAGTTAAAGTTCCAAGACTTTGTCTATGAACATAGTTTCAACTATTTGAATTGAGTACATAAAAATCACATATGTAGATTCATTTTGAAAAGCACTACTACTATAACGGGTTTGCTAGAACCCAGGCGACGTACTGGGCTTGCCTGCGCGCTCGCCGACGAGTGGACCCGACAAGCACGCGCGTGGGTAGTTGCCTGCATTCCAGATGTTCCCCTACGCGCTCGCCAATGAGTGGACCCAACGAGCCCGCGCGTGGGCAGTCGCCTGCATTTCAGACGTTTCCCTACTATAATATTATAGTTTTTACAATTTTTATAAATATATAAATTGCAATGATAAGTACTGTTGGGCTTTTGCCCCTCTTTCTGGGTCGGCACACACGTGAGAATAAGAGAGTGAGAGAGAGGAGCAGGCAGAAGGGGGCGAGCTCACCTCGTTCGTGCCCCAGCCCTAGGGTTGGAGCGGCACGGGCGGCGGCGGCGCCTTTCTCGGCGTGCGGGCTCCGTGGGGCATCGTGGCCGTTATGGCCGGGCATCTCGGAGGGCTGGTGAGCTCCTCTACCCCCTTTTAGAGGCCACAACTCCCTCTTCCTCTCGGTTCTGAGTTTTTCACTGTTTTCCCCATCTCTTCTCACTCCTCTCGTGACCTTGCCGTTCGGTGTCTTCGCCGGAGCTCTGGCCGGCTTGCTGGCCGGCACTGGTTGCTGGAGGGGAGACCGTGCCGCTCTCTGTCGATCTAGTGCTCGGTGGCCACGAGGTGGACGCCGTGCCCTTGCTGCTATTTCCTCTGCTCCTCGGGTTCCTTCTGTGGCCTTGGCTGTGGTGAGGGATATCGGCATCATATCTCCGGATCGTTTCGCTTGTGGTGACTAGCATCGGCGATTTGATTTCTGGGACAGTGCCTTGCACGCTTTGCCCCGGCATTGTTGGCTCGGATCCAAACACGCACTGTAAGATTTCTTCATCTTCTTGTTCAGTGGACCGATTTGGTTGTTTCTGGGGGACTAGCCTTCGTGCTAGAGGCCGTTTGACCAAATCTGGAAGCACTGTGTTTTGGCTCTGGTTTTTGTTCAATGATGATTGCAATTGTTGAGGCTTAATAATCAGTTAATAATATTTTGCTAGACCAAGATAGTACTGCTCTTAGTCTTCCTGCCTGTGTCTCTATGTGTGTTGTCTAATGCTAGGTGCCTGGGTTAATTGGTTAATTATTCTACTACACTACATGCTGTTTATTCTGAAGAATTAGTACTGGTTGTGCCTTTCTACTAGTTACTGTATGTGGTATTAGCTGCTTATCAGATCTGTCTAGATTATTTTAACATGTGATTAAATTGCTCAAATTCGGTTGGATGGCTAATTTAATTAGCAACCCCTGTTTGCAATCTGAGAAGAACTATTGTATTAAAACCTTGAGCTTTTTGATGGTTTTATTACTTTTGGCAGCATTGAATCTTTTTGAGAATATCATGTATCTTTATGTCTTCTTGATCATATTTGAGGAATACATGCTATTTGATTCAATTGGCTTGCTTTCTACTCATTGTGGAATATTGCTTTATCTTGCTCATTATGCTAATTTTGCAACAATCCACTAAATCAAATATTCTTTATGGCCTCGAGGAGTAGTAGTGACGTAGTTAAGCCCGAGACATTTGACGGCACTTGCTTCAAATGCTGGCAGGCACGTACTAGGCTGTGGTTGACAGAATTAAAAATCTACTGGGTTATCTCTGATCCTCCGAAGGAGAAGAAGAAACTTAAGGGTGAAGAGAAGACCCGTTGGGAGGATGCCAACCACGCAGTCCTAGCACGATTGTTAGCCGTAGTGTCGAATAGGCTTTTCGACACCTACTCCACTTTCACTGATGCCAAGAAGGTGTGGGATGACCTGGAGCTAAAATTTTCAGAAGGGGATAACGGGAATGAGAGCTTTGTGGCCGAGAGTTACCTGAACTACAGGATTGTGGAGAACCGCTCGATTTGGAGCAGGTCCAGGAGCTTCAACTCCACGTGAGGGACCTGAACCAGTTCAAGTGTCTCCTGCCTAAATGTTTTCAGGTGAATATAGCCTTGGCTAAACTCCCGCCCTAGTGGCGTGACTTCGTGACTGCTCGCCGACACATGAAGGAGCGCCTGACATTCCCTGAACTATAAATGTCGAGGAGCGGGCCCATGCTAGTGGAGGCTCAAAGCACTCTACATCCCTTGTCCAGGCTAATGTGGCTGATGCCAAGAACTCCAAGGCTGGTGGTGGGGAGAAGAAGAAGAAGCCACAGAACCAGACTGGCGCCAATGGCAAGAACATGAAGAAGAAGAAAGAGGATCTGGTCTGCTATGTGTGTGGCAACCCCGAGCACATCGCTCGAAGGTGCCGTGACCGCAAGGGCAAAGGACCAGGTCCAGGACAACAGAGTGGCCCTCTAGCCCAGGCGCATGTTGCGGCAGTGGCTCCTAGCTCCTCCACAGGGTATGTACCTAGAGCCTTTATGGCTGATTCATCACTTGATTGGTGGATCGATACGGGTGCTACGCGTCATATAGCTGCTGACAGAGGCTCTTTTACTTCATTTCAGGGTCAAGATTGTGGATCCGTCTTGATGGGCAATGGAGCGTCAGCACGTATACGAGGAGTCGGCCAGGTCTGCTTGAAGTTGACTTCGGGCAAGACGCTGGTTCTTCGTGACGTGTTGTTCGTGCCCACGATGCGACGGAATTTGATCAGTGGCTCGGCTTTATGTCGTCAGGGTGTCAGATTAGTGTTTGAGTCAAATAAGGTCATCTTGACCAAGTTTGGTGCCTTCGTAGGCAAGGGGTACGAGAGAGATGGCATGTTCAGTCTCTCTGTCTTGTGTCAGAACAATCTTTTCATTTTTCAATGTGGTTTGTAATAAAAATCATGATGTATGGCATTCAGGCTTATGTCATTTGAATTTTGAGGCCATTGTGCGGTTGAGCAAGATGAATTTAATTCCAGAGTATAGCTATGAGAAGGGCTCTAAGTGTGAGGTGTGTGTGCAAGCTAAGCAGCCTCGAAAACCGTTTCATACAGTTGAAGGGAGAAGCACCTCTCCACTAGAGCTAGTCCACTCCGACCTGTGTGAGATGAATGGTATTTAAACTAAGGGAGGAAAGCGATACTTCTTTACTCTCATAGATGATAGTAGTAGATATTGTTATATCTATTTATTAAAAACTAAAGATGAAGCACTAGATTATTTTAAGATCTATAAAGCTGAAGTGGAAAACCAACTAGGAAAGACTATTAAACGGTTGAGGTTCGATAGGGGAGGAGAGTACATCTCCAAGGATTTTGCCCATTTCTGTGAAGAATGTGGTATCATTCATGAAACCACACCTCCCTACTCTCCCCAGTCAAATGGGGTAGCCGAGCGGAAGAACCGAAATATATGCGACTTGGTTAATTCTTTGTTGCAAAGTTCTGGTATGTCGGTTCGATGGTGGGGGAAGGCGGTTCTCACAGTCAACTATGTCCTAATTAAATAGGGTGGCTCCACGCAATCGCGAGGTGACTCCTTATCAAGGATGGAAGGGGAGAAAGCCTAACTTATCTCATCTTAGGACTTGGGGTTGCCTTGCTAAGGTAAATGTGCCCATGCCTAAGAAAAGAAAATTAGGACAAAAAACTTTTGATTGTGTCTTCCTAGGATATGCTTTAAATAGCACAGCCTATAGATTTCTAGTGGTCAAATCCGAGACGAGCGAAGTCACTCCAAATGACCTTATGGAGTCTCAGGATGTGACTTTTTTTAGACTATCTTTCCTATGAGATCGAATGAGATAATCGCACCAGATGGCTCTAACGAGCATTACTCTATTCCTCCTGAGGTGGCCGAGCCTACTCTTGAATTGGAGTTGAGGAGGAGTAAAAGACAAAGGACTAAAAAGTCACTTGGTGATGATTTCGCCATCTATTCTATGGATGACGAACCATGCATCCTCACTGAGGCTTTTGCATCTCCTGATGCTGAGTATTGGAGGAAGGCAGTCCGTAGCTAGATGGATTCCATCATCGCTAATGGAACGTGGGAAGTCGTTGATTTACCAAGTGGCTGCAAACCGGTGGGTTGCAAGTGGATTTCTAAGAAAAAGAGGATACCTGATGGTACTATACAAAAGTACAAGGCCCGCTTAGTGGCTAAGGGTTTCACTCAGAGAGAAGGCGAGGATTACTTTGATACTTATTCTCCTGTGGTTAGGATGCCCACTATCCGTGTGCTTATAGCTCTTGCAGTCGCGTATAACCTCCTAGTCCATCAAATGGACGTTAAGACCGCTTTTCTTAATGGAGAGCTGGAAGAGGAGATATATATGCAGCAGCCTGACGGATTTGTGATTAAGAGCCACGAGAACAAAGTATGTCGCTTGATTAAGTCCTTGTATGGCCTTAAGCAAGCCCCTATGCAGTGGCATGAGAAATTCGATAAGACAATGACATCTGTGGGGTTTTGTGTAAACGAGGCCGACAGATGTGTTTATTATCGGTTTCAGGGGGGCCGATGTGTCATTCTGTGTCTTTACGTGGATGACATATTGCTATTTGGGACCGACTTGGACATCATCAACGAAACAAAAGAATACCTTTCCTTGAACTTTGATATGAAGGATCTAGAAGAGGCTGATGTTATTCTTAACATCAAGCTTATAAAGGGTGAGAGTGGGATAACTCTGTCTCAATCCCACTATGTGGAGAAGATCCTAACCCGCTTTAGGCATATGGAATCTAAACCTGCCTCCACGCCCTATGATCCTAATTTGAGACTTTGCAAACACACTGGTAAAGGTGTTAATCAACACCTATATTCACAAGTAATTAGATCTTTGATGTATCTTTGTAGCGCAACTAGACACGACATCTCATATGCAGTATGCAGGTTAAGCCGTTACACGGTGAACCCGGGAGATGATCACTGGGTAGCACTACATAGAGTACTTAGGTACCTAAAGGGCACCATGAAGCTTGGAATCCATTACTCTAGCCATCCAGCAGTCTTAGAACGATTCAGTGACTCTAACTGGATTAGTGACTCGGATGAGATGAAAGCTACTAGTGGATATGTGTTCACTATAGCTGGTGGGGCAGTGTCCTGGAAGTCTGCCAAACAGACTATCATTACACGCTCGACCATGGAGGCTGAAGTACTAGTCGCCCTAGACTCAGCAGCTGTAGAGGCAGAATGGCTCAAGGAGCTCGTTTCTGATCTACCTGTCCTGGAAAAGCCGATACCAGCAGTCTTAGTATATTGCGATAACCAGACTGTTCTAGTCAAGGTTAAGAATAGAAAAGACAATATGAAGTCCTCGAGGCATATTAAGAGAAAGCTTAAGTCAACTCGACATGCGAGAGAGATGGGTGCTATTGTAGTAGAATACACTCAGTCTGGTAGTAATCTAGCTGATCCTTTTACAAAGGGCTTGCCTAGATCAACTATCGAAGCAGCATCGAGAGGAATGGGGCTTATACCCTGCTAGTAGTAACCAACAGTGGTAACCCATCTTGAAAGAGCGGAGATCCTGTGAATCAGGCTCTAGGATAACTAAGCTGTGTGGTACCGTCAGCACATCTTTCTAGGTCCCATTCGCTGCAGTGCTTCATCTGTATGGCAGGTTGAGGTGTAAACCTCTTAATGAGTTCGGAGCCCTAAGGGCTAGGGAGCTGTCCTACAGAGTTCCCGTAAAGAACAAACCTATGAGAGCTGATTGTGTGGTCGCAATCCGTAAGTGGTTGGGGTACTCTCTAGTGAGCTCATGAATAGATACAAGGACATGACCGTAAAGTCCTGCCCCGCTTGAGGTGCAGATTTGTAGCCTAGTACCGTGTGTCTTTTGGATGATCGCCCTCACACCAAGGTTTTGGATCAAGGCGTAGTCCTCTAATTCCTGTGTTGGGTTGGATTCCTTTAGAATAAACTCTGGTTCAAATCTTCTTGATACCTTTGTTGAACAACAATATATTAAACAAGAGTGAACGGCGTTAATGCCAATGTCAACAGAGGCAAAAGGGTGGGGATTGTTGGGCTTTTGCCCCTCTTTCTGGGCCGGCCCACACGTGAGAATAAGAGAGTGAGAGAGAGGAGCAGGCAGAAGGGGCGAGCTCGCCCGGTTCGTGCCCCAACCCTAGGGGTTGGAGCGGCGCGGGCGGCGGCGCCGCCTTTCTCGGCGTGCGGGCTCCGTGGGGCGTCGTGGCCGTTATGGCCGGGTACCTCGGAGGGCTGGTGAGCTCCTCTACCCCTTTTAGAGGCCGCAACTCCCTCTTCCTCTCGGTTCTAAGTTTTTCACTGTTTTCCCCATCTCTTTTCACTCCTCTAGTGACCTTGCTGTTCGGTGTCTTTGCCGGAGCTCCGGCCAGCTTGCTGGCCGGCGCTGGTCGCTAGAGGGGAGACCGTGCCGCTCTCCGTCGATCTGGTGCTCGGTGGCCACGAGGTGGACGCCGTGCCCTTGCTGCTATTTCCTCTGCTCCTCGGGTTCCTCCTGTGGCCTTTGGCTGTGGTGAGGGATATCGGCATCGTATCTCCGGATCGTTTCGCTTGTGGTGATTAGCACGGGCGATTTGATTTCTAGGACATTGCCTCGGCATTGTTGGCTCGGATCCAAACACGCACTATAAGATTTCTTCATCTTGTTCAGTGGACCGATTTGGTTGTTTCTGGGGACTAGCCTTCGTGCTAGAGGCCGTTTGACCAAATCTGGAAGCACTGTGTTTTGGCTCTGGTTTTTGCTCAATGATGATTGCAATTGTTGAGGCTTAATAATCTGTTAATAAGATTTTGCTAGACCAAGATAGCACTGCTCTTAGTCTTCCTGCCTGTGTCTCTATGTGTGTTGCCTAATGCTAGGTGCCTGGGTTAATTGGTTAATTACTCTGCTACACTACATGCTGTTTATTCTGAAGAACTAGTACTGATTGTGCCTTTCTACTAGTTAATGTAGTGTGGTATTAGATGCTGATCAGATCTGTCTGGAGGCTATTTTATTTGGCCGAACAACAACTGTGATCTCTTAATCCTTGATACTTTATGTGGCAACTTGGACATACACATAGAGAAGTACTTTACTGTTTTAAACCAGAGCAGTACCGTCTCAGGATAGTATTCTTATTTATCCAGATTATTTAATTTGCAACCCCTGTTTGCAATCTGAGAACAACTATTGTATTAAAATCTTGAGCTTTTTGCTGGTTTTATTACTTTTGGCAGCATTGAATCTTTTTGAGAATATCATGTATCTTTATGTCTTCTTGATCATATTTGAGGAATACATGCTATTTGATTCAATTGGCTTGCTTTCAATTATAGCTGTACTCATTGTGGAATATTGCTTTATCTTGCTCATTATGCTAATTTTGCAACAAGTACCCCATGGATAAAAAAAGCAAATGACAAAAATTACCACATGGCTCAATGGGCACCCCCAGTTACTGGATCCACCGCTGCACCGCTAGCATGCTCGATGGTTGGCAGTAGTTGTGGCACCCTCCTTTCAACGTACGTACGTGTGCTCACGAGATCCAAACGTTTGGATGGGTCAAGACAGGGAAAGGGTTGGGTAGAGGCATGACTAGGTCTCGACAGTCGACCCACCCCATCTTGATTTTTACCTGCATCGTACGTACGCGCTTCCGGCACCCTCAACTTCACGCTTGTATTAATTGTGCTTATACTTCACAAGCTTTGCTGCCTTAATTAGCTCTACTCTCAATCTCGACCGTGTCAAGCTAGTATGCTACCTATGTTCTTCTTTTGTTAGAGAATCTGAATAGCAGATATAATTAATCTCTATATTGTTGTCTTCGATCGTCGTCCGTATTGTTATAATATGATGTCACATTAATTGTCACTTGTAATCAAACAAGTGACGTAGATCTGTTCTTTTCTCTCTCACTACAGAATCGCACAAAATTTTGACGACTATAATAACGCCGTCGATATAAGTAACGTACTCTCGACGGCCGCGTTCACGCCGTCGTTATATGTCATTAGTCTCGACGGCCAACACAAAGCCGTCGAGATAAGGTCGTCCAGGCCCGCGCGTGCGCATTTTTCCTGGTTTTAACGAAGGCGGGAAATGTCTTTCTCGACGGCTAAGACGAGGCCGTCGAGAATGGTGTATGGGCCAGCCCATCAGTGGTAGCTGTTCATGCCTCAATCTCGACGGTCGGATTCTGGTCGTCGATAATATTTCATCTGCTCTACTTGGGCTGGCCCATAGATTTTTTTCATGTTTAAAAATATTTCATAATTTGCAGAGATGTTTATTTACCTATTTAGTTGAAAATATATGTAACTTAAAAACAAAATATGAAACAGTCTCAATTTTTTAGAAAAATACATAATGGTACAAGATGTTATCATGTTGCATACTAATTTTTAAAATATTTTTTATTTATAAGTAATGTTACATATTATATATGTATATATTTAAAACAAATAAATTGTATATAAATTTTTCTAAAATGGAATATTTTGTTACATTCCAATGCAATGATCTATGTACAATGGTGTTCCGATTAAATAGTAAAAACATAAAAAATTTATTATGCTTGTCACCCGTATTTCATAAAACTATATAGAACGCTAATTATTACTCTGCCCGATATAACCCCTTACATATGTAACTCCGTTTACGTACATAATTTGAACATACAAATTTTCACAATGGTAAATTTTCAAGCCGTAAACAATATTAGCCATTACGAAGCACCAAAAATATTTTAAAAATTAAATAAGCTCTGTTGACCACCGAAGGGGGTGTGATGTACTAGCCGTCGAGATAGGTGTCAGTCTCGACGGCATAAATAAAAGTCGTCGATACAGGCTATAATTGACGACGGTAGTCAACACAAACCGCCGCGATAGTTCTTTCTCGACGGATAAGGATAATGAGCCGTCGAGACATTGGTAGCCAGCATCCGACGGATAGGGGTTTATCTCGACGGCCACTGGCCGTCGAGAAAAATGGGACCACTAGCCCACGTGTTCTTGATGGGTTTTCTCGACGGCTTGTAGCCGTCGAGACTAGGTGGGCCCAAGGCCTACCTTGCCCTTGCCAGTCTATCTTGACGGTTCTAAGGTGTCGATAAAGGTTGTACCCAGCGGTGAAGCGTGCTGGCACGGTTTCTCGACGGCCCAAGGCCGTCGAGATTTGTCGCGACGCTTCATATCGTGTCTTCTTGGGCTATCTCAACGGCTTCCTGCCGTCGAGACAGAGCTCTCACAACGGTCGTGCGGGGCAGGCTAGTTCTATCGACGGCTCTTAGCCGTCGAGATAACTCACGGCCTATCGTGTTGTGACACGTGGTGTGCTTTGTCTGGGCAGTGACTGGTGACAGTATTCTCGACGGCCGACGGCTGTCGAGAATAGAGAATATATGGGAAGCGCGCTGGGACTTAGGCAATTTTCGCCTCAGTCCCAGTCCCGCGTCCCGTCCCCATCCCTCGCCTCCAGCTCCGCCGCGTCGCTGCGCCCCTGCGCCGCCTGCACCGCCGTGCCGCCGTCCCGTCTAGCCCGAGCCGCAGCCCCGCCGCCTCGACATCTGAGGTATGTGTGGATTCTTCGCGCCTTTTTTTTAAATCACTGTTGTGTAGTCTCAACGGCTTTAAACCGTCGAAAATTTAATTAGTCTTGTAATTAGTAACAATTACAAAAAATAAAAATTTAGAAAATAACAAAAATAGATAATGCAATTGTTATGCTTTATCATTTAATTTTAGGTGCAATTTGTGTATAAATTTTAATATAATATTTAATTAGTCTTGCAATTAGTTAAGCCTGAGTTAAGAATTTATTAGGTGCAAGGCCGGGCGGTAGGTAAGCATCTGACCCGAGACTTATCAGGAGATGAACGAGTTGTCGCATTATTATATATATTCGACAACATTGAAGAGTTGGCAGTTGTACGAGACAAATTTACCCGAGCCGAATGGAAAGGAAGTCGACAGCCAACAGCTGGTGAAAGAACCCAACTCTTGCGAACAGGTGCTGGACATGGGCGGCCGAATTTCTTAGCATGGTTTTGAAAACAAGCTGCTATTGATGCTACTTTATATAATGATCTTCGTCAAATGTCGCATGGATGCATGAGATATGTGAAAGTTCATAACCGTTACGATATAAACGGTTTTCGATTTCGTTCCTCCACACATGAGCAGTCAAAGCCTGATTTAAGATCGGTAAACAGTTGTGTCTTATGCCAGAGGGAGTGTTGGCGATTTGTGAGCGGCCCACCCCGGGATGGGCCTTGGGCCGATTCCGTACCGGCCTACGCGCGCACAGAGAGCCTGAAAGGCCACCCTCGGCCGTACGAAGAGGAACGGCTAGCCCGTCGGGGTCATCCCGGGCTTGACCAAGTCAGCCATGCCTCCCTAGGTCTTAGCCAGGAGCACGGCGCACCTCCCGGGCTATCCTTAGCCCGGGAGAAGGTCCCTCGGACAGCCCGTCTGTCCCTGAGCAGGTGGCGATTCGTATAACTTCGTATAATGTATGCTATACGAAGTTATTACGAATGAGTTCGGAGCCCTAAGGGCTAGGGAGCTGTCCTACAGAGTTCCCGTGAAGAACAAACCTATGTGAGCTGATCGTGTGGTCGCGATCCGTGAGAGGTTGGGGTATACTCTCTAGTGAGCTCATGAATAGATACAAGGACATGACCGTAAAGTCCTGCCCCGCTAGAGGTGCAGATTTGCAGCCTAGTACTGTGTGTCTCTAGGATGAATATCCTCACACCAAGGCCTCCAAGCCGTGATTCATGTCTCACTTCTACCAAGCCAAGATTTTAGTTTCGTCGAATCCCTGTTTTGTCGTTACCCACAGTGGACCTGATTTTCTTTAAGTTTCGTTCTATTGGGTACATCCATCGGTATTGTACAGGACCACCAATCTCTGCTTCATATGGTAGATGCACCAACAAATGTTGCATTGCATTCATGAACCCTGGTGGAAATATCTTCTCCATTTTGCATATTAACACAGGTATGGCTTTCTTCAACTTTTGCATCATTGCTCTCTTAATTTATTTCGAACAAAGTTGCCGGTAGAAATAACTAAGCTCAGTCAAAATTGTCCACACGTCATCGGGGAAGTATCCACGGAACATGACAGGAACTAATCTTTCCATTATTACATGATAATCATGGCTTTTCAAGCCATTAAGTTTACCTGACTCGATGCTTACCGCACGTTTTAGATTCGCTGCGTAACCATCTGGAAACTTGATATTTTTCATCCATATCATGACCTCCTTTTTCTCTGAGCTCTTAAGACAGTAAGGAGCGCGTGGCTTGCCTTGTTTCCCTGTTGGGTCCTCTCTCACCTCAAGGGATGGTCGACTGCAAATATCAGCCATGTCTCTTCGAGCCGCAACATTATATTTGGTCTTGTCTTTGAAATCAAAACACATTCTGATAATGCTTTCGGCAACATTACGTTCCTGGTGCATAACATCAACATTGTGTGGTAGGATTAGAGATGTTGCATATGGCAAACACCAGATACCAGAGATATGAGTCCAGTTGTGGGACTCTTTAAACGCTTCAAAACCATCTTCTGTAGGAATTAACTGACGATGCCAGTTTACAATCTCAGATCCTGTCAAACGTTTAGGAGGGTCCTTTGTGATCACCGTTTCTTTATGAAATGTGTTTCTCTGTCTTCTAAATTCATGAGAAGGAATCAAGAAGCGACGGTGGCAATCGAAGAAACAAAACTTGAGACTATGTTTCAAACGAAACGCATCAGTGTCATTCATACATATTGGGCAAGACATTCTGCCATGCGTGCTCCATCCCGAAAACATGCCATTTGCAGGAAAATCATGGATGGACCAGAGATAGGCAGCACGCATGTTGAAGTTTTGTTTTCTATTCTTATCATAAGTTTGCACCCCTGTCCATAACTGTACAAGCTCATCGATCAACTGTTGCATAAAAATATTTAATTGCTTTCCAGGATGCTCTGGCCCCGGTATGACAAGGGATAAGAACACATACTCGTCCTTCATGCACATCGAAGGTGGAAGATTGTAAGGAATTGAGAATATAGGCCGACATGAGTACAACGCAACATTCATGTTAAAAGGAGAGAACCCGTCGGTCGCTAACCCGATGCGAACATTCCTTGGATCTTTGGCAAAATCTTCGTCATGCCGGTCCAATGTCTTCCATGCCTCGCCATCAGATGGATGACACAAAAACCCTTCGTTAAATCGTACTCCTTTCTTATTCCACCTCATGTGTTGAGTAGTCTGCTCACATAGGTACAATCGTTGTAGCCTCGGTGTTAGAGGAAAGAAACGTAGAACCTTCACAGGTGTATCACTTATCACTACATTCCCCATTACATCAATTACTTGTACAAATCTAGACTGGCTACAAACTAAACAGTTTTTCTTCGCATCATCATTCTTTCAAAATAACATACAATTGTTAACACACGCATCTATCTTCTCATAAGGCATCCCTAAACCAGCCAAAATCTTCTTCGAGTAGTACATATCTTTTGGCAACTTGTGGTTTTCTAGGAGGATATCACCAATCAATTTGATCAAATCGTTGTAACATACTTGAGAGAAACCATATTTTGATTTTATATTCATAAGCTGTGTTAGGAACGAAAGGACTGACACCTTAGTGCCCTCATGCAAAGACTTATCTGAAGCATCTAAGAGGCTAAAAAATTTCTCGTTTGCTATGGTCGGTTCATCCTCATGACGCACAGATTCATCCTCTGGAGCATTCTGAAATTGCCGACCCAGGTCCTGAACCATCTCATCCATCCTGTCATCCACTCTATCAGTAGTATCATCTTCATCATATACATCTACGGCCCGTGACTCACCTTGCTCATACCATGTGAGGTAATTCGGCATGAAGCCTAATTTGCATAGATGGCCGGCCATAACGGATTTTGTCATTTGGGCAAAAAGATGACATTTAACACATGGACACTTCGCTACCCTGCCAGGAGGATCTGGGTGAAAACCTTATCCAGAAAACTTTGTGTATTAACTTTCCATTCTTCAGTGTGCTTCATACCATTATCCCAACCGTCGTACATCCATCTAGGTCTTCAGCTATCTTTATTAATAGTAATTTCAAAGATACACAAGAAATAAGGTAATTATCCTAACAGGAGATCTAGGCAAAGATAGGTCCTAAACCCACCTAGGGATGAACACGTAAGCGGAGGTGCGGAGCCGAGGCGAGGCGGCGGCGGTTGCGGGAAGGGCGGCGGCGACGCGTGTGGGAAATGACGAGACAGCTCGGCGTGGGGTTAGGTTAAAGAGAATGTTTACGTCGGCCGGGCCGGGCCGACATAAATAAAGCTGTTATGTACGTCGGCCAGGCCGACGTAAATACCCATGCCACGTCACCTGGTTCCGCGGCTGCCTGACCAGCTGTGTTTACGTCGGCCAGGCCAAAATATAATTGATCAACGTTAAAAGTTCATTTTCCTATAGTGTGCATATTGTATACATGCCTTATATATATATATATATATATCGAGCCTCCCGTCCGTCGCGCCCACAGCCATTAGATCTGCCGCGTGCAACCGTTCGATCTCGCTCCCCTCCCCCGTGCGCACTACTGGGGTGAACCGGCTGAACCGGCTCAGCCTCCCACTCGCTCGATCTCCTCCCCCACCCCATCTCCTCTCTCTCTCTCTCTCTCTCTCTCTCCCTCCCTCTCCTCCCAAATCGCTCGCAAACCCTAGCCTGCTCCCATCCCGTCTGCTCAAGCCGCCGTCGCCGCCATGGGTCAACCCCGCCGTCGCGCTCCGTGGTCTCCGTCCCCAAGATGCGTTGTCCTCCTCCATTGGGGACAAGACACTGCCGTTGGCAAGGCCGCCGCGAAGAAGGAGCACGGCCACCGGCGCCGCCGCGAAGAGCCACCTGGAGCTAGCTGACACAACCAAGGGAGCACGGCCCCTTCTATTATTAGGTATTGAGTTAAACTTCAGCCCCTTCTATTATTTTCGGCTGCGTCCGCCCCTGCTAGTCCATCCTGTTCCTGTGCATGCAGGTACATGTGTTACTTCCACTTCTTCGGGTTCGTGGCGGAGAGCTGGAGCATGGTGGCCGCCTTCGGCGCCACCTCCCTCGCCGCAGCGGCCGTCGAGTCGCTGCCGATCAGCACGCGCCTGGACGACAACCTGACGGTTCCTGTCGTCGCCGTGCTCACCGGTGGGCTGCTCTTCTACCACATCGGCGCCAGGAAATTGTGCTGCATGAGCGGCGAGGGGGGCAGCAGCATTTCTTCACTCGTTCAGATGGCCATCGCCGGCGAGGCGTATATATCCCCTCTGCCATTTCCCCTTCCAATACTCGTCTTCTGCTCAAGTGAAAAAAAAACGCAGAAATAAACTGAAAGAATCTCTATTGATTGCCTCGCCTTTTTCAGGTGTGGCTGACATAGCTGGCCGGCGATTCGGCCATGTCAAGCTTCCTTACAACCGCGACAAATCCTACGCTGGACCATCGCGATGTTCTTCGCCGGTTTCATCGTGTCAATCCTGTAAGCAACACAGGCTAAATTTCACATGATTACGTATTTACGTGACCCCCATCCTGATGAACTGAACTGAAGACTGAAGAGCTAGCTTGAGCTGAGCATGCTGATCTGAAGCTAACGTTGCTCCGTCGGTAGTCCGTCCTGTTCCTGTGCATGCAGGTACATGTGTTACTTCCACTTCTTAGGGTTCGTGGCGGAGAGCTGGAGCATGGTGGCCGCCTTCGGCGCCACCTCCCTCGCCGCAGCGGCCGTCGAGTCGCTGCCGATCAACACGCGCCTGGACGACAACCTGACGGTTCCTATCGCCGCCGTGCTCACCGGCGGGCTGCTCTTCTACCACATCGGCGCCAGGAAACTGTGCTGCATGAGCGGTGAGGGGGGCAGCAGCATTTCTTCACTCATTCAGATGGCCATCGCCGGCGAGGCGGCAGCGGCGGCCTCTCCGGCGCGGCGGCAAAGCTCCAGAGCTCGTCGACCAGCAGCGCCCAGGATCCGGGTGCGGGGCGGGGTTGGCATCCGCGGAGGAGTCTCGTCCATGTCGCGGACGCGCTTGCCGAGGATGAAGGGGGCGGC
The DNA here is from genome assembly GCA_005191435.1 of Raddia distichophylla. Lineage (NCBI taxonomy): Eukaryota > Viridiplantae > Streptophyta > Magnoliopsida > Poales > Poaceae > Raddia > Raddia distichophylla. Next base: position 3,969,792 of record SPJY01007910.1, on the reverse strand, counting down.
TTGTAAAACATAAGCAAGATGAAGCTAACGTACCTAAACAGGTATACGGAGTCATGTATATATAGTGATCCGTAAGGATAAGTCTTGTACAGGATAAGCTCTACGAGCTGTTAGTTTTGTTACATGATATAACTATCTCTGATCTTATCTATCAATATTGTTAACATGCCTCCTCGATCACAACGGATGGTACATCAAGTTGAGATTGTGTCGCAGTCTCTCTAGTGCAGGTGCAGTCACAGACTTTGTAAGACCATCAGCAAGCTGATCCTTGGATGAAACAAATTTAATCTCCAACGTCTTCTGCGCTACTCTTTCTCGCACAAAATGAAAATCTACCTCTACATGCTTGGTACGTGCATGAAAAAGGGGTTAGCTGAAAGATAGGTTGCACCTAGGTTATCCACAGTACTGGTGCTCTAGACTGATACACCCCTAGCTCTCCGAGCAATGTTTGTATCCAGATCACTTCTGCTGTAACATTTGCCAAGGATTTATACTCGGCTTCGGTACTTGACCGAGATACGGTGGCTTGTTTCCTTGAGCTCCATGAAGCAAGATTATTACCATAGAATACCACATAACCCCCAGTTGATCGCCTGTCATCGGGGCAGCCTTCCCAATCTGCGTCCGAGAAGGCACTAAGCAATGTGGAACTAGACCGAAGTATCTTGAGACCCACACTTGATGTCATTTTGAGGTATCTCAGTATCCTCTTAAGTGCTGTCCAGTGCGATGTAGTTGGTGAATGTAGGAACTGGCAAACTTTATTAACTAGAATATGCTATATCCGGTCTTGTGAGAGTAATGTATTGCAAAGCACCAACTAAGCTTCTATACTTCGTTGCCTCATTTGATTTCAGCAGCTCCCCTTCATGCTTGGATAATTTATCCATGGCAGGCAATGGAGTGACACTGACCTTACACTTTTGCATGCCAGCACGACAGAGTACATCATCAATGTAACGAGCTTGTGAAAGCAACAAACCATCCTTCTGTTGTTGTACTTGGATACCTAAGAAATAATGCAATTGTCCCAAGTCCTTGATAGTGAACTCACTTCTTAGATCCTCAATCAGTTTGTTGATAGCTTGATCTGACGAACTGGTCACAATTATTTCGTCCACATACACCAAGATATATAGATAACTTCACCATTATTTCTATATATAAAGAGAGAAGTGTCTGCTTGAGATGAGACAAAACCAAGCTCCTAAATACGTGAGCTAAGCTTGGAGTACCAGGCACGAGGAGACTGTTTTAATCCATAAAGAGATTTGTCAAGCTTGCAGACTCAAGAAGGGCTATTTGAATCTTCATAACCTGGCGGCTGCTTCATATACACATCTTCCTCTAGAACACCGTGCAAAAACGCATTCTACACATCCAGTTGATGCATGCTCCACCCTTTGGACACTGCTAGTGACAAAATTAGACAAATTGTCACTGGTTTCACCACTGGACTAAAAGTGTCACCGTAATCAACTCCATACTGCTGCTTATACCCCTTCGCAACAAGTCGAGTTTTAAGCCTGTCGATTGTCCCATTTGCTTTTCGCTTAATTTTGAAGACCCACCTGGAGTCAATGAGGTTCATCCCTGTGTGATATGGTACCAAATGCCAGGTCTTGTTTCTGCACAACGCGTCATACTCATCATCCATAGCTACGCGCCAACCTGAATCTTGCAAGGCCTGAAGATAATTTTTTGGTTCTCGTGTGAGCACATGTGCATGTCGCCCATATGGGACTGTACCATCTGTTCTCACCTTGGGGCATCTAATAGCATCTTGAGCTCTAGTTCGCATGGGGTGTTCACGTACTCCTAGTGGCTGTGAATGCAGTTCTGGCTGATCATCGTGAGGATGATGAGATTGTTCTGTTGATGACGGTGACGATGCAACGGGGTTAAAATCAGCACTGTGATCATCTTCGACACCAATACGAGCTGAGCAAAGATCCGGACCTGCACCATCACTAGGAGAAGAACTAGATGATACGTTAGCAAAATCAGGATGCTCATGCACACTTGGTACACCCCTGTCATCAAAACCCGGCGACACAGTAGGAGTGAGGGATTGAGGAAGTAAAACAGCAGATTCAAAAATTGGAGATCGATTGTTGATAGAAGGAGAGTCTGATGCAAAGGGAAAGCAATTTTCATCAAAAATGACATTTCGAGATATGTAAACTCGTCCAGATGAACGATGGAGACATCGATACCCTTTGTGTAAGCTGCTATAGCCTAGGAACACACATTGAACTGATCTAAATTGAAGCTTGCGCTTGTTATAGGGACGCAAATGAGGCCAACAGGCGCACCCAAAAGTCCGCAGGAAAGTGTAATCTGGATCATAGCCAAGAAGCCGTTTGAGGGGAGTTGAGTTCTGCAAGATACGAGTGGGAGTCCTATTTATTAGGAAACAGGCTGTAGCAAAAGCCTCGTCCCAAAAGGTGAGTGGAATGTGGGATTGGGCTAAGAGCGAGAGCCCTACCTCAACAATATGGCGATGTTTTCGCTCTGCAGTCCCGTTTTGTTGGTGAGTATGTGGGCATGAAACGCGGTGACCAATCCCTTTTTGCTTCAGAAATTGATCAAGTTTCTGGTACTCCCCTCCCTAGTCGAATTGAATACAAAGGATCTTGTGACTTAATAGCCGTTCAACGTGTGTTTGAAAGAGAGAGAATACTCGAAAAGCATGGGCTTTTGTTTTATAGGGATAACACCAAGTAAATTTACTAAAGTGATCAATGAAACTAACATAATATTGATAACCTCCAAAAGAAGTCACAGCAGGCCCCCAAACGTCCGAATGAACAAGTTCCAAGGGACGGGAGGCAACATTATTGGACACTGAATAAGGCAATTGATGGCTTTTAGCCATTTGACATGGATTACAGATAAATCCTTTAACGGCGAGGGCCAGCGTCGGGCGGCGCCGGGCCGGGGCGAGGGGCAGCGCTGGGAGGCGGCGCCGGGGCGGGGCGACGGGTCGACGGGCGGTGCTGGACGGAGCCTGGGGCGGGGCGAATGTCTAATTGGCTAGCTGATGTTATCGGGTACCCGAACATTTATAATACCCGGATACCCGAATCCGACCTGAATCTGTCGGGTATCTCTAATATCATATCCGATCCGAACCTGCTCAGAAAAAAATCGGGTATTACCCGAACCCGACCCGATACCAGACGGTTAAAATTTTTCCATACCCGTTTGCTTGCCGCCATGAGCCGGGTCGGGTACCCGTTGGGTAGTACCCGACCCGTTTTCACCCCTAGTTGCCATCTTTGCGTCATCAGGTTGGAAGGCATGATTGAATCTGTTTATAGCACTTCAGTGCTACATGGCTGATTTTGCCACACAGTTGGCATGTCGGCTTGGGCTTGTTGTTGTTGTTATTGCCGTGCTAGCCACGGCCTCCTTCGTTGCCGCGGCCACCACCGCGACCTCGGAAGTTTCCACCACGCCAGCCACCTCGCGAGGCAGTATTAGCCGAAGCACCAACAGGAGGGTCAGCGACGATTTCGTTCTGCTCTTGATGGATTTTGAAGCTGATCATGTGAGCGTATAAATCGCTCAACGTAATCTCCTCGGATCGAGTGGTGACTAAGTCACCAGAGAGTCACAATCGGAGTCGAGGCCCGTCAGGATGTACACTCCAATCTCTTCTTCCGTCAAGGGATGACCAGCCGCAGCCAACAAATCTGCGTACCCCTTCACCTTGTGGAAGTAATTTGCCATGGGCAGGCTGCCCTTGCGTGCCGTAGCCAATTGCCTCCTGAGCTGGATCATACGAGCCCTGGACTGGGAGGAGAACATACGGCCAAGTGCACTCCAAACTTCATGAGCTGAAGACATGAACAATACCTGAGATAACACTTCAGGTGAGAGAGATGACAGGATGGTACTAAGAACCATCTGATCTTGTTGGAGCCAAGATCTGTATGCCGGATTTGGCACAACAGACTCAGCTCCATCCACCATCTTCTTGAGCGTTGCGACCGAAGCAGGCTCCGATCCATCAACGTACTTGAGTAATTCCTGCCCCCTGAGATAGGGAATCAGTTGGGCCTTCCAAAGAAGATAATTGTCTCTAGTTAGTCGGACGTTAACCAGATGACCGAAGCTTGGTGCTGGGAACGCCGATGAGCTGGAACCAGAAACATCTGAGGAAAGGGTGGAAGTAGTCGACATCTTGGAGGTGCAGAAGAAGAGGCTCTGATACCATGTAAAACATAAGCAAGATGAAGCTACCGTACCCAAACAGGTATATGGAGTCATGTATATATAGTGATCCCTAAGGATAAGTCCCTCCCCATCATCCATGCAACTAACTTTGATAGCCTTATTTACTTCCTTTTTCCGCCGTAATTTTTTTAAGAAATCTCAGATTGACGAACCGTTTTTTTTCCTATAGAGTATTTACTCCTATACAGGGAGTAGCTACTCCTAGGAGTATAGAGTATTTTTCCTATATATATACGGAGTATAGAGTATTTTTCCTATATATATACGGAGCCCCTAATCTACCCCTGGGGGTAGATTAAGCTAATCTGCACCCGAGCCTTCCCAGCGAACCGCGCGAGCCAGCCAAATCCGAAAGTAAACGGTCGCATTTTTGAAAGTAATCGGAAGTAATCGAAATGAACGTGTTTCAGCACGGAAAGTAATTCGCTAGGAGGCAAGATCCTAGAATCGTGGGGGCATTAACTGCCCTAAAATCGTGGGTTTGCATGTGGTGGCGGCTGCTTTGGCCAGGTGGTGGCTCTGGGTTGGCGGGGGCGTTTTCGGGCGGCGGGGCGCGCTGGCCGAGTTGCCGGCCGCGAGGACGGCGCGGCAGCGACGGCGGTGGCGGCGAGCAACTCCGGCGAGCCGTAACTTGAGCAAATCTCCACCAAAACTTCTGAAATAGGTATCCATCTGGACCGCCTCGACGAGCTCTACGCAATGGTGGCACCTACATCTCGGTTTGAGCACGGCACAGAGAGGGGATCTCATGAAAAGTGTTTCGGTGGGAGGATTTTTTGACAGCTAGGGTTTGGGACTTGAGGTATTTCGTGATGGGGTCTTGGCCAGGGTTCTTGGGGGTTTATATAGTGCCAAGGATGGCCTGGGCTGGGCGTTGGGCTAAGAGGGGTTGGATTAGGACTTGAATTCTAATTTGGGTAGAATTCGAATAGGATTCGGGATTCTTTAACAAGAAAACGGAGTTTCCTTTGGAGGATTGGGCTGAAATTTTGAGGGTAATTCGGATTAGGCTTATAAAAGGTCCCCTCCAAATTTGAGCACGAGATTCCTTCGTTTTCTCCCTTTTTGTTGGGTTTGACGAGCTCCCAGCAGAATAGCAACATTTCAAGGAATCTTGAGCTAGCCTTGGAATTTGGGAATTAAATTTGGAGAGTGGCTAAATGATGGCATCTGAGAATTACTGGAATTTTTCCAGAATTTTCTTAAAAGGTTTCCTAGGGTTTTGGTTTTAAACATAATTTAAAGTAATTTAAATTAGGGTTTTGTATATAACAATTCCCTTTTATTTTATTTTTGGGGTTTTGAAAATACAAGTGACATACGATAAAATAGAGGATGTCACAAATTGGAGGGAGGAAGTCTTGAGTTCGATTCCTAAGAAAGAAAACATTTGAATTTTAAGTGAAATAGTGTGCTAAATGTGCATCCATGGATGTAGGTGGTGGGGATAAGGAATGTGATATTGTGTTTTGAAAAAAACCTCATTTGTGTCAGTTTTAGCCACCAACCGATACAAATAATTCGATTCTTAAGCAAGACAACATTTGAATTTTAAGTAAAATAGTGTGCTAAATGTGCACTAGTAAGGTGGTGGTAGGGATGTGATATCGTATTTTGAACCAGCACAATTATGCCATTTGGTGTAGTGTTTGTGGGGTTTTAAGTGGTTCTTTTTATAGTTTCTAAATAATTTTTTTTATTGTTTTTGGATCCTCCAAGATTTCTTTCGAAGGATTACAGTTTTTTATTATAATATTTTGTTGGTTTCACCAACAAAACAAGGATGACAGTGACTTAAATTCTAGACAGTAAGCTAGCGTGACAAATTCTGAAATACTCTCTCCGTTCTTTTTTATTTGTTGTTGTTGACTTTTAGACATTACCTATGACCATTTGTCTTATTCAAAAAAAACTATTTAAGTATCATTTATTTTGTTACGCTTTGTTTTATCATTAAAGTTACTTCTTTTTAAGCATGACTTATATTTTTACATATTTGCATTAAGTTTTTGAATAAGTCCAATGATTAAAAATATGTCTAAAAGTCAATGGTGACAAATAAAAAAAACCGAAGGAGTGACAACTTTCTAAAGTATCTGTCGACGGTTGGGATATTGACCCAAGTCAACCAAGGTTCTTTAGAAGTGAGATAGGAGCGCCAAACAATGCGAACAGCAACGAACAAGGAGACAGGGGTTTTTATCCTGGTTCAGGCCTCTCGGGAGAGATAATAGCCCTACGTCCAGCCTTTCTTTATATCAAAGAGGATTACAGGTGGAACTCGGCGAGATCAGCAGGTCTCAGTGAGATTATGTGTGTACAGAGAGTAGTATGCGATGATCTCGTGTCGTCCGATGATCTTGGACGTGCCCTCTACACGCAGTAGAGGCTCGGTTTATATAGTGCTGAACAACCGACCTACCAAGGGATAATCGGGCCGGGCTAAGTACGAGTTCGTAACGAACTCATATACATGCCAAATACATCCCAAGGTAGATAAGGTATACTCCAATTCTTGAGGATCACGACTCCTATTCCAATCCGGGAAACCAACGTCCGGGTCTTCACGTAGCCGTGCAGAACTCTTGCTCGAGTAGGACTCAAACAGGAATCCTAAGCCGTTACGCACCATGCCAGCCAAGGGCTGTTCGGCAGGATGCTCATGGGCCTGATAGAACCTTCCTAGGGAGCTGAGCCCTGGCAGGCTGTCCGATTGGGCCGTCAGGGAGTGGGCCATGGCAATAGGCCGTAATTCTATCCCCGACAGTATCCCACGTACAATAGCTCAGAGTGAACTTGAAACTGTGGGTGTAGCTACGAAAATACGCGTAGTGCTTGAATCAAAGAAATGCTAAAAACAACAGCAAATACACACACCCACACAAACACACACACACACATGTTATAGACCGTAAGCCAAGCCAAACTTGCTTGGCCTTTTCACATGCAGAGTTAATTGGGGATTCTTGTCAACGAGTAGTCCAAGTATGGTTCCAAATATATTGCGACCGATGTCCCGAGCCCAAGTAATTAAATCTGTGCTAGGTTATACGGAGTAATATGGAGCGGACAAAAAAAGTTGATATGCTGCTGAAAAGATATTTAAATATCTAAGAAATGACTATATAATGTTATGGTGTAAAAGATCTAGACCTGACATCAATTATTTGTTACCGAAAGGAATATATTAATTACTTTGGCAACTATAAAAGATTAATATTGTTTATATATGCTTGGGTATGTTATCATATATCTATTTTCTGATTTACATTGATATTTTTTTAGATTTTTTGGATATGTGATACGAACCGGATGTGGATAGGGTCCCGCTCTTCCCATATCCTAACCATATATTTTCTACATAAAATGATCTAAATCAGACTCAAATTCGGATATAACCGGATACCAAATTTCTATATTCAAATCGGGCTTTAAACAATTCCGGGTCTTAATCGAACAAAAGTTTTCCGTACCGTTTGCACTCCTACTCATGGAGCATTTATGCGATCGACGGTACATCGCACCTGACGAAAATGTAGATAAATTGCCTTCTTACATGTTTAGAAATTGTATAAAAAAACCACGGTATGTGTGTCGTACCATATCTTGCATGGGCGCTAGTGTTCGGTTTCTTCAACGGCCCCATTCCTCCCGCTCGGCCGCTGCTCTATGGTAGCTCGATTATTTGGCAGGCATGTTGTTTTTTAAACAAACAGTGTGTTTAAAATAGGATTGAAGGGAAAGAGGAAAGAGGGACGAAAATGAGAATTACATGCAAAGATACTTAATAGAAGTGGGGCCACTTTCAACCTAGCTTGGGCCGGGGTTTCTGTTGGCTAATCTGATCTGGTCAGCGCCGCGGTTTGCGGAGGTAGGAGGAGGAACAAGCTGGCGTGGACCAGCGCGTGTGTGGTGTGTGTTTGTATCCAACAGAACGAGCTCGGTCAGAGTAAGTTCCTGGTTTTTAGCCAATTTCAGTTAGTGATAGCGAGCTGTGAGGAACGTGGGATGGCACGATCCGAGCTCAAGTAGTCTCTCTATATATTCCTCTTTCAGTTGTAAACGTTTGACACTGAAAAACACCCAGAAAATTGCCCCAAATATGTGCTGTTCATGAGTTCGTCAGTTAACTGAATTTTGCCTGATTCGCTACAGTAGCTGTCCAACAGAATTCAGAGAAGCCTTCATTTGGTATCAGAGCCTATGGCGATGATTCCTGTGGCAGGCGCTGGGTGTAACAGCGGCGGGGTGTCGCTCCAGTGCCCAGTCCTCACGGCGACGAACTACACGGCGTGGGCAATCAAGATGGAGGCCTTGCTCGACGCGGAAGGTCTCTGGGAAGCGGTCGCCCCGGCTGACGGAGCGGCCGTCGAAGCCAAGAAATGCAAGACGGCGCGGGCGCAGCTCTTGCAGGCGGTCCCCGAGGACATTCTCATGCAAGTTGCGCCGAAGAAGACAGCGAAGGAGGTATGGGATGCCCTCAAGACATGGTTTGTGGGTGCGGATCGCGTCAAAGCTGCTCGTCTCTCCACTCTCCGTGGGGAATTCGACTCCCTCCGGATGAAGGATGGAGAGAGCCTGGACGACTACGCTGGTAAGATCTCTGGCATGTCGATTCGCTACACTGCATTGGGAGGTACCCTAGATGATGCCCAGATGGTGAAAAAATTGTTGGATACTATGCCGGAGCGGCTATATCCTGCAGTCGCTGGGATGGAGCAGTTCTGTGATACTGCAACCATGCCATTTGAGGAGGCTATTGGGCGTCTGAAGGCCTTTGAGGAGCTGACACGCTCATGCACCTCTGGAGGCCAGTCTGACGGTTGCCAACTCCTCCTCACCGAAGCACAATGGCAGGTTCGTCAGAAAGGAGGCAGTGGTAGTGATTCGGGTTCAACGCAGAAGGGCAAAGGAGCACCGTCAACACCCGGAAACGGCACATTTCGTGGCCGTGGTGGTGGTCGTTGGCGTGGCCGTGGCCGTGGAGGCCGTGGCCGTGGCGGTGCTCCAAGCAAGGAAGGGAGTGGAAACCACAATGCAGGTAACAGAGATAAAAGCCACATCAAATGTTTCAATTGCAATAAGATGGGACACTATGCATCAGAGTGCAAAAGCAACAAGCAGAAGAATGAGGAGGCAAACCTTGCTCAGGCAGAGGAAGAAGAGCCAGCGCTGTTGCTTTCAGCCAGCATTGAATCTCGCACCCTGATGTTCCTTGAAGAGAAGACGGAGCCTTCCCTCAGAACTGCAGAAGAAGACAACTTCACCTCAAATGTTTGGTATTTTGACAATGGTGCTAGTAACCATATGTCAGGTGAGAGGAAGAAGTTTTATGAACTGGATCAATCAATTCAGGGCCATGTCAAGTTTGGAGATGGGTCCAAGGTGCAAATAAAGGGAAAAGGGACAATTCTATTCCAGTTCAAGGGAGGTGTGAAGAGACTTCTGAAGGAAGTGTATTACATCCCAGATTTGTGCACAAATATTATCAGCTGTGGTCAGTTAGAAGAGGGAGGCAGCAGAATTGTGATGCAGGGGGAGTACTTGTCTTTGTATGATTCAGCAAACAAGTTGCTGATCAGGATCAAAGGCTCACCAAATAGGCTGTACAAGGCAGCTATGGAGACTAGTGAGCCTGTGTGCTTATTAGCACAACTGTCAGACCCAGCCTGGTTGTGGCATGCAAGGCTAGGACATGTGAACTTTCAGTCATTGAGAATGCTGACAGAGAAAGAGATGGCAGAGGGAGTTCCTGTAATACATCACCCAAACAAGATATGTCAAGGGTGCATGTTTGCCAAACAAACAAAACAACCCTTTCCTGCTGCAACAAATTACAGAGCAGACAAGGCACTTGAACTGGTTCATGCAGACCTTTGTGGTCCCATTACACCAGCCACACTAGCTGGAAACAGCTACTTTATGCTGGTTGTAGATGATTACTCAAGGTGGATGTGGTCATACATGATTAAAACCAAAGACCAAGCTTGGATGATGTTCCAGAAGTTTAAAAACAAAGCTGAGAATCAGTCAGGTCACAAGGTGAGAGTGCTTAGGACTGACAGAGGAGGAGAATTCAGATCACCTGAATTCCATGAGATCTGTGAAGATGCAGGCATTGAAAGGCAGATGACAGCACCCTACAGTCCACAACAAAATGGTGTTGTAGAAAGGAGAAATAGAACTGTTGTAGCAATGGCAAGGGCATTGCTTAAAAGCATGGGTGTTCCAGGGAAATTTTGGGGTGAGGCAGTAAGGCAGTCAGTGTACCTTCTTAATAGACTGCCCACAAAGGCAATGGGTACTAGAACACCCTATGAGGTCTGGAAGGGCAGAAAACCTCACCTTGGGCATCTACATGTATTTGGCTGCATAGGTTACATGAAGATTAACACCCCTCATCAAAAGAAATTGGATGATAGAAGCATTGCTGTGGTGTACTTAGGAGTTGAAGAAGGAAGCAAGGCAGACAGATTGTATGATCCAAGCACAGGGAAACTACATGTGAGTACGCATGTGGTGTATGAGGAAGATGCTATGTGGGACTGGGATCATACAGGTGTGCCTAACAATGTCTCTGAGTTTGAGATTCAGGAGATAATAGACACAAACCCTCCAGAGGCACCTGTCCAAAATGACACTGAATGCAATGCAATGAACAACACAGACCACAGTCAAGTTGAGCAGACAAACTTACAAGTCTCACCTATCAGAAATCCATTAGATGCTCCTACAGTTACTGGCCCAGTAACAAGAGCTAGAGCTAGGGCAGCAATAGCTGTCCAACAGAATTCAGAGAAGCCTTCAGTTTCTAATAATCTAATGTTGTTTTGAAGCCAACAACTGTGGGGCACCTAGCCAAGGCAATCAAGTCAGGTATCCTCGAGTCCTACCAACTAGGACCCGAGATATGAACAATAGATTTAGACATAAAATGATTTAGGGGAGTACTAGACCTAGACCTAGATATCTAGACCCCAATATGTACTCGTTAGTTCCAGCATTACAGCCCACTAATACTAAAACTAAGTGTGTGTGTGTGTGAGAGAGAGAAGAAGAAGAAGACATCGAGAGACAGGCCACACAATGGAAAGAAGAGCCACATCAAAAGAGGAAAGCCGCACAAAAGGGGGAGAGAGAGAGAGTAGGAGAGAGAGGACCGGCTTACATGGAGAGAGAAGGAGAGGGCTGGTTAGGGGTGATGTTGGTGCTGAGTGGGAGAGAGACCGAGAGTGGAGGGGGATACTAGGGATGGGTTCAAGGAGGGGGACAAGCTGACATGGGGTGTTTATTGGTGCTGAAATAAGGTGGGCTTGTTAGGCTGAAGAAAGGTGGATTATTTTTTCCTTAATTATTTTAGGTATCAACGAATCTGAAACGAGACCTAGATCTAGATCGTGACCCGTTGAGACGCTGGTACCATTAATTGAAGTAAAAACAAAATATGATTTTTAAATTTTGGAAAAAGCCTATATTACACCCTGAACTATGCCTCCTCGTCTACATACCTCTCGAACTACGAAATCAGGTATCCCACCCCGCGAAACCGAGAAAAAGGTGCAAATAACCCCCCGCGACGGTTTTGAGGGTGGTTTGCCTACATGGCGGGGTGAGGTGGCAAAAAATCACAAATAAAAATAAAATAAAATGTGGGGCCCCATTGCAAGTCTCTCCTCTCACTTCTCTCTCTCTTCTCTCCCCTTGTTGGCCATCGATGCCACCGACGCCGGCCCTTCCTCTCCGCCAGCAGGCTCTGCGCAAGCCCTGGCCTCGCCATCCGCGACCTACTCCGGCAGCCGCCTCGCCACCCGCCCGTCCCGCGCCATCCGCCATCCAGCAGCCGCCTAGCCACCCGCCCATCCCGCGCCGTCCGCCGGAAGCACGCTGGGTAGGGCAGTCACCGCGTCGACCCCCATTGTGGAATCGGCAGCTTCCTCGCATCAGGCACGGAGATGGCTATGCCAGAGGCAGTCGTGGCGGGAGTGCCGCCATCCGAGCTGGCTCGCAGCCGCAGCTCAGCCCGGATGCCCCTGACACGGCTCCACCTACGCGACGTCGGGTAGTAGCAGCCGCTCCGACGATGAACCAGAGCGGCGGCCTGGCCAACGCCGCCGCGCAGCCGCGCTCCCGCGCACGAGGACGCCATGCTCATGCTCACCCCGCCACACCACACCCGCACGCGGAAATGGACAGATGGGGATTGGGAATGAGCACCGGAAATCCACGACAATCCAGGGGAGCGAATCGGAGACGACGAAGGAAGGAACCCGCCTGAGGGGATGGATCGATCCACGAAGAATGGGTTCGATTCGGGAAGGGGATTTGATTCGAGGGGGGAACTGGTGGGGAGGGATTGGTAATGGTGGGTGGCGGCTGCGCGGTGGGAAGAAATGACACGGTGACCTACTCCGGCAGCCGCCTCGCCGCTCCCACGAGGCGCCGCCGGTCTGATCTGGAGCAGGGGAGGAGAAGGGCATGGGGCTACGGCCGTAGGCGCGGGCGGCGGTGGGCGGCAGAGAGAGCAGGAGAGAGAGAACAGGGAGAGGGAGAGAAGAAAAGGAACCTAATTTGCAGACTCCTTTCTACCCATTGCGAAAAAAAGTGTAATTTGATTTGCATCGGTCTAGAGCAACATTACCAGAAGGTTCTAATATAGTTAGATGCCATTTGAATATGTATTTCGTTTGCCTTTTGTGCCTGTACTTCTATGGTGGCCATTAGTTCAGCGTTCACTAATTTCTCTAATGTATCTATTGTTTTGCAGGTTTTAATTTGATCTCTTTCATATAATTTCATAAACTATTTATTGTTTTATGTATGATAGGGCTTTAAACAGGTTTTCTAATGGATAGTTTCCTTTTGTAATTCATAATCATTGTTTTGCTCAATGGGGTGTATCATCGTGGATGCTAACCAGCTGTTGCAATTATTTTTATGGTGCCTCACGATTACAGGCTGTCTTATCTTTTTTAAGGATCCCTACATAAATTTTGTGCTAATGATATGTCTTGCTCAGGATTTTTAATTGTTAATCCAAAGCAGAGACTCAAGAGAGCATCTCTTATTGTTACAGTATAATTTTGAACTTTGTGTCGATGATGTGGAACAAATTATTAAAAAATGAAATCTTTATATCTTTTCGTCGTTTAGTTTTCCCATGGTTCTAAAAATGTCCTCCGCGGGTTTTGAGGCAGACCTGGCGGCAAGCTTTGCCCGCGCAAGCGCACATGCACACCTGGTCATATTGAATTGTATATGTATTGACAGATTATCATCTTAATATTTTAGAGCATATGTCATCATACCATAAAACGATTACTTTTCTGTAAACAAGACGACGCAGCGTAGCGTGTTTACCCTCTTGTATGACTTATAAACAGATGAGGGGAAGCCGTGCATGTGCTCCTCTAAGCAAATTCAGTTTTTGGTACACAAAGAGAGGAGACGTGCGCTTCTGTAGCAAGCTGACAGCTATACTAGTTTCACTTTACCGAAGACGGAAAAAATACTACAAAAGGATCGTCTAGCTTATACGGTAGGAGCATCTTCAATATTACCAAATCAATTTGTTATAAAAATTTGAACTGACCTTTTACTTATTTATGTAGAAGAGAGAACGGAAAGAGAGATAAAGACTAGCTGCTAATTTATAGCCAGTCTATAGCGAAACATGGTGCATCAAGGGGTGGCGATGGGGACCCATTTCCCATTCCTCGATGGGGAATTTCTCTGTTAGGGAACGGTTATGGGGAGAAATTTACCCCACGAGGATGTAAACGGGAAAAAATCCCCGGAGACGGGGACGGGGAATTTTTTTCCCGCAGGGAATTTTTTTTCCCGCGGGACCTGGTTGGGGACTCAAAATTACTTTTGTCTATTAGAATTGTTAGATCGCAATCATATCATCTAGTCCATTGTATTCACATTCTCTGATATGTAGCAACTAGACCTTCAATGTATCCACTCATCTTATTTTTTTCTTCCCATTTAGCATGATTTTAGGATAAAAATGGTGATGATAGCTTTTGTGTTTTGTGTGGATTTTTTGTGGGGATGGGGTCCCCGACAAGCCCCGTTACCCGAATGGGGATGGGGACGAGAAAATTTTATCCCCGAGACGGCGAACGGAGATGAGGACGGGAAAAATTTTGGATCGTGGGGATGGGGATGGGGATGGGGAGGCACTCCTCGACAGGGAATGTCCCCATTGCCACCCCTTGCATGTACGTTGTTATGTGCTCATATTAATTTTTGAGATAATATTATATCTAGTTCGTTGAAGAGGTTGTCTATCTGATACCTATAAATGGTTTTGCTAGAATCCAAGCGATTGCGCCTCGCCGCGCGCTTGCCGACTAGTGGAAGCAGTGGGCGCGTGGGTAGTCGCCTATGTTCGAGGCGCTCCCATCTATAAATGACATGCGCCTTTGTTGTAAGGCTCCTGCATTATAGATGCTCTAAGATATGTTATAGGTAGGCAAGGGTTCAAACATTAACCGTGAAAAACCAATAGGTTTTCATGGTTTCTACCGTTCTGCTGTGTATTTATGGTTCCGCGCAACGAGTATAGAAACGTCCCATATTCAAAATCGAGAAAAATCATCAAAAAAAAAATAGTGTTTATGTTTTACGAGTTTGGCTCAAATCTTTTATTTGAAAAAAAAAGAGATTTGCATGAACTTTACAATGATATGTATGCTTTTTACCCTAAAAAGATAATATCAATACATACATAAAGAACTCAGTAGTCTGTAATTTTATATAGAGTCAACTATATCAAAATATATAAAGTCCAGAAGCAAGACGAGTTTACGAGTTTGAAAAAGCAGCCTATAGAGAAGATAGTTATCGATACCTATTAAATAAGCTTTCCACAAGAACGTGTATATATAGTTAACACGATAACTTGTGCATGCCCTCATGAGTGTTCTTATGTACAGCGTATTTATTTATTTATTTATTTTATTTGCTTATCTTATAACTTCAGAAGCTTTGTAAGATATATAGCTTCGAGAGTGAGACAGGATTCTTCTAAATTTCAGTCTTTTAAATTTGGCGAGCGCCAGGCGTCGGACGTCCGACGCCTGGCGCTTGGTCCGGACCAAGCTGAGCCATCGGATCACCGTTATCGCTCCAATCCTAAGTCTTGCGTGCGCCCGCGTCTCTGCGTACGTTCCCAGCCAGTTGCTAGTCGTCCTCTGATTAAAATTCGAAATAAACTTCTGATTTTTGTACAAAATTCAAACAGTGTTCAAAATGCGTGGAATAAATTTCATAATTCTTCTAAAATCGAGAGCAACCCATTTTAAATACTTTTATTTTTTTTTTACTTTTTCAATTTTTTTTGATGTGAAATTAGGAGAACGCACGTATGAAACTTACATCTATACTAGCGAAACTTGTCCTTGTGCTGATGAAACTTGGCCGTGTGTTTTCATCTGATGAAACTTGGATGAAACTTTGATGTAACCTGATGAAACTTTGATGTAACCACGCGAATCGCTGAAATTCTCGACGGCTAAAGCCGTCGAGACCGATGACAAAACCGTCGAGACAGATTAATATCGACGGCCGGCCGTCGAGATTTGGCCGTCGAGAAAGCCCGATCGAGAGAGACAACCTTTCTCGACGGCTCGGCCGTCGATATTAATCTTTCTCGACGGCCGTACTAAAGCCGTCGAGATACAAGCACCGGGCAGGCACGACGTGATGGGGGAACCTGTCTCGACGGCCAGGAGCCGTCGAGATTATTCTTAAGCAGGCTGTAGGCCGGCCCAGCCCACCAGTTATTCACGACGGCCAGAAGCCGTCGAGATAGCTTCTATGCGGGAAAGGACAGCGCTGGCAGGTGGGCCAGATGTGTTATTATCGACGGCCTAAGGCCGTCGAGATAGATGCACCACTGTACCGGCAGAGCTCGATCTGGCATGTGGGCCAGGCCACCTTTCTTGACGGCCAGGATGTAGCCGTCGAGAATAGATAAAAACAGCAAAAAAAAAATTTAAAATTTGTAAAAATCACAATAATTTTGCAGCCGCTACTGCACCCAGCAGCAGCAGCAACTGCAACCTGCAAACCAAAAATAGTTCCCGCATTCAAATTTCCCACAATTTCACAAATACAGATACCACAAACATCGCATCATATAGATCACAAACATCGCATCACATACAACGAATCACATAGCTCACAAACATCAAATCCACAATCAGAAACATCTAATAAACATTCACACAAATCGTAATGACAGTATCAACATCATGAACACAAAACAAACATCGATCATGGCTGTCGTGGTGGCGTCCCGAAGAGCTGCTCCGCGAGGTTGGCGGCCATGTTCCCTGAGCCGTCGTCGCCTCCGTCGGGCTCGCCTCCCCATCGGCCGCGCCTCCCCGTCGGCCGCGCCTGGGACATCGCCGCCTCGCTCGCACTGCGACCCCACCGCTCGAACAGCCCCGTCGGCCTGCGCCTCACGTCGCCTCCCCGCCGGTTACCTCTGTTAAGTGCTGTTGCTGTCTAATGGCATTTTAGAGTGGATGATCAAACATATCATGGTATTTTGGAACTCCCATTCCTTTGGGTGGTATTTTGGAAAGACCCAACCATTTTAATGGCATGAGGGCAAATCTCCCTTCAAGAAAACGGAGCATGAGAAAGGGACCCTCATCATTCACAACAGATAAATCCAAGAAACACTACCAGTCTACCAGGATTAATTATCCACGTGAAGATCGAGTGCGGAAATATGTTAGAATAACGATTGACGGCTGAGATAAATATATCCAAGAAACACTACCAGGATTATCCTCGTGAAGATCGAGTGCGGAAATATATATGTTAAGAGTAACGATTGACGGCTGCTTGCTAGCCACGCCAACTCCGTACCCAGCTTGGTCACCGTTCGGCCAACGCACGCATACTCCATGGTATTATTTGTTCCTAACTTCCTATATGCTGGAGATGGAAAAACACGCAAGGGTATTATAGAAGAAATCCATTTTACTCCTGGATGTAGTTACTCCCTATCCTGGTTGATTAATTATTAATCATCATGTATCATGTGGTATCATAAGCCACCATCTCTCGGGCATCCACTTTCGCTGGCCGCCAATCCCAGCACATTTCTGGTCCTCTCCACGTTATACTCCTATCTTTTGCTCTAGCTCTACGGCGGATAATGATGTTAATGTTTTCGCACTCCATATGTGGAAGAAGTTGCAGGTGCAGCCTAGAAGCCTGTCGTTAATTGTTAATTGTGATGCAAGATTGCCAGCGCCTACATTATCGTGGCCAGGCATGATGCTGCCAGGTGCCAGCATGCCGGCCCTCCATGCGCAAGCCATCATCGTCCTCAACATCAAAAGCCATCTTGAGGGTTTCTCCTCGTTACCCTTGGCAAGTATATATGTTTTTCCTGACCATGCCAACTTCGTTGTCGATCATTTATCCTGAGTGTGTTGATTGGACTCGGCTTGACTGTATACGTCGTCCTCTCATGGATTTAAGGCACCATGCACCTTCGGTGAACTTCTATATCGACGGGACTGGATCGTATTTATCCATTGGGTCTTGGACCGACCCCAAAAATCGACCCAACGGGTCGCCCCACTCAGCCCACAGCGTTATTTGGATCGATATGGGTCGACCCCAACTATCCAAAAGGGTACCCAATCCATCTGGCATCCCCCATCCCGAGTTCCTGACCCATCCATCCCCCAACCTCTCCGGCTGCGGCGACCGGGGGCGGCGCGGCAGGAGGAGCCGGAGGAGGAGGAGCGCCCCGCTGACCCCGGCGAGCCGGCTACGGCGACCGGCGGCGGCGGCGCGGCAGGAGGACCCGGAGGAGGAGCGCCCCGCTGACCCCGGCGAGCTGGCTTCGGCGACCGGCGGCGGCGGCGCGGCAGGAGGAGCCGGAGGAGGAGCGCCCCGCTGACCCTGGCGAGCCGGCTACGGCGACCGGCGGCGGCGGCGCGGCAGGAGGAGCCGGAGGAGGAGCGCCCCGCTGACCCCGGCGAGCCGGCTGCGGCGACCGGCGGCGGCGGCGCGGCAGGAGGAGCCGGAGGAGGAGCGCCCCGCTGACCCCGGCGAGCCGGCTACGGCGACCGGCGGCGGCGGCGCGGCAGGAGGAGCCGGAGGAGGAGCGCCCCGCTGACCCTGGCGACCACGGCGAGCCGGCTGCGGCCCACCGCTCCCCTCCGCTGCCCGCTGCCCACTCCTGCCGTCCTCACCGGTGCCAAGGTGGGCCCCCCCTTCTCCTCCCTCCCCACCTCTTCTCGCAGCTCACGGTCAAACTCTCAAAGATTCAGAAAATGCTAACCTTAGGAAGACAATGGGGGTATGTGGAGATAAAGTGCGTAGAAATGCTAACTATAAATTCTGATGGCTGCTGCTGCTGCTCCACGCTGAGCTGAAGAACTATTTCTTTTGCATTCTTTGCCTTCTTATGATTTGTGTAGACTAAAGGTGAATAGGTGATTAAGATGGCTCTTTGTGTTGTATTATCACACTTTTTGTGCTTCATTGATGGATGACCAGTAACTACTCAAAACTTAGAACACCGCAGAACAAAGAGATCTACATACTCCATGAAAGACTTATGTATGTTCAAGACTAAAAATGTGGCACTTATGTTCTAATTTACCATTATGATTTATGACTGTAGTGGCACCTAAGATCTGTTTATCACCATCATTGATCATTATTAACCTGAACTACTGTTTCTGTTTCATGAAGCTGAAGATTTATGATTGTGAAGCTGAGCATTCTTTTTTTTTTTATCCCAAACTTCACTCTTGGAACTTTTGGTGCAATTACACATGTTAGTATTTAATAAAAAAAAAAGTAATGTCGATTGGTAGATTAGCTTGTCTGAGACATGTGTGTGCTGCTATTGCCGTATTGCATTACCACCTAAACATGATATCATGGTCACGGGAAACATTTACTTTTGTTACATTGTCTTTGTTTTGGGGGGGGCCTTCGGTATATTGGCAATCATAGTCCATAGATGCACCATTTCTCTTTTAACAGCAATGTCCTTAACTGGTGTTATTTTTTTTCTTTTGCAGTACTAGGTTGCTTTCCTTGTTTTCTCAACTGATATCTGTATTGAGATTCGTTGATTTCTTAATTTTCAGGCTGAAAGTGCTACTGCTGCTCTTAACTGCAGTGGTGTCATACTGGGTTCCTTGCCAATAAGGTACTGTATAAACATTGTCTATTACATATTACTAGCATATGGAATAATAAAATCTGCTCACTACTAAGTCACATATTCTTACTTTTATTTTCAGCCGCTTGTGTTAGAGCAATGGAAACAGATCTTCTTCAAGAAGTAGAGGAAGTAGGGGATGTTGAACATTTGACACCAGCAACAAGGACTTCTCTGAGCACTCCAATTGGCCCTGAGGACATCGAGATGCTTGAGGAGGATGAGGATGATGAGGGTGACAGTGACTATGAAGTTAATGATGAAGAAGGTGCAATTCAATCACTGTGCAATTCAATCACAGTGCAAGGGCTGGATGAAGAAGGTGCAATGGGGAAGGTGTCTCAGATTCAGAATGAGAAGCTCACTGTAGTAGATTAATTCAAAAGTGCACTTGCTTTTGTAGATGAATTCCCCATCAGTACGTTAATTTCTACATGTGTATGTGAACACCTTACAGTGCTGTTTTGTATGCGAAGACCTTATGGTGCTCTGTTGTATGTGAACACCTTATGCTGCTGTGCTGTATGTGCCACTGAACACATGTAAGAATTGCCCTGTTTTCTGGATGGGAAGTCATAATTTTTTGGTCGCTCATGTGATGCATTCCACTGAACACATGTAAGAATTAACTTGGTTCTGGATCATCTATGCGTCTTTGAGTGGTCTTTATCTGCATATATGGACCCTGTTGATTGATAGAGCTTCGTTTCAGATGGTCTGCATATTTAGTAATGGATCATGTGGATCGCTCCAATGGATCGTGGGTCGGTCCATTCCCACCCCTAATATCGTCATAACACCCACCGCCGTCGCTCGTGTTGTGTGGTCAAATCTTGAGCGGCAATTCCTCACGAACAAGTAGATCCACACAATATAGTGATTACCTCTAGGTTGATTTCTACAATTCCGTGCAGTACGATCTCTCCATTTCTGACCATTGTCACAACTTGAAAATTATGGTCATTGGCAATCACGAGGAACAAGTCAGTGATCACACACTTGTTCTCACCATCCTTCATGGTATGGTATAAACAAGAAGTGGTCACATCTGGTGACCATCTTGTTGATGCGGCTACCGGACCTTGTCCACCTTCGTCGACGCACAAAATCCATCCTTCTTGTAGAAGAGATCACAAAAAGCTACTACCTCCGGTCACAAAAAGAAGTCGCCGTTGACTTTTAAACTCGTCTTATTCAAAATTTTAGTTCAAATATGTAAAAATATAAATCATACTTAAAATACATTTAATAATAAACCAAATCATAACCAAATAAATAATATTTATATAATTTTTTAAATTAAGATGAATGGTTAAAGACGTATTCAAAAGTTAACACCGGATACTCTTGTTTGTTGTCGCAACTAGGGGTGTCAAAAGCATTTGAACAAACCACTAAATTGGCACCAACGCGGCAACAAGTTCTTGCGCCACGAGGTCTTAACTTGTGGGATCGGATCAACGATCAGTGGAAAATTCTTTCAGTATCTTAACTCTTGCTCCTTCATCCAACAATAAATGGTGTATATGGGCTCAGATGCCACATCTTATGATATAAAGGTAATTTAGCATCGGTACCCTTTTTGTCACTAATCCATTTACTTCGTTTAGTCAATCGAACATTGTTGTCGGTACTCGGTAATGAATTCTTCATGCATATCATCTTTGCCGGGTCTACTTATTTTCTTCTAGGTTTAAGACTAAGTTTCTCAATTTTTTTATACTATATCCTTGTATCATCGAAAACCCCTTTTCCGTTTGCCCGTTCATTATTGATAATAATTTTAAACTTGATGCCTTTTGTGAAGAATTTTTGCGTAATAGTTCTAGGCATACCGTACACCCCCCACGTGGTCACCGTCCAACCTATAAATTTATAATAGTGCAGTCCCATCTTAGATTTACCTATATTTTTTATGTAAAATGGAAGGAAAGAAAGAGCTAAACTTCAGACTTGGACTTTGATCTAACTTTAGCCCCTCCTATTATTTTTGGCTGCGTCTACCCCCTACAAGGATACACATGGGCATAACCTATATCTATCTATATAACAAAGCGCTAGCAAGTCGTTCTCCGTGCGACACGTCGGTGGAAAAAGGCAGCCGTCCGATCATGGGCGCTGGCTCCATCCAGCCGTCCATTTACAATTTAAATATAAACAATTTCCACAAAAAAAGCAACAACGCGCGCTGATTGCTCAGTTGGTTTAATGCCTAACGTTGGCTTTGGAGCCTTGGATTTGAATCCCCCTCTCGCCGCTCCCACTTTTTGCCTTTTTCTTTTAGTTCCTCTAAATTAACCTTAAACATTTTTTTTGCTCGTACCTGGAGAAAGCGCGCACTGGTGAGTTGGTTAGGCGAGCTAGCAATGGACTTGGAGACCGATGTCCGAGTCCCCGTTGTGCCATTTTCAGCACGCCGTCCACCCTTATTCCCAGCACGACTGTAATATTTTTTAAGTTGTTATTGATTATTTAACTTTAATAATATTTTTTAGTTGTTATCGGTTATTTAAATTAAAAAACCCAAAATATGTAAAAAAAACAATGCAACTAAAAAACATTATGAGAGTCCATAAATGAATTTGAGCATCAGACATGTTGACTTTTATAAAAAATAACAGTAAATGCGAAAAAAACTGACATGAATTTCTTTATTTATGCATTAAGAAAATCATGAAAAAAATCTAGAAACACCCAAAAAACAAAAAACAAAATATGGAGTGTTCCATAAATGAATTTGAGCATTACAAATGTTGACTTCTATTAAATGATTTTTAAAAATAATATAAAAATTGTACGAGAATAATTTAAAAATATCCAAAAAAAAATAACAAAGTGGCTGATATCAATTTATTTATTTATACATTTCAAAAAACCCAGAAAATCTGAAAAACCCTTGAGAAAACCTAAAAAAATCAAAATGAAAAAAATGGTAAGGTCCATAGGTGAATTTGAGCATTAGAAATGTTGGCTTTCATTAAATGAATTAAGAACTAATAGAAAAATAAATCAAATTAAAAAAATTCTTAGAAAATAGTGAATTTGTTAACTGGTATTAATTTATTTATTTATGCATTTTAAAAATCTACAAACTCCTAGAAAAACCCAAAAACTAACATAAAAATACAAACAAAAAACATGGTGATGGTAAAAAATGAATTGGAGCATTACAAATGCTAACTTCTGTAGAATGATTTTCAAAAATAAAAAAATACTAGAAAAATAATTCGTAAAAAAAACTAAAGTGCACTTGTGCCTTATGAAACTAACGCTATGCGCCATGGATGTGTGAATCATACCTATTGTGCACTACTAGAATTTCTAGAAATCGCGAGGGCCAGAAAATAAACGCGAGGGCAGAAAAACAGCCCTCGTTTTAAACATAAATACACTAGGGTATATTCCAGCCCTCGTAATAAACAACTTACTCACGAGGGCTAAAATAACGCCCTCGTAATAAACAACTTACTCATGAGGGCTATAACAAGGCCCTCGCAATAAATCACAGCGGACACATACTCGCGAGGGCTACGTACCGGCCCTCGTTAATAATGACCACAATAATTGCTCAACCCGCAACCTGTGCGCACGTGGATATGTTTTACCGAGGGCCCACAGTGAGCCCTCGCGATTATAATCCACAGTCAAACTTTTTTACCCTCCAACCCCACATGCATCCCATGTGCTCAGCATTTGGGCTGTAGTGGACATGGCCCGCCATAATATCTACAGTAACAATATGAACAATTTTAATTTTTCAATTCTGCAGCGGCATATATCCAATTAAGTATTTAATTTGAAAAAACGTTTACATTTCTCCGATAGATTGATTTTTTTTGTTGTTAAAACTAACGAAAAGGCTACTGTGTGGGCGTCCGGACGCGCGCGCTCGCGCCGGATGCCCGCAGCGACGCGCTGCACAGTGTGGGCGGCACTGTAGCATGCATGGTGGGCTCCATAAGCATTTTTTCTTTTTAATGGCCATAAATTTTGACTGGTTGCTCTAATCTACAAACCGTTTACACCAACGTGTTTCCTCGTATTTTTACGAACAAAACAAGATGTATGTTGCCATATAAATCCTCAACCTTACCTGGCGAAACTGGTTTTCGCCAGGTGAAACTTGGGTTTCATACTAGTTAAACTTTTTGCCGAACTGTCAAGTTTCATCGGTTTCATCCAAGTTTCTTCAAGTTTCATCAGGTTAATCCAAGTTTCATCAAGTTTTCACAGGTTTCATCCAAGTTTCATCAGGTTACATCGAAGTTTCATCTAAGTCATCATATTTCGTCAGCACACGGCCAAGTTTCATCAGCACACGGCCAAATTTCGCTACGTGTAAGTTTCATAAGTGCCTTCTCCTAGGTTCACATCAAATCAAAAAAAATGAAAAAGTAAAAAAAAACAAAAAATTTAAAAAGTTTTTAAAATGGATTGCTCTCGATTTTAGAAGAATTATGAAATTTATTCCACACATTTTGAACAATGTTTGAATTTTATATAAAAATCAGAAGTTTAATTAAAAAATTGATCAACTGCACGGCTAACAACTCCGCCAGGCACGCGGGGCGCGTCGAATGCGTGCGGTGCCGGCGATCGGACGGATGGCGCTGGTCTAGCGCGGGCGCGTCCGAACGGACGTCTGACGCCTGGCGCTCGCCTAAAACTAAACTTTTGATTAAAAATTTTCATCCGAGACAAATATGGTTATTGCCATGTTTTTCTTGTATGGTTAGCCTTCCGGTAAAGTTTTGGAAAATTTTCTTTCCCCCGTCACAAGTCGCAAACATACGTGACAGGTTGATGCACAAGCAATTTCCTTCTGGTAAAGTTATATAGCACAAACAATTGTTCACCAGCACTGTTGCCCACCAAAAAGAACAGTAAGAAATAAGATTCGCGCCATCGCTTGATGCCCGTAACAATAACAGGTCTTGGGCAGCAAGGGTAATAGTCGGGCACAACATGCATGGTTACCCTATCTCAAATTATTTGGCGTAGTATTGTAACACTGTAGCTTCGTGAAAATGTCATCAGTTACAGCACAAAAACAAACTTCACAACCTTTTTTTAAATGTTTCAACGGATAAATTCCACTATGACAAGATTAGTTCTGGATGGCATCCTTTAATGAAACCATGATAGACCGTTGACTTAGGCCCTCTTTGATTCGTGATTTGGGTTTGATTTTGTTCAGTTGAGCTAAAATTTATCATTTTTGTATAAATCATTTATTGTAGCATTTTGCAATAATTTTTTAGGGCTCCATATAATTTTTACCAAAGATTTAAAAAATATATTATAATATTTTTTTAGCATTTTCAATCCTTTTTTGAAGACCTTCGAATTTTATCTCAACCGAATCAAATCAAACAGCGAATTAAATAGGGCCTTAGATCCGAACTGTGTCGATGACTCTTGTTCCTTGCGAGAAATGCTCAAACAGCTCAGCAAAGTAGTCCTTGGCTTTCACTTTCTTGTACTGCGCTGGCCGCTTCTCATCTATCAGCTCAGATGCTGGCTCAATCTCTTCCTCAAGATCCATAGAAAAAAACATCGCCACCGATATCCTCTCCTTCCCAGCATTCGTCACAGCCCTGTGCACTGGGCTTTTAAAAATCCCATTGGTGATTATCTGTATAAAAAATTATGTTTAAAAACAGGTAAATAATGACAGACAGTCACAAAGTAAAAAATTCTGGTAGAAGTCAACACACAACGTGAAGAAGAATTTTAGCACGCGCCCAAAATGTTTTGGACCATTGATGTGATATGTGAACTGATGATGTTAAACCAACAAACAAAAAATTTCACAGGTCCTATGTGAATTGATGACTGTCTGACATACCTCTGTTTCATCTCCCAAGTTGATCAGCAAGGTGTGAGGGCTGGTTGGGACATCATACCAGACACCATCCCTAAGAACTTGTAGTCCACCAACATCATTATCAACCATAACAACCGTAAGAATGCTTGCATCAGAGTGAGGTTTGATGCCAAAGACAAGATCAGGCCTTGAACACGGAGGGTAGTAGTTGAATCTCGCGACAGTGGAAGGCCTGTTACCAGAACGTCTGATGAAGAAATCCTCATTGAGATCCAAAAGTTTCGCCAGAGCTGGCAGTAGACTATTTTTCACTCTGTTGCACTGTATGGTGAACTCATGCAGAACATCACTGCAAAAGGTCTAGATTTCAATAACACAATAACGGAACAAAATTATTATGTCAATCAGTTTTGCAGCATCACTATCAATATGATTGCAACTTGCAAGCTTACATGAAAGATTTGGGATTTTTGGGCCAAATACGGAGGCTTCTTTCATCTTGAGGTTCTATATTGATAATCAACCGGTCAGACCAGTCCAGGATTTGCTCTTTGGATATCACCTTGTCATTACCATATCCTTCTAGTAGGACATGCTTGCCATCAATCAAGTTTGAGTATTTTTGCTTCTCTTCAAGCGGCTGGTGAAAAAATCCCCTTGTCACATTCATCATGTCATCCATTAGAGAGGAATCTATCCCGTGGTTAGTACCCTGAACATACACATACACATACACAGACAAACTTATAATCCATTACCTGACAAATAAGAGCAAGCAACACTAGCCAAAATGGTTTGGGACTTCTAACCGAATCATCTATCATGTCAGATGTGACAAGATTACCATGAAAAGGCCCCAAGACTCCAGAGCCAGCCGGAGTTTGGCCAACTCGCCGGCGCCCCCGTCTCGCTGGGACAGGCGACCGATGTCAACGGCAGGGATTGGGGCAGTGGCTGTGGCAGCTGGGCGTTTGTGTTCTTGCAACACATACTGGCTTGGCACATCAGCGCTGCCCATGCTAGCGAGCTCCTGCACGAGCGGCGTTGACCTGTCTTCCTCCATTCTCCAAGGTGCCTCAGTTCTTCAGTGGAGCTGAGTTCTTATGTGGAAGTCACCGTTGATGTTTTGGGCGGGGCCAAGGCCATGTAAAAGTTAAACTAAAAACAACACTGGTATTCTTGCAAGTGGTTGCTGTGATAGAACCAGAGATAGGAAGCGTTGAACCTCTTTCGAGGCCGCGTATGTTTATATATAGCTTGCTAAACCGCAAGGAAGAGATATACAAGAGTTTTGTTACAACTAGTCATGAGATAACTACAAAGGGTTACATGCTTATCTAACCTTATCTACTAGCAGCCTCCCTCGATCACAACGTGTACACATGTTGAGATTGTGTCTAAAAGCCTTTAATCTTTGCATCGAAATTGGCTTGGTGAAACCATCAGCAACCGGATCTCCCGTAGGCACAAACCGTATCTCCAGTAACTTTTGGGACACACGTTCTCTGACAAAATGATAATCCACTTCGATATGCTTTGTTCTAGCATGAAATTCTGGATTAGCTGACAAGTATGTTGCACCAATGTTATCACACCAAAGATGAGCAGCCAACGGACAAAGCACCTTCAGTTCCTTTAATAAGATTTGTATCCACATCACCTATGCAGTTGCCTTAGCAATGCTTTGTATTCTGCTTCTGTACTAGACCGAGATACTGTGGCTTGTTTCCTAGCACTCCATGATACAAGATTAGGACCCAAAAACATAGCAAAACCACCCGTGGACCGTCTATCATCCACACATCATGCCTAGTCCGCATCAGAAAAAGCACTAACACGCATTGATACTGATTTGGTTATTCTTATTCCCAAATCTAAAGTATGCTTAATATACCTCAAAATTCTTTTAACTGCAGCCCAATGAAGTGTAGTTGGAGAATGCAGAAATTGACACACCTTATTCACTGAGAAGGATATATCAGGTCGAGTCAATGTCAAATATTGTAATGCTCCAACTACACTTCTATATCTAGATGCATCTTCCAATTCTAAAGCTTTTCCTTCTTGAGCGGATAATTTTTCCGAGACGGCCAAAGGAGTACTCATTGGTTTACAATTCATCATGCCAACCCGTTTAAGTATATCAGATGCATACTTACTTTGTGACAACAAAATACCATCTTGTACCTTGTTAACTTCAATCCCAAGAAAATAATGTAAATCACCTAAATGCCTTGAGGGCAAAATCAACCTTAAGATTTTGAAGAAGAGCATCGATAGCATCTTGTGAAGAACCAATCACTATTATATCATCAACATAAATCAACAAGAACATCTCAACAGTCCCCTTCTTATAGAAGACAGAGAAATATCAGCCTTTGAAGAATGAAACCCAAGCTGTTGTAGTTTCATACTCAATCAAAAATACCACGCCCTCGGTGCTTGTTTAAGCCCATATAATGCCTTATCTAGCTTACAAACAAAGTGTGATAAAGATTTATGTTCATATCCTGGTGGTTGTCTCATATAAACATCCTCCTCTAGAACACCATGAAGAAAAATGGTTTGCACATCCAGTTGACGAAGACACCATCCTCTCGACACTGCGATGGATAAAATAATTCTAATAGTAGCTGCTTTAACAACCGGACTAAAGGTGTCACCATAATCAATACCATAGCGTTGCTTAAATCCCTTGGCAACTAAACGGGCTTTATACCTATCGATCGTGCCATCAACTTTCCTTTTAATCTTGTATACCCATTTACAGTCAATGACATTTATTCCTTTCTCTGGAGGAACCAAATGCCAAGTTTTATTCTTCATGAGAGCCAAATATTCAGAATCCATAGCAGCTTTCCAATTCTCATCGCTCAAAGCTTCGTCCAAATTTTTCGGTTCGCCTGTAACGGCAAGATTCATCCATCTCAGGCTCTCTCCAACAGTAATCCCTAAATTTGATCCCCTATATCTCATATACAGGCTCCCTTAAAAAAATCTCTCTCTACATTTCTCTCATCTCCAACCGCGTTCTCTATATAGAGAATTGTATAGGGGAAGAAGAGATAACCCCTACATATAAGGGAATGGAGAGAAAATCTCTATTTTAGAGAACGGAATAGGAAATGCTGTTGGAGCACATAGGGGAAGAATCCGTCCCCTATATTAAGGTAGAGGGTGCTTTAGGAAAGACTGTTGAAGGCAGCCTCACAGTGCCGTTATAGCAAACCTTGGGTTTTATAATTGCACTTTGGAGCCTAGTTCTTGGCCGATCAGACGACTGTAAATATGATACTGGTGAGCTCAGCACAGCTGCACAGGAGATTCGACGCTGAAACTATGCGCGTCTGGCGCGGCGCTAGAACCAGGCCCGTCAAGTGCACATGCCGCAACTGTATTGGGATGAGCCGCATCAACCGCATTAATCTGAACCGCATTAATCTGTTCCGCATTAGTTTGTTCTGGCCGTTGCTGTCTCGGCCCCTGCGGAGAATCTGGTATAACCAATGTGGGTTGCTGCGCAATTCCT
The DNA here is from genome assembly GCA_005191435.1 of Raddia distichophylla. Classification (NCBI taxonomy): domain Eukaryota; kingdom Viridiplantae; phylum Streptophyta; class Magnoliopsida; order Poales; family Poaceae; genus Raddia; species Raddia distichophylla. The sequence goes on along the minus strand of SPJY01007910.1, from coordinate 3,940,977 downwards.
GGAAACTGCACGGTTGCTGGAGCGAATGCTCCCGCATTTTGCTGGACACCATCACGTTCATGTCCTGTTCCTTCGTTCTGTTTGTCCTCCTGCACGAAATCGTGACTAGTTTCTCCAAAATTGTTAGGATTGTTGGGAAACCACCTGTAGGGGGAGCCCGGCCCGTGCAGGCCGGTGGCTTACCCTGGTGGGTCCCACATATGGACCTGGCCTAAACCCTAAACAGTACTATATAAGAAGAGGTGGCCATTGTAGAACAGATCTGAGAAATAATAAAGAGAAGCTCCACCCTATATCTCTGTGTCCCCTGTGATTATAATCTTTCTCTGTGATTGATTGTCCACGTTTATACCTCGGACTACACCCGATAGCGAGGTTTCTCAACACGTTATCAGCACGCTCGCTCCTAGATGTGCCGATCAATCCGCGAGGAAGTATCGATCGAGGTAACGTTTTTGCAACGAATTGAATAAGAGATTGGAAATCTTGGCATGATTTTTGGCAAATCAGAAATTTTGCCGCATGAAGATAGTAGATCAGAAATCTAGTGCGTGAATTCCTAGCAGATCGGAATTGTTTTGGAATTTTTCTGCACAATTTTGTTAGCAGATTGGTTTTTGTGCATGCGGTCTTTGTGGATTAGAATTTCGGGATGCATTTGATCTAGTAGATCGTGTGCATAACTAGTTGATTTGCCTGGTAGTGCCTCGCAGCATTGGCCGGGGTTGTTGTGCACTGTTTTCGTCGGCTTCGCCGGAAGTTAGTTCGCCATGCATCTCATGCACAGCAACGTCACGCCGCGCCCAGCAGGCGCCGGCCGGCGCACGCACCATGCTCAGCGCCAGTACGCGCCGCCTGCCCGTGCGCTGCGTCGACCGCGCCCACCGCGCGCCGCGTCGGTCTCGCCGGCCGCAACGCGCTCGCATGCGCCCGCGCCGGCCGCGCCCGAGCAGCGTCCCTCGACGTCGTGTGCCCCGCTGCCAACGCGCGACCCGCAGCGCCGCCGCGCCCGCGCCCTGCCGGCGCCGCCCTGCCCACGCGTGCCCACGCCAGCCGCGTCCTCTGCCCATGGCCACGCCCACACCGCCCTAGCTGTCCCGCCCCCGTGCTCCGTCGTGCCGCCCTGGCCGTCCCGCGCCAGCGCCGACGTCGCATCGTCCTGCCTGTCCCGCGTTAGCGCCGCCCTAGCCCCGCCCCGCCTTGGCCGTCCAGCGCCCGCGCAGACGTCGCGGCCTCCCTGCCCGTACTACGCCCGGACCACCCAGGCCACCCCGCGCCCGCGCCGACGTTGCGCCACCGTCGCGCCTCCTTGCCCATTCCGCGTCAGCGCCGCCGTCGCGCCGCCCAACCTGTCCCGCACCAGCGCCACACTGGCCGTCCCCGCCCTACCCACACTGCCTCACCAAGCGCCACCGCAGTGCCTGTCCCTGCCGGAGCTGAGGGAGAGGGGGAGAGGAGGAGGAGGCGCGTCGGGGGAGAGGACGAGAAGAGGTGGAGGCGTGCCGGGAGCGGAGCCACCGGGGGATAGGAGGAGGAGGCGTCACGGGGAGAGGAGGAGACGCTGGGGGAGTGGAGGGGATGGGGACGGACGAGCCGAACTTCACTTTTGGTACAAGACGAGCCAAACCGTGTTGATATACAAGGAATGGATGGAAGAAACCAGGATGAATGGGTCCAAACAATCTCAACCAATCAAAAAACTGTGTCTTGCTAGACTGGACCATCCAAGACATTGAAACCAAACACACTGCAAGCGGTTTTAAGTCTGCTCATTTTCAATTTGCATGCGGTTTTAAGTCTGCTCGTTTATTAGGCTGTCTTCAACAGGAATCCCTAAATTTGATCCCCTATAGTCTCATATACAGGTTTCTTTTAAAAAAATCTCACCCTATATTTCTTTCATCTCCAACAGCGTTCTCTATATGAAGAATTGTATAGGGGGAGGAGAGAGAACCCCTACATGTAAGGGGATGGAGAGAAAAACTCTATTTTAGGGAACGGAATAGGAAATACTGTTGGAGCACATAGGGGAAGAATTCATCCCCTATTTTAGTGTAGAGGGTGCTTTAGAGGAGCCTGTTGGAGACAGCCTTAGGGCTCGTTTGTGAACAAGTTTCCTCGTGATCTGCTGGATCAACCGCTGCCGTTCAAGCGGCGCACTGGCCACCGGGGCAGGCTCTGGCACAGAGCATGCTGACATCTCGATCTACACCAGCACAGCCGTCGCCGTGCTCATGGCTTACGCGTCATTGCTCGACATCAGCTTTGAGCTACATGTGGCTGGTCATCTTCCCCCGCATCTCTTGCGCCTTCAATCTTCACCGTTGCGCTGTGCAACGACGAGCTCTGCGGCGAAAGGGGCAGCACCGCCGGTGTTACCACTGCAGGAAGGAAAAATGGGGAGAAGAAGACGGGATCCTCGCTGGAGCTGGAGGCAAGGCAATGGCGGCGGTGCCCTACTGGTTGCTCGGCGCTATGGGGCAGTTCGATCGAGCTCATGACCGGTTCCCCGTCTCCCACTTCCTCCTCTTCCTCAGCTCCATGCTGGGGGCTCTGACGCTGATGATGGCACAAGTGCAACTGGCGCCCGCCGCCGCCGCCGGAGCCAGCAAGGCCAACCCCGGCAGGGCGCAGGCGCTGGCGCTGCTCCAGAAAGCCTCACTCGTGACGCTGCTGATGACCGTGCACACGCTGGCCGCGCGCCGCGGAGCTGCTGGGCAAGCACATGCTCATATCTGCGTGCCGGAGCTCTCGCCGGTGCTCCTGTGGTTCACCCTTCACCTCGACCGGAAAACCTCCGTCGTCACCGTCGACGACATCGGAGAGAAAGCCGTCTCTTTGCTCTCGGCGCAGTGGTGATGGCTGTTCTCGCGTACCCGATGGATGCGTCAGCGTCAGTGATCTGACTCCAGGTGCGCGACGACGATGGCCAGCTGTGCCATTTCGGGGCTTCTGGTCAGAGTGTCAGACTGGTCAGTATCTTGTGTTCATGCTACGTCCCGACGTCCGTGACCGCCAGGAGCCCAGGACAAGCAGGCACCGTTGCTCCTACTGCCTCTCGGAAGGAAAGCGTCGAGCTGCTTCGGTTTTCGGCAAACCTTTTGCTCATATCAGCGGTTGTGCTGCTGGTCCAAGCTCTGGCTGCTATCTGGTCTGCATCAACCTGCTACGCTAGCTAGGTTTTTTATTGACTATGTTTGATAGTTTCTCCAACTGAAATTTAGTAGACAGTGGGCAGCAAACGCTTATGTGACAACTGTGTGATAGAACCAGAGATAGGAAGCGTTGAACCTCTTTCGAGGCCGCGTATGTTTTTATATATCTTGCTGAACCGCAAGGAAGAGATATACAAGAGTTTTGTTACAACTAATCATGAGATAACTACAAAGGGTTACATGCTTATCTAACCTTATCTACTAACAGCCTCCCTCGATCACAACGTGTACTCATGTTGAGATTGTGTCTAAAAGCCTTTAATCTTTGCACTGAAATTGGCTTGGTGAAACCATCAGCAACCTGATCTCCCGTAGGCACAAACCGTATCTCCAGTAACTTTTGGGACACACGTTCTCTGACAAAATGATAATCCACTTCGATATGCTTTGTTCTAGCATGAAACACTGGATTAGCTGACAAGTATGTTGCACCAATGTTATCACACCAAAGATGAGCAGCCAACGGACAAAGCACCTTCAGTTCCTTTAATAAGATTTGTATCCACATCACCTCTGCAGTTGCATTAGCCAACGCTTTGTATTCTGCTTCTGTACTGGACCGAGATACTGTGGCTTGTTTCCTAGCACTCCATGACACAAGATTAGGACCCAAAAACACAGCAAAACCACCCGTGGACCGTCTATCATCCACACATCCTGCCCAGTCCGCATCAGAAAAAGCACTAACACGCATTGATACTGATTTGGTTATTCTTATTCCCAAATCTAAAGTATGCTTAATATACCTCAAAATTCTTTTAACTGCAGCCCAATGAAGTGTAGTAGGAGAATGCAGAAATTGACACACCTTATTCACTGAGAAGGATATATCAGGTCGAGTCAATGTCAAATATTGTAATGCTCCAACTACACTTCTATATCTAGATGCATCTTCCAATTCTAAAGCTTTTCCTTCTTGAGCGGATAATTTTTCCGAGACGGCCAAAGGAGTACTCATTGGTTTACAATTCATCATGCCAACCCGTTTAAGTATATCAGATGCATACTTACTTTGTGACAACAAAATACCATCTTGTACCTTGTTAACTTCAATCCCAAGAAAATAATGTAAATCACCTAAATCCTTGAGGGCAAAATCAACCTTAAGATTTTGAAGGAGAGCATCGATAGCATCTTGTGAAGAACCAGTCACTACTATATCATCAACATAAATCAACAAGAACATCTCAACAGTCCCCTTCTTATAGAAGACAGAGAAATATCAGCCTTTGAAGAATGAAACCCAAGCTGTTGTAGTTTCATACTCAATCAAAAATACCACGCCCTCGGTGCTTGTTTAAGCCCATATAATGCCTTATCTAGCTTACAAACAAAGTGTGATAAAGATTTATGTTCATATCCTGGTGGTTGTCTCATATAAACATCCTCCTCTAGAACACCATGAAGAAAAATGGTTTGCACATCCAGTTGACGAAGACACCATCCTCTCGACACTGCGATGGACAAAATAATTATAATAGTAGCTACTTTAACAACCGGACTAAAGGTGTCACCACATAATCAATTCCATAGCGTTGCTTAAATCCCTTGGCAACTAAACAGGCTTTATGCCTATCGATCGTGCCATCAACTTTCCTTTTAATCTTGTATACCCATTTACAGTCAATGACATTTATTCCTTTCTCTGGAGGAACCAAATGCCAAGTTTTATTCTTCATGAGAGCCAAATATTCAGAATCCATAGCAGCTTTCCAATTCTCATCGCTCAAAGCTTCGTCCAAATTTTTCGGTTCGCCTGTAACAGCAAGATTCATCCATCTCACAGTGCCGTCATAGTAAACCTTGGGTTTTCTAATTCCACTTTGGAGCCTAGTTCTTGGCCGATCAGATGACTGTAAATATGATACTGGTGAGCTCAGTGCAGGAGATTCGACGCTGAAATTATGCGCGTCTGGCGCGGCGCTAGAACCAGGCGCGTCAAGTGCACATGCCGCAACTGTATTGGGATCAGCCGCATCAACCGCATTAATCTGTTCCGCATTAGTTTGTTCTGGCCGTTGCTGTCTCGCCCCCTGCGGAGAATCTGGTATAACCAATGTGGGTTGCTGCACAATTCCTGGAAACTGCATGGTTGCTGGAGCGAGTGCTCCCGCATTTTGCTGGACACCATCACGTTCATGTCCTGTTCCTTCGTTCTGTTTGTCCTCCTGCACGAAATCGTGACTAGTTTCTCCAAAATTGTTAGGATTAGCAGCACAATGACTAGGAGAATCTGAAGGTAATGGAGTATTAATCGCATGGTCATATTCACCCCCATGAGGAAGAAGAATTTCAGAACGAAGGCGAGCACCGGCATTAGGATGTAATTGAGAAAAAGGAAAGATATCTTCATCAAAAACAACATCGCGTGATATATATACACGGCCGGTGGAAACATCTAGACATTTGAAACCTTTATGCAAATTACTGTATCCAAGGAAGACACAGCGTTTAGAACGGAAAGCAAGTTTACGAGAATTATAGGGACGCAAGTTCGGCCAACAGGCACAGCCGAAAATTCTAAGAGATGAATAGTCAGGGTCTTGATGAAATAATTTCTCCAGGGGAGTAGAAAATTGTATAACCTTACTAGGGGTTCTATTTATAAGGTATGTGGCAGCAAGAAAAGCCTCATCCCAGAACTTAAGCGGCATAGAAGCATGAGCGAGAAGCGAAAGACCAACTTCAACAATATACCTGTGTTTTCTCTCAGCAGATCCGTTTTGCTGATGCGCGTAGGGGCATGACACATGATGAGTGATGCCAACTTTGGTGAAAAAGGAGTTTAATTTTTCATACTCCCCTCCCCAATCTGTTTGCATGGTTATGATCTTACGATTAAAAAGACGTTCAACCAATTTTGAAAGTCACGAAAAACTTGGAAGACCTCGGACTTGTGCTTAAGCAAATATATCCAAATAAACTTGCTGTAGTCATCAATAAAACTAACATAAAATTTATTTCTGTTCATAGACTCAGGTGCAGGACCCCAAACATCAGAAAAGACTAGCTCCAATGGAGCAGAAGACATACTAGTAGATCTAGAGTACGGGAGTTGATGACTTTTAGCTTGCTGACAAGCATCACAAACAGACTCTTTGTTGGACTCACCAGAACATGGGAGATTATTGTTTTTGATGATATGTTGGACAATTGAAAAAGATGGATGACCGAGACGACTATGCCACTTCACCGAGGTAGGCTTGATGGTTGCAAAAGCATGCTTCTGTGCCGGATGGAGGGTAGAGGGTAAAGGCCGCCCCTAGACTTTCCTTGAAGAAGAGTTTGCTTCGTTGTCATCCTTGATCAAAAAGAAATTAGGGTGAAATTCAAGAAAAGCTTTATTATCAGAGGCGAGACGATGAACTGAGACTAGATTTTTCTTCGCCTTAGGAACATGAAGAATATTTTTCAGATGAAGCTTACGACTAGGGGTGTGAATATGAGTATGACCAATGTGACTAATATCCATACCTGCACCGTTGGCGGTGTGAATTTGATCTTCACCATTATACTTGTCCTTTATAGTGAGTTTATCTAACTCACTAGTGATATGATCCGTGACTCCAGTATCTGTGTACTAATTGGTGTCCACGCCATAAAAATTTGTTGCTGCGGAAGCACTTCTTTCTTCAGGAACGAAATCTTCATCGAATCGATTCCAACAATTGATGGCTACATGGCCAACTTTGTTGCAAAGCTGGCAAGTCAGGCGTGTACGAGAATTGTTGAAGTTTCCTCGTCCTCCATTACCAGGTCGTCCTCCTCCCTGGTTGGCGCGACCAGCTCCTGGACCTCCACGGCCACGCCCACGTGGTCCACGTCCTCGCTGAAAGGATCGTCCGCCATGGGTAGCGGAGTTTACTAAGGATCCCGAAACACGAGAGCCTCCTTGGAGCAGATCCATTCGCATCTCAAAACTTAGCAGTTGTGCGTAAAGCTCACCAACAGAGATGGGCTCAACCCGTGCCACAATGGCGGACACGAGAGGATTGAAATCAACATCAAGACCGGCAAGGATGTATGAGACCATCTCTTCATCATCCAGGGGCTTGCCGGCTGATGCCATCTCATCTCCAAAAGCTTTCATCTTTGAAACATATTCGGCAACCGTCATGTTGCCCTTCGGCGTCGTCGCCAATGCAATCCGGGTATTGACAGCCCGTGCGCGAGTCTGGGAAGAGAACATGTCTTCCAGCGCCCTCCAAACTTCTCTTGCTGACGAGAGGCAGGCCACCTGTGTCAAGACTTCACGGGAGAGAGTTGACAGCAGGTAGCTTAGCACCTGTTGATCTTGAACCAGCCACGAAGTGTAGGCCGGATTTGGCACCTTTACCTCCTTGTCATCTTTCTTCACGTCAACTTCCATTGGTGGAGCTTCAGCTGATCCATCTACGTAGCCAGCTAGTTGCGCCCCTCGTAGCGCAGGTAGGACCTGCGCCTTCCACAGCAGGTAATTTTTCTTCGTGAGTTTCTCTGAGACTGGAAGCCCGAGAGAACCCGGGAGCATCAAGCCTGACGAAGCCGACGAGCCTGCCATGGATGCGATCGGAGTTGTTCCGATGCAGCTTTCTGTTACACGCCGATCGATCTGGTCGTGCTTGCACCCGCAAACATGCAGCCTCGCGAAGCAGATCGATTTTTTTTGTTTTTACTTCGGCGCTGGCTCTGATACCATGTGATAGAACCATAGATAGGAAGCGTTGAACCTCTTTCGAGCCCGCATACGTTTATACTAGAGGATACACGCGCTTCGCTGCGTCATTTTATTCGTAGAAAAGGCATAGTTTTATGCTATGATACATATACTCTGAAATATTAACATTATAATGTGTAAATACATATACAATTCAACAATAAGAGACTCTCAAGTCTTTGTTTTGAATTTGCAATTAAAAATCCTGAAGAATACATATGACCACCATAAATTTTATGAAGAGATTCTTACAAAACGATAAGACAGTGTGTAATCGTGAGGCACTATAAATAAAAATTGCAATACCAAAAAGGATCATCTCATTTGAGAACATAATATTTTTTTTAGAAATTTTGCAATATAGCTACATAGAGAAGATACAAAAGCAATTTTAGCAACCACAGAGTACAACAACCTGCCCATACTACCAACCAAGTGTCCCTCACGTTACAAAAAATCAACGCTTGATCAAAAGAATACAGTGTAGTAACTACACTTGTCGGTGTAATAAATACCAGGGTGTAAAGAGTCCCAGAGAAGACCGGGCTAGGGCCCCACCCAGCGTGTGGGCGAGCCCCTCAAGCTTCGACGAGGGCCCCACACGTCAGGCGGACGAGCAGGCCCCAGCGTGTGGACGAGCCCCCCAAGCGCCAGGCGAGGCGCCCACAACGGAGCAAAACCGATTTATATTTGTTATCTACCAAATATAACTCGTTGGTCTTATTTCAATTCATAATTTTGCAGTAATGAAACAAAGCATTGATGATAAGCTATCAGAAAAAGGTGAATTTGGTGATCCTATCAACGATTGAGAACGAGGAATCAAGGGACTAAAGAGACTCCTCTCTATCATGATCATTTCTTCTAAGATGTAGAGCTTGTGGCGTTGACCCAAAGGAAACTCAGGGAGCTCAAGGAGATTTTGTCCTCGTTCACGTCTCCCAGGTAATGGACTGCCCTACGTCTAGTGCTTCGTTATAATCAAGAGACTACAGTGTATAAGGATTTGCAAGATAAAAACCTAGATAGGTTTCCTCTGAATGTGATGTAGAATAAATGAATCGAGATGTCTCTCTGTCCTCGTGTAGAAGGGAAGTATTTTATGCTAAACTTAAGCATACAATACCTAGAAAAACACGATCCCTCGGCCCAACCTAAAACCCTGTCATCACTTGTTGGGCCGTAACAATGGCAGAAGACAGACACCAAGCCTTCTGGAGTCTTGGTTAACAGGTCAGTGGGCAACGCCAAGCCCGCCACCATCACTAGTAGCCACCAGTTCCTAGTTACCAAGCAAGGGAAGTACCCGGGGTACACCAAACAATGATTTATAGTCTGGGGAAGGCATAACTCAATCCCCAACAGCTAGCCCCCGAGTCTCAAGTAGAGTACTACCTGGCCAGGGCCCTCCTCTTGAGTATCTAAAAACTCAGAAAGGTAATTGACTTGGCAGCACAGGCCTGCCACCGTACCCAAGCAAGGAACACTTCATCCGAGCAATGAACCTCACGCCAAGTAAGGGTTACTCAAATTAGTATTTTTCAACCCTATGTGGGCAACAAACTCAGCTGAAGCATTATTGGCGATTCTTACGCACTACATAATTAATTCGCAAGCAGACAGATATCACGGTAGTTTTCACCTAGGAGTATTCCAAGTTATCGTTTTTATTCCTCAGGGAACAAGGGCAAGGATATCACAATCGGTTGGTAATTCTATCTCTACTATTTAAGATACCAGCTAATATGAATATCAGGGGTAGGGATAATGATATAATAAGATAATAAGTGACACACATAGGAGTGTAAAAGATAAAGCAGGCAGACTCAGATAGTGGGGAGGTCAACAAGACAAGTGTGATGTTCCTACAGTAAGTTTTATCAATTACTAAGCTTGAGCTAGTACATATATGAATGTTAGAATTGTTTAAGACCTACTTGAAGCTCGACCGATTCACTACCACCCGCTATCAATTAAGAACACCGAATGATTATGATCACCCCTGATTGGGCTCGACTAGACTAAGACTAATGGGGTGGACTTCGTAAAAGCTGATACCACTCGGATAGCAAGGCTGTCACCACCTACTACCTACCACACCACCGTTGAATCAGGCGTCTATTGTGTCAGAACTAGTTTCAAACACCACGTTTGCTACTAGAGCTGATCACTTCCTCTCGGATCCTTGGAGAACGATCTAAGTTCAATGCTTAGACAATCCTAAATATTTGAGCATGAACCCAGACTCGACACCGGACGGACTTAAGCAAGGCTCTAATGATTCCATACTCTCAACTATGCGGAATATAAATGCTCAGGTTACATAAAGAATGAACATGTATTCAATATCAAAGTCTAAAAAGGAAAAGGTAAAGATACAAGAGCTATTACCCGAATTTTAGAAGACGCTTCCGGGACTTCGAGCATCAACTCGACTCGACTCTAACTCCCACACTAACTAAGTGCTACTCTAGTGAATGACAAAGCGAAGCTTCAAATGGTGTGTGTGTTACAAAGTGAGCTGAAGGGTCCTATTTATAGCCAACTGGAGCCAATCAGGTGTAGCCATGCAAAGGGACACATGCCATCTCCACACTAGCCGAAGGGCAGCCCGAGGGGGCATCCAAGGGGTCGTCCAACCTAGGGTTGGTCGGCTGACCCATCTTCAGCTCCTCTCGGTCTTCTATTCTACTGGGATGCTTTTTTGACGGTGTATAACATCTCCCAATGTCAGTTTTGGCATTTGGAGCCATTAAATTATCCTTTCAAGTGGCCCCATGGATCCATTCCAAAGCTTTCTCAGCCCCTGGATCGAACCGACGTGTGTGGATGGCTTCGATGACTCCCTTGTGTGTTTCTTGGATCACCAGAGAAAACACAACCGGTTTGGCGACGAAAGTGGGTCGACCGGCCTAGCGTAGGCCTGCCGACCGGCTCTCTTGCCCGGTTATGTTCTAGTTTATCCCAAAATGTACCTAAGGATAAAATCTCACCAAAACTTGTGGAACTTTATTAGTTTAAATAAAATTCAAGCATAAACCTTGATTTTGCCCCCAAATTACCAGAATGTTGCCGTATGTCGACGTAAAATTTTGGACTTTAACGACTGGCAACACACCCCCAACCTGAACTTTTGCTCATCCTTGAGCAAAGAACTCAAAGTTGGACCCAGTGGATCAGGATTGCATCAATATCATTATTTTGCAAATATTAAGTGCACAAAATAATACTCCATTGGTTATTGTCATAAACTGGTAGAAGTGTACCCAAATCCTTTATTTCTTATACCCGTAGGGCTTCGAATATTTCACCTTGTCTTGGGTGGTTGGAAGTTAGAACAACTCAGGCAGAACATCGTCTAGCTACCCCTCTTTTCAGGTTAGTTCTCGGAGTTTTTTTTTCACCTTTCAAAACATAGTTCCTCAAATGGCACCTTCAAGTCGCTCAGGTGGTATTTATTTAATCCTCACTAAGGCCATAGGCCAGAACTATTCCTATGTTCTACAGGCTTATATGGAGCTCAAGGTAGCAAAAGAACGGCCTACTTAGGTTGCGTAATTTTGTTAAGTCAAAAATTGGTCCTTAATGAAGATTGTGCCGCTTCAAATTCCGGTCATTGGGAAAATATTATTCAGAGGTGAGGGAGAGAATGAACTCACGTGAAAAGAATGAAGAAACACAAGTGCAATGATGTGAGATACTAATAAGTCCATCACATCGGATCTTGTGTTTATGGAACAATCTTTTAATATGACTCATTTATTTGAGTAAATCCTTCTTTATGGAACAATTTTTGGAGAGGCAATTATTTATATTTATACACACACACACACACACAATTGAGGAGTTTGACTAATTTTGAGTAGTGAAATAATACCTGACAAAAGGAATTCTTAATTCCAATGTGGAAATCAGCATAGCCAGATATGAATAAGGCTAGAACTCAAAGGATATGCAAAAGGAATTGACCGGCTTTGAAGATTCACTACTTCTTGAGTGCACAAATTTTTTACAGAACTCAACACAGCCATAAGTGGCTAAATATAGGCTTTAAATTCTTTTCGGTATTTGGCTATGTTGGGAAGAAAAGCCATTGAGGAACTTATCTCCAAATATTTATTAAAATTTTTTAGAATTTTCCTTACTAAAGGTTTGAGCTGACTAAGTTCTATACTTACCTATATCATATCTCACAACAACTTAGATTTGGATCAATATTTTAGCTCCTACTGAGTTTAGATTATGATAGGATCACAACTATTACCAATAAATGATATACTGCAAAAGAGTACTAATTTTTATACCCAATATTTACCTAGCAATGATAGAGCAATTTTTTCATCATTTCCTTGGGTACAAATCAAAGCTTATGCTATTTTATTGAAGGTAAACAAATATTTTTGGTTTTTTAGATTTTACAAATTTTTTATGGGCTTTCGTGTATTTAACTAACTAAAGCAATGATATTCTCATGAACACAATAAGCAAGCAAAAAAATGATATAGTAGGACAAAGGAGAATTAATAGGTACAGGCAGGACGAGACGTCATGCAAAGCTTGGTAGAGGAGAATTTCAAGCTACAACAACATCAGCAAAAGTAGAGAAGCGAGTGGGATGATAGACAACATGTAGCTCAATGAGCCGATGGGTCGAAACCCATGTGATCGAACCATGCCACTAGAGCATTAGTGTTTGCTGACATTGCACTCGTGTTGGCGTGAAGGCCATTGTTAATCTCTTGGTGGATGTTGGTGTGTTGGTAGAATGTCTCACGAACGTGCCCCATGTTATCAACCAGGGTATCCACCTTGTCTCCCACGAACCGAAGATCTCTAGCGAATGGTTTGTGACATCCTCTATTTTATTGTATGTCACATGTATTTTAAAACAGCAAAATTAAATAAATAGGAATTGTTATATACAAAACCCTAATTTAAATTATTTTAACTTAGGTTTAAACCCAAAACCCTTGGAAAACCATTGGGAAAATTCTACGATTCCATTAATTATTAGAAGCCTTCATTTAGTAACAATCCAAATTTCAAGCCCCCATTCGAAGGCTAGCTCTTTATTCCATGAAGTGTTGTCATTTTGCTGGGAGCTTCTATAATGAGTAAACGAGATAATCTCGTGTTCAAATTTGGAGGGGAGCTTCTATAAGCCTAAACCGACTTACCCTCCAAATTTCAGCCCCATCCTCCTAGGGAAACTCCATTTTCTTGCTAAACAAGCATACATTCTATCCGAATCCTACCTGGATTAGAATTCGAGTTCTAATCCAACCCCTATTAACCCTAGACCCAGCCAAGGTCGACCATGACACTATATGAATCCCCCAAGACCCATCCCCCAACACCCATGACGAAAATCCATAAATCCAAAACCCTAGCCACCGAGACACTTTTCGAGATATCTCTATCTGGGCCTTGCTCAAACCCAAGATTAGATGGTACCATGTTGTAGCGCTCGTCGAGAAGGTAAAGATGGATATATGGATCGTCAGATTTGGCCCAGAAATGAGGAAGATATTGCTCACCGAAGTTTCGGGTGCCGCCGCCGTCACCACCGACCGCCTCGCCCGTCGCGCCGCCACGCTTCCGCGCCAGCCAACGCCGCCTCGCAGCCTGTCCCACCCCACCGCCGTGTCCCCACGTGCGCTCGTGTGCGCCCTCTGCATCGCCGCCACGCGTCGTCGTCGCCTCGTGCCGAGTCGCACTGAGCTACCATCGCCCTGCGACTCGTCGGCATCCCAATGTCGCCGCCAGCCAGCGCCGCTATGCCACGCGTCCGCATCCGACTGGATGTCACCCGCACCTTGCGCCATTCAGCTCCTTTATGGATATTCTCAGCACTTAACATCTATGTCAGCTTTTCTATCTGAATGGAACCAAAGATCCTCGCTTTCTAGATGATCCTTATAGACTAGGAAATAGAAATTCTACTAAATCTATCTAATCTACTTACTTCGTTCCCTAATTTCATTCAAGAGATCCTGAGGAAAAGAATTAGGTTTCCACCGAGCTGAAACAATATGCTGATGGTTCTAGTAAACCAAAACTACCATTTTTTAGCTATTTGACTTCCATTTCCTTTTTTTTAACAAAAGGAGGTTTAGTTACGATTGGAAATAAACTTTTTTGTATCTTCATCCATAGATCCTTTACTCATATTTTATATTTTATTCCAAAATATGGAATAAGTGCTAGCGTCAGCATGATGCGCAACATGTGGTAGTCCTGGCTTAGTAGTTAGGAAAAATATTAACACACGGTACTTTGAAAAGATCGGGCTACGATTCGTTGGCTCAAGGGGGGACCCGTAGTGTTGAAACCTTAAAGGGGGTATCGGTGTTAACAGCAGGAACTGATGAATCGCCTTGTATCGTTACTTGGTCTAGGCTCCTAAGGAAGACTAAGACAGAAAAGTACCACTAGATTTATGGGTAAAGTGTGCTACATTTTACAGAGTTTAAAACTATCATCATAGCCATTCCCACGGTCATGGGATGGGTGGAAGGTCGTACATGGTAGTCTCATGTGTTAACAATTTAACCTGATGGGTTGGTGTATTTTGAGTTGTCCGAGGCTTGTGTTGTTTTACAGAGGGGCTTTCGAAGTTGAGCTCTGGGTGTTTTGTTTGGAATCTGTATCAATACTAATTGCTCTCCAAATTGTTTTACAACACTTTAAATAATTTGACTAGAGTAGGTTTTATGCAAAATAGCCACCCTATTCTTATTACTATCGTAGTAAAGCCGGGGTCGCAATAAAAGTTATTATCAATGCCAGTCTGACCCTAGGAAGCGTAGCTACTCGGCCACTAAAACTTAAGGATTTATTTTCAATAATAAAATTTAAACTCCTTTGCTACTATCTGATCTTTTAGAAGTCTAGTATCTCTCTACAATGAATTCTTTGTTTTCACTCTTTCCTACTCACCTTCTAAATTTCATTACATCCTTGCCTATTCTTCCACCTGACAAAGTTTTATTCTATCCACCCCTATAATTCAATGTTTAGTCATTAGACCCAAGTTATTCAAGACGAAGTGATATTGCTTCCAACACCAACGTCGAAGAAGAAGAGACGGTCACTGAAGAAGAAGAAACGGAAGACTATTTGATGAACAGGGAAAACCATGACTTTCGAAGGATCAAGAGTTAGAAGTCGTATAAAAAATAATATATTTTTGTGTGGAATACACCGTATCAACTTTTTATTTTCTCTGTGAGATACAAATATTTATTAACTAGGTTAATAGTGATATACTTATTTAGTAGTAAATTGGTTGGTGTATTGCTTTGCTTTAAATTGCGCATCTACAAAAAGGTCGAAGGAAGATGGCACAAGACTCGCCACCACAATAAAGACTGAAGGAGGACGATGTACGAGGACCGAGGAAAGTTGGAAAATGTATTTGCAAAAAAAAAGAAGATGAAGTAATTTGAAAAAAAAGAATTTTAAAAAACTCGTGAGGTACAATATTCTTTCGTACAGTCCGTACACTTTCAAAAAATAAATTTTTTATATGGTTTTAAAAAGAGAGTAGTTCTTCACTAAATAAACTTTCATACTCCCTATGTATGGAGAATAAATAGATGATAATGACGTCATAATATAACAACTAGTTTGTTGTTTGTGTATGTAAACCATGTTTGAGTTGGAGTTATTTGGTACATGTGAAACTTTATGTTAGCATGTGGTGTGTTGCTTGTTCCTTTGGATTTTTGTAATGAGTGTTACAATCAGTTACAAAACTATTATATCTAAAGGATGTCTTGTACTCCCCTTTAGCTTCCTTCTTTTTCTATTCTTACCTCGAACCGAAGGTGGCAGCAAGAGAATGTTGAGACCAAGGAGCCTGTGGAGATGAAGAAGCAGCTCGAGGAACTAAAGGACAGAGGTTTTATCAGAACCAGTGTTTCTCCATGGGAATCGCCAATGATATTTGTGGAGAAGAAGCATGAGAAGACTCGGAGGATGTGCGTGGATTATCGGAAACTCAATGAAGTTACCATCAAGAATATGTACCCATTATCACGAGTGATGATTTGTTTGATCAATTAAAAGGAGCCAAGGTGTTTTCCAAAATTGATTTGAGGTCAGGTTATCATCAAATCAAGTTGAGATCAGAAGATATACCAAAGACGGCGTTCACTACCTGTTATGTACTATATGAGTATATGGTGATACCGTTCGGACTCACTAATGCACCGGTAGACTTAATGATGCTCATGAACAAAAGTTTTGATAGAGTATTTGGACAAGTTCGTAGTGGTGTTCATTAATGGTATACTCATTTACTCTAAGAAAGAGAAGGAGCACGTCGAACACATGAGGCTTGTGTTAGAGAAATGGACAGAGCACCAGTTATATGATAAGTACTCGAAGTGTGATTTTTTGGTCAAAAATGTAGTGTTTCTGGGTCATATCATCTCTGAAGATGGTGTGTCTGTAGATCCATCGAAGGTCAGTGAGATCCTAGAGTGGAAGGTACTGAAGACAGTTACCAAGGTTAGAGAATTTCTCGGAATTGCAGAACATTACAGTCGCTTTATCGAGGATTTTTCAAAGATTGCAAGGCCACTTACACAGTTGTTAAAGAAGGACGCTAAGTTCAGATGGACAATTAAGTGTTAGGATAGTTTCAACCTATTAAAGAAGAAGCTAACCTAGCCGCCAGTATTGATACTACCGGATATTCGGAAGGACTTTGAGATATATTGTGATACTTCAGAGTTGGGAATTGCGTGTGTGCTTATGCAAGAAGTAAGAGTTGTTGCATACGCTTCGTGACAATTACGACCCCATGAGTTGAATTATACTACTCACGACTTGAAGTTAGCTGTTGTGACGCATGATTTGAAATTATGGAGGCATTACCTAATCGGTAATTGTACGAAGATATATACTGACCATAAGAGCCTCAAGTATATTTTCACCCAACCAGATTTCAATATGAGGAATAGGAGATGGTTAGAACAGCTAGCGGATTATGATGTTGGTATCCACTATCACGAAGGCAAAGCTAATGTGGTCGCCGATGCCTTGAGCTGAAAGCCCAAGAATGAGTATATCCAAGAAGAAGCTGATATGCTAGATCTGATGATTGTTCCGTATGGTTATTCGAATAGTCAGTTGAATGTGATGGAAGTGCTACCAGATCTTCAGAAGCAGATCACTAAGGCACAAGACGATGACGATGGGATTCTTGATATCATTGTTCGGATAATTTTGTAGAAGGTGCCAGGCTTTGTTATGGATAAGGAAGGAATTGTCTGATTTGATAAAAGATTTGTCGTGCCAGCTAAAAAGGATCTTAGAGAATTGATGATGAAAAAACTCATGATTCTGCTAATTCTATTCACCCAGGGAGTTTCGGGCGCCGCCATCATCGGCGCCGCCGCCAAGCCGACATCGCTGTTGGCCGCCTCGCCCGTCGCGCCGCCCCGCTTTCCGCGCTAGCCAACGCCACCCCGCCTCTTTTCCTACCCTAGCAACGCATCCCTGCATCGCTGCCACGCGTTGTCATCGCCTTGCGCCATGTCCGCTGCGCTACCGACGCCCTGCCACACGTCGGCATCCCACTGGATGTCGCCGCCAGCCAGCGCCGCTGCCAACCCGTGCTCGCCATGCGGCGAAGCCGCACCACGCCGTCGCCCACGCCTTACGCCCCTGCCACGCGTCGCCAATCCACCGCTGTCGCATGTCCCTAGCAGCCGCTGCGTGCGCCTACTCGGCCGGTTCCGCGGGTTTGGCTTGTTTTCTTCAGTTAACCTGGTTTATTCTTTTATGTAATTTCTGATTTTCCCAAATCTTACAAGAATTGTTCCAGAAGCATCCGAACTCTAAATTAGTTGATTTCAGATCCATTAAATCCCATAAATAGCCTAGAATTTTATATATTTTATTGAGCTATTTGTTCTATTGATTGTTTTGTTGTTGTTATGCATATGCATATACATGTAGATCGTCCGTGTTCACACTGCTCGAGAGGTTTCCAGGAGCCGTTCGGAGGAGGTTCCCAAGACTCGGAGTACTACCAAGGTAAGATAGATTACATCTTGCTCCCTAGTTTGCAAAACTCACCCGTTTATTGTTTTTATCTCTTTTTCTCACACTTGAAATGATGGGAACAGGTAGAACCCTAGTATATTCACACTGCGATATTGACCTTGTGAATTTAGCCTATTTATTGCTGCCTTAGTATTTTCTAACCTATCCTTGTGCATTGTTGCTAGTGCTCGTGGGTTTATAGTTGATTAGGTTATTTATCATTTAATTACTCTTGTGACTTGGTATGATTGGAGGCGTTGAGTTACTTTTAATAACTTAATCAACTAAAACCAACGTGTCGTGTGTCGACTAAAGGTGGCATGTCACGTGGTTTTGTGGCAAGAGGTATGTGGCGGAGGTAGTCACCTTGGTCTAAGGACTCTTGAAGTGTGCTTATCCGGTCAAACCAAACAAGCGCAACCATAAGTTCTGGCGTCAGCATGATACACAACATGTGGTAATCCTGGCTTAGAAGTTAGGGAAAACTATAACACACGGTACATTGAAAACATCGGGCTGCGGTCCGTTGGGTCAAGAGAGGGACCCGTTGTGTCGAAACCTTAAAGGGGGTATCGGTGTTAACAAAAATAACTAATGAATCGCCTTGTATCGTTACTTGGTCTAGGCTCCGAAGGAAGAGCTAAGATAGAAAAGTACCACTAGGCTTATGGGTAAAGTGTGCCACCCACACTCTGCCGAGTTTAAAACTATCATCATAGCCGTTTCCACGATCATGGAAGAGGAGGAAGGTCATACATGGTAGTCTCGTGTGTTAATAATTTAACCTAATGGGTTGGTGTAGTTTGAGTTGTTCGAGGCTTGTATTGTTTTACAGAGAGGCTTTCGAAGCTGAGCTCTGGGTGTTTTGTTTGGAATTGTATCAATACTAATTGCTCTACAAATTGTTTCACAACGTTTTAAATAATTTGACTAGAGTAGGTTTTTGTGCAAAATAGACACCTTGTTCTTGTTATTATCCTTGCATCATTATAAGGACTCTTGCTGGGTAGCCGTCTACTCACTATACAAACCATGAATAAATTTATATTCAGGAGAAGAATTTGGTCCGGTCTACCTTCAGGATCTGAATGATTTTGTCCTGGACTTCGATGAGGATTAGCTGACGCTCAAGGGTTGGATTGGAGCATCATCATACTTTTAATTCCGTTGCATATTTGAATTTCCGCGCTCTTATATATTATGGATAATATTATGTCATCTTTAATTAAACTATTCTAATAAGTAGTTTTGTAACAATTACTTTTGCACAATATGTAATTTCTCTTAGTTATTTGTGATTGTGTGATGATGTTAAACAAACTGTCGCTCACAAGTTGCTAGTATTGATCTCTGGAACTAGCAATCGATTTTGAGTTAATCCTAGTGAAGCCGGGGTCGCGACGGAAGTTGGTATCAGAGCCAGTCTGACCCTAGGAAGCGTACCTAGTTGGCCACTAAAACTTAAGGACGAGTATCTAGCTGATGTGAATTGTCCATCCCTTCCTAAAGTGGGACCTTGTCCATATGGATAATAAGATCCTCCCGCTTCTTATTGTCGAGAACTTCCAGCTTCATGATGATGGTTGGCCCAACCTCCATGGCTTTGTTCACCATACCTATGTGTAAATGGGGTCCATGGGTCCCATCCCGCACTAGGGTCAGATTGATGAGCGTTGGAGGCGTCCCTCCATGATTCATGATCGGGAGTGCTGTGTTCTGACATAACTTGTTCTTGTTGGTAGCTGCTGGTGGTACTCCTCATGTTGGCGGCGTGCGCGACTCCAAGTTACTGGTCCTAAGATACTATGCCAAAAGGGTTCTCTAATTCTAAGATTTAGGGTTAGTCCTCGAGCGGTATAGAGTCCGAGCCTTGGATTAGGCAAACAGATCTCAATCGTGGTTCTTTGAAAATACATGAACAAGTTTTCAATGGGATAAGCATTTAAAACTTGATTACCTTGATAAACTTGCCAAACTGCACGTCTGTAGTTGGTTTTCTTTGGCGACGCGAAAAAGGCAGCTGTGGGGTATCTGAGAACTCCGCATGATTTGGTGTTAGTCCCATGGTTTTCTTCCGTTGAAGTCATCTTTGGCTGCTCATCATGAGGTGCCTTGTCAACGTCCTCATTCTCCTCGGTGATCGAATCAGGGGTATCATGCTGCTTTCTTGCATCGTTAGGATGCGACGGGTCTCAGTTGGCCTTTGCCGACCTTGTCGTGACAGCACTAACATTCTCCTTTGTGTGAGGCTCCGGTTGTCCCGGATGCTTTATGTGACATCCTGATAAAATTATTAGGTGTCCCAAGTGTTTTTAAAAGAGATAAAACATAAGGTAAAATTTGGTTTTATTATTTGTGTAGATAAAACCTATTATAACTATTATTTTATGATCCGATAGACTATTTTATGCACAAGCCTTGCTTAAATCGGGATGGGGCAGTGGCAACACGTCCCCAAGGATTCCAAATATATTTCTTACCTTTTCATAAATTTTGGGCAACCGGAAAATTCGGATTCAGCCCAAATGGGCCTTATTTGGAAGGTATTTCGCATGCAATAATGAGAAATACTTTCCCAAAAAATCTCCAAAAATTATGGAACCTTCTAGAGGCCAAAACCAACTTATCCTCCTAAAATATCACATGGGAAGTCGGTCGGTTTGATTATGATCACCCTCGATTGGGCTTGACTGGACTAAGACTAATGGGGTGGACTTCACAAAAGATGATACAACTTGGGTAACAGGGCTGTCATTACCAACTACCTACCACACCACCATTGAATCAGGTGTCTATCGATTGAGAACTAGTTTCAAACACCACTTTGCTACTAGAGTTGATCACTTCCTCTTGGATTAATGGAGAACGATCTAAGTTCAATACTTGGGCAATGCTAAATATTTGAGCATGAACCTAGACTCGATACCAGACTAACTTAAACAGTGCTCTAATAATTCCATACTCTCAACTATGCGGAATATAAATGCTCAGCTTATGTAAAGAATGAACTTGTATTCAATATCAAATTCTTACAAGGAAAAGGTAATGATACAACAGCTATTGCCCGAATTTTAGATGGCGCTTTCGGGACCCCGAGCCTCAGCTCGACTCGACTCTAACTCCCACACTAACTGAATACTACTCTAGTGAATAACAAAGTGAAGCCTCAAATGGGGGGGGGGGTGTGTGTGTTACAAATTGAGGTGAGAGGTCCTATTTATAGCCAACCGGAGCCAATCAGGTGTAGCCACGCAGAGGGACACGTATCATCTCCACACCAGCCGAAGTGGAACCCAAGGGGCATCCAATGGGGCCGGCCGACCCACCTTCAGCTCCTCTCGGCCTTCGATTCTCCTGTGATGCATCTTTTGGCCAGTTTAGCTTTGGTTTCTCCCAAACTGTTCCTAAGGACAAAATCTCACCAAAACTTGTGTGACTTTATTAGTTTAAATAAAATTCAAACATAAACCTTGATTTTCCCCCAAGTTACCGAAATGTTGCGTATGTCGGTGAATTTTGGACTTTAGTGACCGCCAACAAGCATCCCGGGCAATCCATTCATGGTTTCACTGTTGACAGACTGTAGTTCGGTCGGATTTTAACTAGATGTTGGAATTGTGCGCAGATGCGGCAGACTTGTGGCAGTCACGGTGGATTGCGCTCCCAGCCATTTTGAAGGACCGGAATCGGTGACTAGAGGGGGGTGAATAGGCGACGACTACTTTTTACTCTTTCATTTATATCACCCCTGATGATCCTCTTGGCCACCTCATCGAACACTTGGCATGCACCTTATACATCTGAGCTCTGCTGGTTATGATCTCAAATACTTGGTGTGCATCTTGGACATGGACCATACTGATGCCACCCAGAAGACAACAACTTGACACTGACTACATCACCGATGGGGCATGAGCTTGCTGTAGCCAGAGCACAAAGGCTTCGTCATGCCGATGTCCAGAGGCTGGCAGGCTGCCATGCTAATTCACATCGTGGAGGGAATGCCTGATAGAGCTGCACACCGGTCCACCCTTCGCCACCGGACGGAGCATAGAGCTACCATCTCCTACACCCAAGCCATCGCTTGATGCTACTCGTCCCCAGACAGGTCGCTGGAGCTGGGCTTGGGGACACGTACCGCCGTGCATCCATGCCTTGGGGAGCAGCGCCGCCGTCGAGCCGCAAGGGCCGCCATGGCAAGGAGCTTGCACACTGTGCCTAGGACGCAGAGCGTTGCAAGCCGCAAGCCGTGGCTTCCCACTATCGGAGCCTCCTTCTGCAGGTCGTCGCGCCGCCATGGATGCTACATGTCGCCGCTTAGAGCAGGCCACCTGGTGCCGCGTTTTTGCCCTGGTCTGGCCGAGCGCCATGCCGGCGTCTGGGGTTGCCGCTGGCGCACCGCCTCCTGGCCGACCACCTGCTGAGCAGCACCGCCTGCTTATCGGCCACCGGCTGCCTCAACGCCGGTCGACGCCATGCCAAGCAAAGGAGGGAACCACGGGCTCACCTCCCCTCCTTCAACCTTCTTTCTCTCCCTTCTCAAATTGCAGCACTCTTTTCTTGATTGTCTCTAGGCTGGCGGCTGGGCAAGGAAACCCTAGCCGGCCTCCTCTCTCTCTCTCAACTCCACTCTTCCTCTTCCATGGTGGCCACCTCCCTCACAACCTCTCTCTCTCTCTCCCCCCCATGGGGTGGCCGATGGCTAGGGGTTGGAACCCTGGTCGGTCTCCTCTCTTCTTCTTCTTTTTTATTTCTTTTCTATTGCTCTATTTCTCACATTTCCAATAAAAATGAGACTCAAAATAATTTGAGAAATAGTATTTTATTTTTTAGTATTTTTGTGCACCTTTCACACCATGGGGACACCCCTCTCTCCCCCTCTCCTCACACCTCTCACCTAGGGCTACATGATGGTGGAATGCTTCACCCAAGCCTTCACCCCTCTCCTTACACAGGCTACGCCCTAAGCATATTCCCCCCGAATATTTTGGCATCCCGAGAATATCCGGTACTGAGCCACGCAGGGCCTGCACCCGAGTTTTCTTAGAGAGGCTAACTCATAACCTCCTATCGGGACCCACTAAATGAGTCGAGTCCCTTCTGTGCTTTACTGTACTAGTCCCTGGATTAGTAACTAGTACACACAGGTTTTTAGAACTTGAATCATAACCATTCTTATTAAAATAATAAATATTACATCAGAGTGCAGCCATTAAGGCTCATAAAACAAAAGTCTGGCATGCAGACCATACAACTGCAGAAGCATGGGTTATTTTTAATGAACGTAAGTTATTCCTTTTGCCAGTGTTATTTTTCTCTCTTTTCAATTTAATCGTTCTTTTGTTTGGAACACCTCTTCTTAATCCTTCCTCAACCTCTTGTAGCTCCAAGCATGGATTAGATCAAGGATTAACTATCCACAGTGTTTGAGGGTTCTCGGGAGAAGGAGCTCTAGGTTGATCAAGGTGAGGATGTTCCACGAAATTTCCTGGAGCGAAGCGCGGAGGTAAGCTAGGAAACTCTAGACCATATCCCCTTATTTGACCCAACACTCACCTTTCTAGCTTTCAAGTAGAAACATGCTGCCTTGGAAAAAAAAGCAAGACAAGCCAACCCCAAGGGAAAGGCGGTGATCAAGAAGACCTCGCATAAAATGCGAGCCTTAGACCCCATCCTCGTTGACTCCTTGTAGAGAAGGAGGAAGAATAGGACGACGAGCAAGAGGAGGAAACATAGGGGCAGAAGAGGAGGCAGAAGAACAAGATCCTACTAATCACGAACACACCGACCCTACAGAGATAAAATAACTCTGCAAAAAGCTACCCGGGCCAACAAGGCCACTATTCTGTAGCTTTTCAAGGTTGCATAGCCTTAAGCTGATGCAGAAAAGAACCACTGAGCTCAAGGAGGAACTCCGACTTAAGAAAGAATTGGAGGAATTAGACACACAACTGGCTCGTAACCCACCCGCCACATCGGGCACATCTGCCGAACCAACAAAGTCGACCTCCAAGAGGAAGAAGGCTAGGGAAGACCCCCTGACACTAGCTCCTAAATGACAACAGCAACTGGGGCCCACCCAATCATGTACCCGAGCAACATATCAGATCTCACACTAAAGGTTCACTTTTTCGGGTTCAGCTTTATTGGATGCTTATTGGGGTTACAAAAGGTTTCCTCAAGGTCATGTAATTGTTTCGAGTCTTTCTTGCATTTGACAAAATATGTCATCTACATAAACATCTACATTTCGTTTGATTTGATCAGAGACATCTTCTGCATTAGGCATTGGAATATTGCTCCAACGTTCCTAAGACCAAAAGACATGGTCATGTGGCAGAAGGTGCCATAGGTGGTGACGAAGGTAATGTGGATAACATAGACCCCGGGTATCCACACGACGGGCCTAAGAGACCACCCGACAGGGGATGGACCAAGTCGGGTGGATAAGGACGTGTACCACTCGGACTCTAGAAGGCTTGCCCGGCAAGGAAAGAAGTCAATCCCTAATTAATATGGAAGATATACTTGTAATCCCGGATAACTACTAGAGGATAGAAATAGGAATCCTACCTCGTAACCGACCAGGACTCTATCTTGTAACCCTGCCCCCCACTATATAAGGCGGACAGGGAGCCCCTGGTTCGGCATCTTCATCATCATCTTGGTCATCTTGCATCCCGCATCTTGATCACCATATAATCCTAGAGCACAGGAAGTAGGATATTACCTCCGCCATGAGGGCCTGAACCTATATAAATCCCTGTCTTATGCTACCATCGAGTTTGGATCTTGTGCATCGCCCCATATATAATCATTGTCGGCGGTGACCCCCCAGTTAGTTACCAGTCGACAGGTAATCTTCTCTTCATACTTGGGGGATGCTAATTTGGTGATACCCTGAGTAAGCATCCAAAAAACTAATGAGCTTGGATTCTGTAATTGCATAGACAAGCTGGTCTATGAGGGGCAGCCAAAAATTGTTCTTAGGACAATCGAAATTTAGCCCCGTGTGGTCAACACACGTGTGCCACTTATTTCCTTTCATCTTGATAACCACCGGGTTGGTTAGCAACTCAATGTGGATTATCTAGTGAATGAAGCGGTCCTTTATGAGCTTATCAAGTTGTTCCCGGATGATGCCAAGTTTGAAGTCGGAGAACCGGTGAAGCTTTTGCCAGACGGGCCATTTGCTAGGCTAAACAGCTAGCTAGTGATCCATCACCTCCCTTGGGAACCCAGACATGTCAGATGGTTCACAAGCGAACACATGTACCTTTGCCCGGAGGAATGCAATGAGCCCGCTTTCCTATTTGGGATCGAGCGAATTCCCAAAATGCATAGTTTTAGTTTGGCCATCCTTAAAGAGGGGAACCTTCTTAGCCTTCTTCGGTTCTTGTTCACTTCGGTTCTTGTTCAAGGCCAGGCTGAGGGAGTTCCCCGACCATAGCGAGTGACCATTCATTGCAATCCAAGGCAACCTTAAAGCTACTATTGACCATGATGACTGCCTTGGGCCTGAGAATCTTGAAATGCTGGTAGGCATGATGAGTTGCGGTTGTGAATTTATTAAACACATACCGCCCAAGATGGCGTTGAAAGTGGACACAATATGAACCACTTCAAAAGTAATTAACTCTGTCCTAAAGTTTGAGGGATCTCTAAACGTAGCTGGCAGCATGATCTGGCCCGAATGTTGCACCAATTGCTTGGTACTATACCAAATAATGCAATGACAATATTCTTCACCTTGGACCTTGGGATCTACATCTTATCTAGAACTTTGACCGATATCAAGTCCATGGAGCTTCCAACAACCCATAACTCACCCTAATGATGGTGGACAGAACCACAAGAGGATGCTTTTGCGGTCTTTTCATTCCATGGGAACAGTTACCCTTGGAGAAAGTCAAGAGCGTCTTAGTCCATTTGAGTTCCTCAGGTTGAGGTTTTTCGTCCCTCAAATGATAGATGTCGCAGGCTACTTCCTTGAGATCACGACAGGTGGCGTAAGTTGATGAACCCCCTATGACATTCACATAATGTTTGGTTTTGGGATACTCTTCTGAAGCTTCACCATCCTTGACAACCTTCTTGCCTTTGTTGTTATCGCCCTGCTCGGGCAACATGGGAATCGAACCATTGTCGTTATAGAAGTCATCCATGTGACTAAGCCAAGTCTGGTAGTTGCGAAGATCGTGAGTTCGTGACTAGGCATGTGGTGGAACAAATAGTACTTCTCTAATTTGTCATTGCCACTGCGATCGTTGTCACAACGCTGTGGGGCCCGTGCTTTGCCCTTACCTAGGTTAGTGCGTTGCTTGTGCTTTGGTTTTGGAGAAGATTAACGATCCAAGGTGGCCACAATATTGGGTGTGGAATCCTCCTTCTTTGTATTATTTTGGTCCATAGAGGATGCTGAAGACTTTGTTTTCTCCTTGGATTTAAAACTCGGCTTAGGGGAAAGCTGGCCTTTGTCGAGCATGCGCTTCCTTTGCTTGGACTCCTCCGCATTGGCATAGAGGTGAGCTGTCTGAAGTAGTTTGTTTTCACTAACATCGACATAGATTTTTAGGTCCTTAATGAACCTTTCATCCCTCACTCCTTGCTTGAACACGCGGTGGACTGCGTTGTTCAAGATGTTCAAGTTGGTATTTTGCAGCTAGATGAAACATTGGATGAAGGACCGCAAGGTCTCCGCATCCATTTGTTTGTTCATCTCCATGTCTTCCAGTCTACCCGTAAGAGCACTACAACCCTAGAAATTATTTTGTAGGTGACCCCGACTTCACCAGGATATACTCACAATCGATTTCTAGTCCTAGAGATCAATGCTAGCAACTTATTTGTGACGGATGGTTGAACATCATCACACAACCAAATTAACTAAGAAAATAGTATATTATGCAAAAATAAATGTTCCACAACTACATATTATAATAGATTAATTGTAGACGACATTATATTGTCCATAATATAACTTATACCTAATCAGAGTTCATAAGCCGAAATATGCAGCGGAAAAAGTATGATGATGCTCTAAATCTAACCCTTTAAGCATAAACTACTCCTGGTCGAAATCCGGTATGGAATTGACCTGATCCTGAATATACCAAACTTGTTTCTTCTCCTGAATCCAAAGTTATTTGTGGTATGTATAATGAGCACACGGCTACACAGCAAGAATCCTAATAATGACTGAAAGGATAATAACAAGAAAGGGTCGTTATTTTGCATTAACACCTACAATAGTCAAGTTATTATTATTGTCATAAAACAGTTTGTAAAGCAATTATAATTTATAAATGATATAGATTCCCAAGACAAAACGTACTGAATTTCGCTTCCCCAAGCCCCTCTGTAGGTCATAACCTGCCTCGAGCAACACCAAACCATCAAGCTAAGTTATTAACACATGATACTATAATGTATGACCTGCCTCCCCTCCCTTGACCGTGGCAACGTCTATCATGATAGTTTTAACTCTATAGAGTGAGCACACTTTACCCATAAGCTTTGTGGTACTCTTATGTATTAGCTCTACCTTTGGAGCTTAGACCAAGTAACAATACAAGACGATTTATTAGTTCCGCCTGTTAACATCGTTACCCCCTCTAAGGTTCAATATGCGAGGTTCCCCTCAAGAGCCCACGCACCCAAGTGTCCGATCTTTTCAAAGTACTGTTGTTAACAAATTTCCCTAACAACTAAGACAGGTCTAGCATGTGCTGGCCTACATGTCAAAGCTAGCACTTATGGTTTACGTTTGTTTGTTTTGGTCAGGTAAGCACATGCCACTAGTCCTTATACCAAGGTGACTACCTCCACCCCATACCACATACACTCAGTACCACAATACTTGCCACCTTGAGTCAACACACGCCACATAGATTTTAGTTGATTAGGTTGTTAATCAGAAACTTAGCATTCACAAGACATACCAAGTTGCTTGAGAAATTACAAGATAAAGTAAACCTAATCAACTACCAAGCCACGTGCACTAGCATACTATGCACAAGGATATGCTAGGAAATCATCCAAGGCAGCTAGAAAATACTTATAATTCATGGGGTGAATGACGTGAATATAATAGATTCTACCCGGACTCATTCTTTTATGCACATGATAATAAAGAAAAACAGTAAACAGGTGAATTTTTGCAAAATAGGAAGCAAGATGCAAACTATCTTGTCTTGGTAGTATCCCTAATCCTAAGATCCTCCCCTGGTGCTTGTGGAACACTCCCGAATAGTGGTTACACAGACGATCTACACGGTATATGCATATGCGTAAAGAAACAACAAACAAACAACTGAACATATAGCCCATACAAATATATAAAATTCTAGACTAATTATGGAGAATAATGGCTTTAGAATCATCTAATTTGGAGTTCGGATGCTCTTGGAATAATTCATCAAAGCTCGGGAAAATACTAATTCGTTGGAAATTGACAGAATCTATTGTTCTACAATTTCCTAGGGTTTAAGTGTTCTCCGGAGTCCGGATAGCATCCGATAGTGATCGGACAGCGTTCGGTCATGGTCTATTCTAATTGGACTACGTCAGGCGTCGGACAGAGTCCGGTGTTGGTCGGACAGCATCTGGTGGCTGTGTCGGTGGGAAGCTTTGGGCATGAACGGACGATGTCCGGTGGGTGATCGGATGACGTCCGACGGCGCGTGAGCGGAGCGCGGCATATGGGCGGGAAAGCAGCAACGATGCAACGCGTGGCGGCGGCAGGTTGATGAGGCGCGTGACGCTCGCGAGGGACATGGCAGACTGGCGGCGTGGCTGGACAGCCGGCGCGGCGGGGTTGGTTGGCGCTGGCTTCGAGGCGGGTGTGGGCGGTGAGGCGGCTAGTGGCGATGTCGGCGACGGCCACGCTCAGCATTTCTCCAAAACTTCGACGAGATCTAGCATATGCAAATCTTCACAAAATCTAGCACTCAATATATCCATCTTGACCGTCTTGACGAGATCTACAATGTGATGTCATCTATGCTAGGGTATGGGTAATATATGACGAGCTTTACCTTGATTTAGCTTTGGGAAAGTTAGGGTTTGGTGGTTAAGTATCCTATTCCGAGGCTCTTGGCTATGGCCACAAGGAGGGGGTCTAGGTGGGTATTTATAGTGGTGGGAGGCAGCTTGGGTTGACCAAGGGGGGTAGGGTGGTCGGATTAGGACTTTAATCGTTATCCGGGTATGTTATGGATAGAAAAGAGGCTTGATCCGCAAGGAAACGGACTTTCCTGTGGAGTTTGTGGCTGAAAATCGGAGGGTAGGCCGGTTTGGGCATAATTCGAATTTCCAAAAATTGAGAAATGTGAGGTATAGACTTGGGGACTTGTGACACGTGATTCCACCAAATTTACCAAGGTGGTTCATTGGCTTTGTAATTTAAACCTAAATTAATTAATTTTAACTAGGGTTTTGTATATAACAATTATCCATTATTTAGTTTTAAGGTTTTTTAAAATACATGTGACATACGATAAAATAGCAAGATATCACAGAGTCGCGGAGATCCTCTCAATCATGGATCGAACCTTCGTGTTGGTTGAAGAGCCGTGCGGGATGGTCCTTCGAATATAATGGGATGCTAATTCTCCATGACAGCCTCATCCCCGCCAGCCACTAAGATAGTGGTGAAGTAGACAGAGAAACTTGTCAGGGTTTTGGTCCACTCTAAAAGTGCATCTAGGTCCCTCAATTGATTTTGGTGATTAATAACAAAAGGACAAGTGGACTAATGGTTTGAACGAGCAAATGAGCTAATGGATGCGAGAGCATCTTGAATCCATGGTCAAAATCCGGTATGGAATCCACCTGATCCTGGATATACCGAACTTGTTTCTTCACCTGAATCAAAAGTTATTTGTGGTATGTATAATAAGCACACGGCTACACAGCAAGAATCCTAATAATGATTGAAAGGATAATAACAAGAAAGGGTGGTTATTTGCATTAACACCTACAATAATCAAGTTATTATTATTAAAACGTACAGAGTTCCGCTTCCCCAAGCCCCTCTGTAGGTCATAACCTGCCTTGAGCAACACCAAAGCATCAAGTTAAGTTATTAACACATGAGACTATCATGTATGACCTACCTCCCCTCCCTTGACTGTGGCAACGTCTATCATGATAGTTTTAACTCTGTAGAGTGAACACACTGTACCCATAAGCTTTGTGGTACTCTTATGTATTAGCTCTACCTTTGGAGCTTAGACCAAGTAACAATACAAGACGATTTATTAGTTCCGCCTGTTAACATCGTTACCCCCTCTAAGGTTCAATATGCGAGGTTCCCCTCAAGAGCCCACACACCCACGTGTCCGATCTTTTCAAAGTACAGTTGTTAACAGATTTCCCTAACAACTAAGACATGTCTAGCATGTGTTGGCCTACATGTCAAAGCTAGCACTTGTGGTTTGCGTTTGCTTGTTTTGGTCAGGTAAGCACATGCCATTAGTCCTTAGACCAAGGTGACTACCTCCACCCCATACCACATACACTCAGTACCACACTACTTGCCACCTTGAGTCAACACACGCCACGTAGATTTTAGTTGATTAGGTTGTTAATGAGCAACTTAGCATTCACAAGACATACCAAGTTACTTGAGAAATTACATGATAAAGTGAACCTAATCAACTACCAAACCACGTGCACTAGCATACTATGCACAAGGATATACTAGGAAATCATCTAAGGCAGCTAGAAAATACTTATAATTCATAGGGTGAATGACGATATGTGAATATAATAGATTCTACCCAGACTCATTCTTTTATGCACGAGATAATAAAGAAAAACAGTAAACAGGTGAATTTTTACAAAATAGGAAGCAAGATGCAAACTATCTTGTCTTGGTAGTATCCCTGGTCCTAAGATCCTCCTCCTGGTTGCTTATGGAACACTCCTGAATAGTGGTTACACGGACGATCTACATGGTATATGCATATCAGTAAAGAAACGACAAACAAAGAAATGAACATATAGCCCATAAAAATATATAAAATTCTAGACAAATTATGGAGAATAATGTCTTTAGAATCATCTAATTTGGAGTTCGGATGCTCTTGGAATAATTCATCAAAGCTCGGGAAAATACTAATTCGTTGGAAATTGACAGAATCTATTGTTCTACAATTTCCTAGGGTTTAAGTGTTCTCCGGAGTCCGGATAGCATCCGATAGTGATCGGACAGCGTTCGGTCATGGTCTATTCTAATTGGACTACGTCAGGCGTCGGACAGAGTCCGGTGTTGGTCGGACAGCATCTGGTGGCTGTGTCGGTGGGAAGCTTTGGGCATGAACGGACGATGTCCGGTGGGTGATCGGATGACGTCCGACGGCGCGTGAGCGGAGCGCGGCATATGGGCGGGAAAGCAAGAACGACGTAACACGTGGCGGCGGCAGGTTGACGTGGCACGTGACGCTCGCGGGGACGCGGCGGAGTGGCGGCATGGCTGGACAGCCGGCACGGCGGGGTTGGTTGGCGCTGGCTTCGAGGCGGGTGTGGGCGGTGAGGCGGCTAGTGGCGATGTCGGCGACGGCCACGCTCAGCATTTCTCCAAAACTTCGACGAGATCTAGCATATGCAAATCTTCACAAAATCTAGCACTCAATATATCCATCTTGACCGTCTTGACGAGATCTACAATGTGATGTCATCTATGCTAGGGTATGGGTAATATATGACGAGCTTTACCTTGATTTAGCTTTGGGAAAGTTAGGGTTTGGTGGTTAAGTATCCTATTCCGAGGCTCTTGGCTATGGCCACAAGGAGGGGGTCTAGGTGGGTATTTATAGTGGTGGGAGGCAGCTTGGGTTGACCAAGGGGGGTAGGGTGGTCGGATTAGGACTTTAATCGTTATCCGGGTATGTTATGGATAGAAAAGAGGCTTGATCCGCAAGGAAACGGACTTTCCTGTGGAGTTTGTGGCTGAACATCGGAGGGTAGGTCGGTTTGGGCTTATAGAACGCTCCTAATTTTTGGGCATTGTTTCTAAAAAGTATTTTCATTATTTCATTTGAAATACCTCTTAATTAGGGCTTTCTAGGCATAATTTGAATTTCCAAAAATTGAGAAATGTGAGGTATAGACTTGGGGACTTGTGACACGTGATTCCACCAAATTTACCAAGGTGGTTCATTGGCTTTGTAATTTAAACCTAAATTAATTAATTTTAACTAGGGTTTTGTATATAACAATTATCCATTATTTAGTTTTAAGGTTTTTTAAAATACATGTGACATACGATAAAATAGCAAGATATCACAGAGTCGCGGAGATCCTCTCAATCATGGATCGAACCTTCGTGTTGGTTGAAGAGCCGTGCGGGATGGTCCTTCGAATATAATGGGATGCTAATTCTCCATGACAGCCTCATCCCCGCCTGCCGCTAAGATAGTGGTGAAGTAGACATAGAGAAACTTGTTAGGGTATTGGTCCTCTCTAAAAGTGCATCTAGGTCCCTAAGTTGATTTTGGTGATTAATAACAAAAGGACAAGTGGACTAATGGTTTGAATGAGCAAATGAGCTAATGGATGCGAGAGCATCTTGAATCCATGAAAAGGGGAAATAAACGAAGATCAGTTATTTCTAGACTTGTATTTTATAGTTTTAAAAATCGCCACGGCTATTTGGCAGGCGCCTGCATTTTGAGCTTTTGTGCAGGCGCCTGCCCTTACAACAGCAGCATCAGTTTTTTGCAGGCGCCGGACACCAGTGCTAAAAGTTCCAGTCTTCTAAAACATTTCTTCCGGTGAATAGAAATGTGGAATAACAATATAAATTTAGTGGAACTTTTAGTTTTTTGTTTATTATTATTTTTTGTTTATTATAGGTTTATTTTTGTTGTTTTGTTTATTATAGATTTATTTTGTTTTCTGTTTATTATATATTTATTATGTTTTTTATTATATATTTATTTTGTTTTTTGTTTATTATAGATTTATTTTGTTTTTGTTTATTATGTATTTATTTTTGTTATAGCGAAACTGCGAAATCGTGTTGGCGCTAAAAGTTTCAGTAAATTTGTACTGTTTTTCCACCTTTTCAGTTACTGGAAGAAACGTTATATTTCGGTGGAAGTTTTGTTTTTTTGTTTATTATAGATTTATTTTGTTTTTGTTTATTATGTATTTATTTTTGTTATAGCGAAACTGCGAAATCGTGTTGGCGCTAAAAGTTTCAGTAAATTTATACTGTTTTTCCACCTTTTCAGTTACTGGAAGAAACGTTATATTTCGATGGAAGTTTCGGCGCCTGCACGTTTGACCAAATTGCAGGCGCCTGCAAACTAGTCTATCCCTTTAAAAATTTAGTTGTACGGACAGTTGTACTATTAAGAGGGATGCACCGAAAAACAATTTCTAAATGTCTCAGGGCTCATTGCTCAGTCATACTATTTCAATTGTAAGGACAGCCGTAAGAACCATGTTAAGCGGAATCTAGAGATAGAAGTTAACGATGATGTTTGCATTTCCAATCATGTAAAGGATGGAGACAAGGTTACACTTAATCTCCAATTCTCCTTAATATTGTGGCCGCTAATCGCTATGCTTGCAATTTTAATCTCAAGAGCAGGCAGGTTAGATAAAATGGATTGTTCCACAATGAGTGGATATATGGTTTGCCGATATTACAATATGTGGATGACATGATATTTTTGCATCATGAGTTCGTGATACGGAACAGGCAAAGTACATAGTTGTTAAACTGGTGCATCATTCCTCTGCGGCCTAGTGGTTGGCAGCAAGCCAATTCAGAGTCTCTACGTTTAAGGTCGGGCTACAGTTGGGGATTAAGTTTTGCATTCCTCGGACAATAAAACATCTCTTGATGTCCTCTGGGTGTCCTCTCGCTCATTACCCGTAGACGTGTAGTTACCACCGATGATAGGTGACGTGACAGGCTAGGCGTTGCCCGGTGGCGTGTTGATCAAGACATCGGAAGGCTTGGCGATCAAGTTTTCCTCGCTACCACGATCCGACACATGGCGGTTGAGCGCGTTAGAGTTCCAAGGCGGCACCACCGTATCATGGATTCCTAGGGATATTGTTAGAGCATCCCCAGCAGGGCCTTCAAATTTTCCTGCATCGCTACAGTAATCGCTACAGTAACTGCTACAGTGCAAGCTGCTACTCACATGGACCAAATTCCCTCCTAATGCATTTGAAAAATTTTGAAATAGAGGCCATTTTGGGGGGTGTGATGGGGATGCTCTTACCATGCATCTTTTTTTCATATTTATGCCCCTAGGGTTAGTATAAATACTTTCCTCCCGATGGATTAATTATGAGAAAATTACACTATAGTTCCTCGAACTTGCAATATTTCTCACTTAACCCCTAAACTTATATTTCACTTTTGTCGCATTCTAAATTTGTCTTAGTTTGCATAGTTAGTTGGTTACCCCAAACTGCTAAGAAACCGTTAAATAATGGACAGAACATCAATTCTTCCCGGTGAATTAATTATGAGAAAATTACGTTATAGTTCCTCTAACTTGCAACATTAATTCTCACATAACCTCCTAAACTTATATTTCACTTTTGTCACGTTCTAAACTTGTCTTTGTTTGCATGGATAGTTGGTTACCCCCTAACCGCTAGGAGACCGTTAAATAACGGTGTGGTTGTCTAAGTGACCGTTAACCGCCGAGGTAAATTTCCATTGATGACAAAAAAAAAAATTGACATGGCTAGCCATGTGTAATAGAACGAAGGATGAGTGAAATTTAATTCAAAATTTTCTTAAAAAAATGTGAATTCTGAAAGAAAAAACAAACATTCATTTTTAGGTGTTCCAACTTTAAATTTTCAAAACACACAAATCTAATTTTTCAAAATTCAAAATGTTGAAATTCAAAAAATTCAATTTTAAATTAAAAATGAATTTCAGAATTTAAAACGACAGGTTTTGGAGTTTGATCTTTTAAAATAAAAAAATATTTATTGAAAATTCAACCTTAAAATTTAGAATTTCAAAACTCAATTTTTTAAATTTGAATTGTCATATGTTATGAAAATTCAAAATTTTAAATTTTAGTTTTTAAAAAAATAATTTCGAGAAAATTGAACTACAAAACATGAGTTTCACTCCTAGTGAATTAATTATGAGAAAATTACGCTATAGTTCCTCGAACTTGCAACATTTCTCACTTAACCTTCTAAACTTATATTTCACTTTGTCACGTTCTAAACTTGTCTTAGTTTGCATAGTTAGTTGGTTACCCCCAAACTGCTAAGAAACAGTTAAATAATGGACAAAACAACAATTCTTCCCGGTGAATTAATTATGAGAAAATTACGCTATAGTTCCTTGAACCTGCAACATTTCTCACTTAACCCCCAAAACTTATATTTCACTTTGTCACGTTCTAAACTTGTCTTCGTTTGCATGGATAGTTGGTTACGCCCTAACTGCTAGGAAACCATTAAATAATGGTGTGGTTGTCTAAGTGACCGTTAACCGCCGAGGTAAATTCCCATTGATGACAAAAAAAAAATCAACATGGCTAGCCATGTGTGTAATAGAACGAAGGATGAGTTAAATTTACTTCAAAATTTTATTAAAAAAAATGTGAACTCTGAAAGAAGAAACAAACAGTAATTTTTAGCAGTTCCAACTTTAAATTTTCAAAACACTCAAATCTAATTTTTCAAAATTCAAATGTTGAAATTCAAAAAATTCAATTTTAAATTCAAAAAATGAATTTCAGAATTTCAAACAACAAGTTTTGGAGTTTGATCTTTTAAAATAAAAATAGTTTATTGAAAATTCATCCTTAAAATTTAGAATTTCAAAATTCAATTTTTTAAATATGAATTGTCACATGTTATGAAAATTCAAAATTTCAAATTTCTGTTTTTTAAAAAATTAATTTTGACAACTAGAACTACAAAACATGAGTTTTAAAATTTTGAAATTTCAATTTTGAAAATTTTGAATTTCTAAAATTTTAAGATGCAAAAAATTGAAAAATTGAAAATTCAAAGTTAAAAACTGATTAAAAAATTAAAATTAACTTTTTTTATTTTTTAAAAACTAAGTGAATCTCACAAGATCGTTGATTTTTGTGTATATATATAGTTAGTCAGCATTGCAAGATGGCTTCCACCTCATTCTCTAACGACCAATTGGACTTCATGTGAGTGTTTACCGGTTGCACTAACAATTTTAGGTTGCACTAACAATTTTAGGGTAACTATGCAAACGGAAACAAGTTCTAAGAGTCGATAGAGTACAATGCAAGTTTAAGGAGCCAAGTGACAAATGCTGCAAATTCGGAGGATTACAGTGCAATTTTCTCATTAATTATTATGGGGATTGGGGATCAAAGCATAAAAAAAATACAAAATCTTCGGTTGCAGATAATTTGAGTAGTACATCTTAAATCTTGCAAACAGTGATCAAGAATTCAAGATCAACTTATCTAGGCAATAGCTTACCCGTCATCATGAAAACAAGAGTGAATTTCACCAGCGGTCCTTAAACTTGTCCCGAATTCTCATCTAGGTTCCGGTACTCTCAAATTGCACTTCTGGATGGCTCTCTGAACTTGCATGGGAGTTTCATATAGGCACAAAAGCCTCTCCAAAATCATAAATTTTTTTAAAAAGAATAAAAATGTATAGAAAATTATTAAAAAAATCTAGAAAATCATAAAACAAATTCCAAAAAAATCATAAAAATTCTAAAAATTCAGAAAAATTCATACAAATTTATAAAATCATTAAATATTCTAAAAAAATCATTAAAAAATCCCATGTAAGTTTAGGGAGTCAGAAGTGCAATTTAAGAGTACCGGGACCTATATGAGAACTCGCGACAAGTTCAAGGACCGCTGATGAAATTTACTCTAAAAACAAATATTACACGATCAAACGATAAAAAAAAATCTCAGAAACTATTGGTTATGAAATATAAACTATGATTAACATTAGTAGTTTAGTACTCATCAACAATACAGCTCCTATAGATGGCTCGCAGCAGTGGTTGCTAACAAAGACATGTCGTCAATGATTTGAGAATTGAAAAATGCAGAACTGGAGAAAAAGGCCCGCTGCAATGGTGCTTCATTGGGGCAAAGTATCAAGTTACTAGTACAAAATTTCTACCAGACCATACATTGAAATGATTCCCAAAAAAAAAGGAGCCTATCAGTTAACTTTTCATGTTTAGGAGCCTCTACAAGATGAATGCACATGATCACAGTAAAGTAATTTCAACCAGTCTTTAACCCTAAAATATGTCGAAGAATTTCTAATGTGTACATGCAAGTCTGCACATGCCAGTTATCTAGGAATTGGCGAATTGCAAATGTTGGAAATAAAAAGTGAAGGTAAAATGAACATGAGAACCGATTTGTTTACCAAGGTCTCAGATTCGGTGATCTCTACTACACTTGTCAAAGCACTCATGAAAAAGTCTAGCTCCTACTGGCTACTTGCATCCTCTGAAGGATCCGAGAAACCTAAATGGTTGTAACTCTTGTAGCAATGTCTATAAGTGAGACTAAATAAAATGGGTGCTTCAGATACAACAATTACAATGGGGGCTTGTTGCCGTTTTGAAAAGCCAAGATACCTTTTCTACTCGAGCCCCTTTTCTATCTCAAAGCTCTCAAAAACATGTAGAACAAAGGAAGCCAGCTTCTCGAAGCTTACCATTCAGCTCAACTAGCTTACCTTCTCAAACTTCGTATAGCATACATTATACGAAGTTATACGAGGCGGTGGCGGAGGCGGAGGGGCGGCGGCGGACGGTGGTGGAGGAGGAGGAGGTGGCGGGGGTGGAGGAGGCGAGGAGGCGGAGGAGGAGCGGCTTGGAGGCG
This sequence comes from Raddia distichophylla, assembly GCA_005191435.1. Lineage (NCBI taxonomy): Eukaryota > Viridiplantae > Streptophyta > Magnoliopsida > Poales > Poaceae > Raddia > Raddia distichophylla. The sequence continues at coordinate 3,903,157 of SPJY01007910.1, read as the reverse complement.
GCGGTGGCCGTGGCGGCGGAGATCTCCATGGCTGTGGCGGGTGGGCGAGGAATGGTGGGAGGGTTGTGTGTGAAGGGAGGCAAGGGAAGGAGACGTGGGCTCGTGCGGGTGCGGGAGTGGAGGTTACGTGTGGGCGTGTGGGACGCCGCCACACGTGTGGGCCGGAGCGCGCCAAGGGTCGGTGTTTCGATTCTCTCCAGGGGATCCTGATTCCGCCCGTGAGGCCGCGATTCGTGTCTACGTGTCCCAAATTCCCAATTCCCTCCCCGGTCGAAATTCGAAAATAAAAAATGCCTGCATATATCATGCATGTCTCGATACAAAATACAAAATTGACAAAGGGTATTTTCTTTCTTCCTTGAAGCACCACTCACGACCCCTTTATTCATCTCACTAAAAAAAATTTACACTTACAACACTAAAACAATATCTAGCAGACACTTTACAGGAACTGTTTACAACTTGTACCAATGCTTTGTATACACAAATATCTACCAACTAAAAACATTTCCTTGATACATGGCCTTATAATATTTCTTTTAAAAAAACAACTGATTTATGACCTTGCTCAAACAATAGTTAAGATCTTGGTTAGAATGGTTTGGGTTTGCCAATGGCGGTGGGCGACGGTCAAAGTGAGGTAGTGTTGGGATAGGGTTTCAAATTTCAATTTTAACCCAAAGAATGAGGATCTTGTTAATTGGTTTTTCACAGCTTTCGATCGGCTTTTGGTAAAAAAACATATTTAAAGTTATAAAAAGGTTGTTTTCGACTAGGTTTTTCATAAAAATGGTAATAATTGAAAAACTGAGCAAACTAGTTTTCAATTGGAAAAACCACTTGAAAAACCAATCGATTTCTTGAAAAAAGAGGAATTTCATTTTTTTTAAAAGTAGTTTATCGATTGATTTAGATCGCAGGTTTTGATAATGCTACTCATCAAAGCATTCGGAAATCCGTGAGCAACGATACCACCTCGTTTGTAGGATCAATGACGAGTAGTGGACCATATTCAGCCGACAAAATCGATGGAGGAGTATGATCACTAGGAGGCATAGGAAAGTGGCAAAAGGATCCAAGGGCAAGATACCACTGAAGATGAGGAAGGAAGAATAGAGCGGTCACCACACACACACACACGTATATATATAGATTATATGCTCATGTTCTCAACACGAATCGACATAGATAAAAGTGTGTCAATTGGTATTTTGAGTCGACACACACAATAAGTAATCATGCGGACTGATGATTAGCACGAGCATATCTAGATTTTTGTTGGGTGTCTTTTAAAGAGCCAACACTCGCAACCTTATTTGTGTCAGTTCTACATGAATCGGCATTAATGTACCACTCGATATGTGTGTGTAGTGCTAGTACTTTCAGATCTGGTGAGACATTGTTGAGATGTATGGGTCTAGCCGATGTATTTATTAATAGTGTTTTGGAAAATCTGAAAGGTGTACCGAATGGATTGTAGGAATGGGTTGTGAGAACTCATTAACAGAATATTGCTTTCTGAGGTAGGGAGACACAAAATTAAATAGTGACTCCACCTACTAGCTCATATGGGAGAGAGAAAAAGAAGAACACACGTATGCACTCGCGCGCCTTAGCGGGTTTAGGTCGAGGGCAACTCGTGCATGACGCCTATATGAATGTTCTACCAAAGTCGGGTCCGGTTGCTGATGCAGTTGCAACCTTCTTTTGCAATTTTATTCCTTTTCTCTCTAGAAAATTTGAACTAGTTACGAGATATGGAGGTCGTGTGTCTAATCGTGACATACCTTGTGACTCGTTCAACGGCTGCACTACTAGAGAAATGGCATAATTTACCAGCACGTCAGTACCGGCCGTTGTATTAAAACCAGTACAAATAGTGCATCAGTACCGGTTCGTAGCTACAATAGTAATTTTATACTTTCAGTACCGGTTGGAGGCAACAATAAAGATATCTTTAGCAGACGGGTATAAGCCAGCTGGCGGGCTCATCAGTACCGGTTCGTAATACAAACCTATACTGATATGGGCTCATCAGTATTACGAACCGGTACTAAAGGCTCGTTGCAGCAAACTTCAAAAGGAATACATATCATACTCTAATCATATGTGTGGATGGGTGGGTTGGTTGATTCGAAGGGTGAGTGAAGAGTCATGTAGTGGCATGAGGTCTTAGGTTTAATGTCCCAATTGGAAAAATCGGGACTAAAGCCTGTTCCTAATCGGGAATAAAGGTCACTTCCGTAGTAGTGCTGGTCTATCATATATGTAACATATGATCGCCGCCGAGAGCGAGAAAGATCTAAACCTAGGGTTTTTGCCTCTTTTTTGCTATACCTCCACACTAGCCTACTCGTCTCACTACGCCGACATGCACTAATCATCGGGATAGCATAGTTCCAAAACCTACCAATCCTTGTGATCCTGCAACGAAAGAGAATGAATAAGGTTTTAAGAGGTAGTCGGCGCGATTGCTTTCTCTACATCATCGCCGTGATCTACTTCGGCCACTATATCATTGCGATGGATCATCTTTGTCTCTTCTCTTTCTAGGATGATCAGTATATATTGCTCTTTGCACTAATCCACAGTTTCCGTTTTCTTTGTTTACCAATATAATGAAGGGGCTTATCGTCTATTTCATTCATGTGTTTCAATATATAAATGTTGCACGATGTTGCTAGTTAATCAATCCATGCTTATGATTATTTAAATTAAATCTAAAAGGACTGATGTTTAATTACATTTCAATTTGGGACTAATGTTTAGTTATAATTCAAGCTGGAGCCAATGTTTAATTAATCAATTAGGATATACAGTTGTCTCATTATTCCGCGGCAAAACGCTCATGTCGCGCTACCGTACTGTGGCATCGGTCGACCATAAAACCAATGATTTGCTGTGTGTTTAGAGCATTTTCAGTGTAGTCTCCTGCACCGTCCCTAAATATGCCATATAGGAGAGAGAAATGACGTGGATCATAATTAAAACAGAGAGAAGCATCATCTCTTAAAGAAGAGACGGTTCCTTCATTTAATGGCTAGTGCAAGGAATGACTGAACTCTGCATTAGAGGCTAGCTATTGATCATTTCTTGAGCACGAGAAAAGAGACGTGAGCAATGCATTGTGCGTTTTAAATCTTTAATATTAACTGATGCTTCTTTCCTCGTGGATTCATTTGAGACGACTTCGGGGCTGCTGTGCGTTGTGCAGGCCGGCGAACCGGCGGCTGAGCCCTACTGCATGTTGCATTACTGCCTGTCGAGTGGTCGTAGCAAGTCGACCAGAAATTAACATAACATGGCACATCATATTCGGTCGCAATTCACGTTAACATTACTAAAAATGGTGTTCTATCGATACCACATCAAAACCGAGTGGTATCTGTAGAAACGGAACTATACCGTATTTACTCAACCGAGAAATGCATAACCCTAAATTGCATGTGGCCATGTCTTCAGAGAGGATATGATCCACAGGGATCATGCCAACATTTTGTGAGAAATAATCCGGAGACGGATGATCAAAATTGGATCTTTTTAGAGAAATAATCTCTTCTTTTTCTTTGATTTTTTTTTTTTGTGATTGTGTCGTTATCTCGAGATGTCTTATTTTCGTGACCAATAGGAAAAAACGACTGGTTACCCATTGGTTGTGCATACCATATGGTGCAGTAAAAAAATGGATTACCCCTAATTTTTGCAAGGCTTTTGGGCATTAGAAAACAATTTTGCTATGGGTAAAGGATATAACAGTGTGAACCGATAGCGTCCCTAGACGCACAACTTTGAATCTATGATGTGTCGAATTAGGAGTAACCTTAAACTCCACAATTGGGGTGACAGAAGACGTCCTAGCTTAGACGGCGACACCTCTTGCCTTCTGTTGCTTTGTCTTCTCCGACGATTTAGGCCAACACTGAAGTGCTTGGTTGCTCCTCCTCTTGTGGCTCCATCCTACTCTTATAACATGTTGTCACTATTGTTCAGTGATAGCACACTGTCATGAACCTGATGTTGCTGTTGCATGTTATTGTTCCACGTCAAGGCCATGAGTGATGCTCCATGTACTTATGACACTAAGGTTCTGTTTTTTTAGCTGATCTAAACGGCTGGACAACTGAATGGTTGAAATGACTGAATTTCTAGAGCTCTATGAGATAGTCTCGAGATTCGAATCAATTTCATTTGCCTTACTTTTCAAAGCCTTAGGACCCACGTTCGAGACAACAAAAAAACGAACTAAAAAAACTAAAAGCATATGTCTTTTTACGTATAAAAAATAGTTAAACTATTAAGCTGTTAAATTGTTAAGTTGAAAAAAAACAGAGCCTATAAACATGAGAATGTGACGTCGCCATCAATACATGTTAAAATTTTCAAAACAACTTTCTTACCGACATAGTGCGTTAGCACTTGACAGATGTTTTAAAAAATAATTCAGTTTAGTGGTCATCAGTCTATATACTTTTGCAGGCGTTTATGGGCTAACCAACACTTTTTTTAAAAAAAGAAACATGTAAGAAATATTTGCTACGTGTGCACCCTGTCCTGTTTCCTGCGCTCTCCCCCCTCCGAGAGAGCATGCACGCCACCTTTTCCCCTCTCTCTGCGCCCTTCCCCATCCCGTTGCCTTCCTTCAAACTTCTCCAATCCGCAAGGACCGCAACCCGCGACCAACCTCCACAACATTTCTTCAAGAAGCCCGGAATCCAGCCGATTTTCAGACGCCCGCTTGCCCAGATTCTCCCGCACTCGGATCGGGAATTGGAATGGAGGAGGGCGGCATGGAATCTGCAGGATCATTCTCCCGCTCCTCCTCCTTCGTAAGCGCGCCGCGCGCGTCGACCGACCGAATCCTTCGTTGCTCTCGGAGAAAGGCGCTGTCTTGACCCCCAGTTCTTGCAGGGCGGGTTCGAGGAATGGGTGGCATTGGTGAGGAAGCGCAGCGGCAAGGCCTCCTCCTCGTCATCCCGGCAGCACCCGAGGCCGGGCGGTTTGGCTGTCGAATACAGTGTCAGGTACCATCTCTCTCTCTCTCTGCATTTCGTTCTTGTGATTTGTAGGTGGTGAAAGAATTGTTTCGACATTGTTTGTACCATGGCCGATCGAATGGTTTGGATAACAAGTAGTAATAGTATTATTTTTTTTCTGTGATTTCGGTTGAGATGTGGCAACTAGCATATGGACGGTATGTTCTACCACTGTTCGCCAAGTATTAATCATCTTAGTCTTAGGTTTGCATGATGCATCTATTTTTAGTTTGCAAGTGTGTGGCACTAATACTCTGGATGTACGCCAACTGCCTTCCAGAATTTAGTATGATCTGAACTTGATCCGCGCGCAGCCAGCTATTGCTGGACTGCTGTTCTATTAGTGCAAAGATGCACAGCTTCCCTGCATGTTCTAGGGAAAAAGGTTACAAATCTACCAAGTAGGAAAGAATGAACATCCTACGTTGTAACACCCACGGGAAGATCAATTATGTAAGATTTATGAAGTTTATGTCGAGTAGACTATGAGACCATTCGCCATTCATCTCATGGGTTCCTCACCAAGTCATCAGTTGCAGCATTTTTGTAGTTCCAATTTTAAGATTTCTACTGTACATATGATTTTATTCTTTAATTGGATGAGTTTATCATCCAAAGTCTTTTTTTTTTGCCAACTGATACGACTATTGCAATTTCCATATTGCAGTTCAGAAAGAGTAGGAATTGGAGAACCTGGCAGCAATGTGATCCACTCTAACCCATGTCATAAAATGTCGGAAACAAACCTATGGGATAGGCTTGGACGGGTTTCTATGATGGATATTGAATCAAGTAACTTCACCTGGAGTTCTCTCTCTTCACTGCACCATACAAAACATACTACTAACAGTACAGAGCCCTCTGAGGATGACACAAGCAGAAGTTTTGAGGTTTGCATTTGTCTTGCTTGTATAAATTACCTCTCATATTCTGAGGGTTTCTGTGATGTGCAACTTGTGCTTTGCTGACTGCAATGTTGTGATCCAATAAGTATCAATTACCATGCAGCTCACAAGGCCACTACAAAGACCTAGAGGAAATATCTTTCACGAGTAGTTCCTTCAAATGGAATAATTTCAAAATAAAAAATGACTTTATTAGCAAACGTCTAGTTTACTTCTAACAACCTATTTAAAAAAAAAAACCTTCTAACAACCTTCATCATCCTGCATAGGTGACAGTTAATTCTGGGGGAGTTGTTTTCATTGCGTTATTCAGAATGTCTGAAAGTGATGAACTTCCACCCGTGGAAGCTGCTGCAGTTCTAAAGATAGCACCCTCAAGGATGGCCACACAGTCAGAACGATTTGGGTATGAACTTGCTAAATGGCTTGGAGTGCGGGCCCCTCAAGTAAGTACCCACTTTGCTAGCTGAAATTCGGCTAACTATGTATATATTACATTGACAACTCTCTCGACCAATGCAGGGCAGAGTAATTCATAACTCCTCATTCGAATGGCAACAAATCAAGGATGCAATTGAAAATGCTCGACATAAAGCAATAGCTGTTGGTAATGAACTCGAGGAGATGATTTGCAGTGAGATGCTAGAAGCCCTTGAACTTAGCCGATGCCTATTCCTGATGAAGTATAAACTACAAGTTACCAGTAATGTACCCTACAAAAAATGGTGCCTTCTTAAAATAAAAGAATTTCTAATGCTGTTTTTGCAGTTATGTGCATGGATCCCCTCTGCTAGAGAACACAGTTCCATTTGATTCACGGGAGTCTGCTGAAAAAACCGCTGAAGCTTTAGGTAGGGTCTTGATACTGGACCTTGTACTGAGAAATGAGGATAGGCTGCGGTGTCGTCCTCTTGGATGGCGTGGAAACTATGCAAATTTACTTGTTTCTTATAAGGAAGCTCATGCAAACCTTGACTCATTGGATGATATTTATGATTCTGCCATCATGCGTTACAAGCCGGAGATCATCATAAGCCCTCAGAAACCGAAGCAGAGAAAAGCAGCTTCAATAAGTGGCAGTATTGGCTCAGATGTCTCAGAACACATGCTCGAGGACTCATATGACCCTAGTGAGCCTGAGATTCCGAGCTTTCACATTTTAGCCATTGATTCAGGGGTACCACGCAGACCACCTTCCAGTAAGCGGGCAAAAGATCAAGAGAGCTATCCCAGGCTGGTGGAGCTTACACTAAATAACTGGGACTATTCTTCCAACCTTTTGTTTGAGGTGTCTTTTGGAAAACTCGGTATCCCAGGACCTGGAGAATTTGACGTGTCATCTGACTATAGCTATCATTCTTCTCTGTCTGAGAGTGATGTGGTAGCAACAGTGAATTCATTCCGAGGAGGCTTTCGTAGTGCTCTGAGGGACCTTCAACGTTTCCATATTTTCCTCCTCACGCTGTATCAGAAGCTGGATGGTCTATTGAAAATTTTCTTCAATCTTATGTATAAAGGTTTGAATGAAGCCGACAAGGAAGATGCTGTTCCTTCTGATTCACCATTGTGTTCATTAGATACACAAACAGATTTATCTGATGTCGAAGTCCCAAGGCATATGCGCCGGCCTTACCGTACCTTATCTCGTGATAGTTTTGACTTGTCATCATCTCCTGCCTGTCGAGAGAGCTTTATGACTAAGAATTTTAGAGGAAATGGAGATGCGTCTCGTGGTCTGCGGTTGACAATGAAGCTACGAGATTTTAACAAGTATGCTAAGGTGTAGTGTGGATGGAAATTTCATCTACTTTTTATCAGACATGAGCATCTAGTTGGCATCTAGTCCATTTTCACTCTGCATGTTAAGCTAGAATATTCCTTAAATTAGTTCAGAATTCTCCTAACTGCTGAAAAGATTCTAAAAGGATCGATTGAACAGAGCATAAAATTAGATGCAGGAAACCAAATAGCTATCTGTAAATTATTTCAGCACATGAATTCCATATTAATTGAGCATCTGGTTTCAGATATGTATAGATACCTACTTGACAACTGTTTGCTCCGTGTGGATAGTATTGTTTCTATAATTATCTGATAATCTGCTACCTTTTGTGTTCATTATGCAATACTATGTTACAGGTAGACAGTGAATTAAGCAAAGAAATAGAACAATGGAATGACATGCTCAGGACTGATGTTGTGAAATTGTGTCAAGACAACAGTTTTAACACAGGTTTCTTTGAAGGAATAGATAATAGCATTGCTGTTGATGCGTATGAGTTGAAGGTAATTGTGATGCACCCAGCCTGTCTGGCACCACTAATTGTTTATTACAGTAATCGAATATACCTAGCAATTGTGTTTCAGGTTCGACTTGAGCACATTCTTGAGAGGATATCATTGATTTCAGATGCTGCAAGCACTGAACGTCCTTCTCATATCACAGATTACATGTACATTGGGGGTGCTCTAGCTGCTCGGTCAACATACACACTTCAGCACCTCGGCATCACTCATATATTATGCTTGTGTGCTAATGAAATTGGGCAGTCTGAGTCTCAGCAGCCATGCCTTTTTGACTATCGAAACTTCTCAGTAAGTACATTTGAGAAAACTTGTGAAATAACTTTATGGAATTACAAATTATTTGCATGTAGCAAAAGGGTGAAGCTCCAATTTGGAGCTTCCTTGCCAATAATTGTGAACTAATCTTTTGCTTTCCTTGTAATGCTCCATTTTTCTTTCCTTTAGATAAATGATGATGAGAATGCAGACATCAGTGACGTTTTCCAAGATGCTACTGATTTCATCGATTATGTTGAGCATCTGCGTGGCAAAGTACTTGTTCATTGTTTTGAGGGAAAAAGTCGGAGCGCAACTGTTGTTCTTGCTTACCTGATGATGAGAAAGTAAGACTGCGTAATAATTACTGTTATGATCTTTTTTAAAATCAGAAGGGTCACTTTTAACTTATTAATTAATGAGATTTTACAAACCAACATTTTTGAGATAATGGAACAAATACTCTGACCTCTATGTACAGCCTAGAACAGACCAGCATATCATTATAGGGCCTCTTAAGTCTTAATCCATAATTCCAGATAACATATAGTCAATTACTAGGAGGGAAAAAAATATGTGTGCAATGCGAATTCATAGTGCTTGCCACCCATTTCATCAGGTGAAAGCCACATGCTTCGTTTTACTGTTCTGTTGAACTCATTGTTTTACTCTGTTTCATGTTTCTTATAGGAACTGCACTCTCCTAGAAGCATGGAACATATTGAAGAAGGTGCATCGACGTGCGCACCCTAACGATGGTTTCGCTAAGGTCTTGTTGGATCTTGACAAGAAGCTGCATGGTAAAATCTCCATGGAATGGCAGCACAAGAGGCCTGCAATGAAGGTGTGCCCAATCTGTGGCAAGAATGCTGGGCTCAGCAGCAGCTCGCTGAAGCTCCACCTGCAGAAGGCACACCGGAAGATATCGTCAGGAAGCGTAGACACCGCAATGACCCTGGAGATACAGAAAGCGATAGAGGCAATCAAGGCTGGACGGGGTGGCAGTGACAGCCCATCGCAGAAATCGCAGTCGCTCTTAGAAGGGTTTTGATGCTACCTTCTGGTGTTCCTTGAGTATCAGTGCATGCATTGCAACAGGGTCACATGTGTCTGTTTTCAGAGCAAACTGCATCCAGACATACGTGACACGTCTGTGCCTAAATTTTGACTTGCGTAGCACATTTCTAGAGCCATAAGTTGCGTAATTTGGGGTCAAATTAAAGCTGATTAGCATGATTCGAAAGATCTGGCCATTAATATACACGGTTTATTCATTAATACACTCTGAAAAACTAAGCCTGCTATTGAAGTTAGCCGTCATAGTGGAATGTAAGTTAGACTTGTGATGAAATGCACGATATTTTCCCCAAAAATTGCATGAGATAAACTTAATTGATCAAGTGAACAGGTGCATTTCCAAACATATTCTGAAAACCTGCAATCCTGAATCCTTCATATCTTTTAGACTTACAAATTACAATGTGCTCGACCGAATGGAAGCTTTTCATCTATCAATCAACAGTACAGAATTACAATCAAACTATTTTTTATTACTAATGTAAAGAATCAGTTGTTACAAACCACATATCACAGCCATAATCTAGTCTAGCAAAACCATCACCAATCATTAGTGAAAACAACAGCTCCAACCTAAAAATTGTCCTGTACAAGCCCTGATAGGAATCATCTCCATCAGGTCTTCAAGGTATAAGAGCTTGCCTATACAACTCATCCTTGCCATCAGCAGGTGAGTACTTGGTGAGCATTACTCCGTTAGACACCGTTTCTGCAGAGCTCAAAACATGCGCTGCGTTCCAATACCAAGGTTGCAAGTGAGCATCAAGGGAAGGTGAGTTTGGAAGCATCACTGAACCCCAGTCTCTCTGCCCTGTCCGCGTTTCACGAATTCTTCGTCGCACTAAAAGCCCAGAAGCATCTTCTCTTCTGATTTCTGTCATGGTCCGTGCTATTGCCATGCATAGGAGAAGCACAAAAACCGCATCCTCTTCAGGTAAGAACTCTACTGCAAGTAGTTTCCAGTTTAGGAGCATGGTTGCTCTGCCACCAGGATTATCTGGTGATATACGAACAAGGGTAAGATATTGCTCCTCTTCATTGCAGCTTTTTAGTGAGTTATCCTTGTTTATCCTGTAGCTCAATCTCCTTCCTACAAGTAGCCTTGCCTGATAATATAGTTTGTTGCACTGCAGTTAGTGTTAAGAGATAGTGGAAATGCAGCTTGTCTATAGCATGGGCCAAATGGGCTGTATACAAGTACAAGGGAAAAAGAAAAAATACATAGAGACCCCTATACAAGTATCCAATCTAATATCCCCCTTAAACTTACGGTGGGTCAACAACAATTAGTTTGGAGACATTTAGTGAAGAAGTTGGTGAGCTGAAGATCCGAAGGCACATGACAAAGAGTAACCACTTGATTTTGCACATGGGATCGAACGTAGTGAGCATCAACACCGATGTGCTTGGTAAGATCATGCTTCACGGGATCACGAGCAATGCTGATGGCATCAATGCTGTCAGAGCAAATGTTTGTCGAACAGATATTTGTCGGAGTAGAAACAGGCACACCCAGGTTGACAAGAAGCCACTGAAACCAAGTCATCTTAGCCGTCACAGAGGCCAATTTACGGAGCTCAGCCTCAGCACTAGATTGAGGAACAACAGTCTGGTGCTTGGTCTTTTAGGAGATCATAGAAGAGCCAAGGAAGACACAAATGGCCAAGACAGACTTGTGATCGGAGGGATCACTAGCCCAAGAAACATTTGAGTAGACCTGAAGTTGTAAGTGACTGGAGTAGGAGAAAAACAAGTGACAATCAGCCATACTATGAAGGTAGTTGACCAACAGATTTGAGCTACATAGTAAGGCCAGAAACATGGGTGACAGCGGGCACATGGAATCTAAAAATGGAGAAAGTGCCTATACCAGAAACTCAAAAGGAAGTCCCATCAGCCGTTTGCACAGAAAGAAAAGGAGCGGGCCGCAGAGGACTAAGGTGAGAAGTATCTGGTGTCATGTGGAAGGAGGCACAAGAATCAAGATACCAAGTGGAAGGGAAGACTGGCACTAAGACTGGTGGACACAGAGAAACTAGAAGAGGTGTGGTCTAGCCGATGCTCTACGCGCTTAGGGCTAGGCGCTCAGGGCGCTGAAACAGCTGAAGAGCAATGGCTGGCAGTGGGATAGGACATGAACAAGTTTGAGAAGCCAAAGCAACAGATAGAAGCCCGAATCCGGGTAGGCAGAGGCCATGCACGGCGGTTATGGGTGGCAAAGCCACGATGACAGTGGTGTTGCCCGTGGACAGTGGCTCCTAGCAGCAACGGCTACTAGTCCCCGTGGACGTCGGTGATGGTAGCGACGCTCTTGGCACCGAGAGGAGGGTGCGTAGCATGGCCACAAGTATATGTGGGCACACACGCGACAGTGCACGACGCAACACTGTCCTTGCGGGTAGCGAATGGCATAGTGATGCCATTAGGGCCCTGGTGGAGGCAGGTAACAACTGCACAGTCTGATAAGGCGATAACGTGCACGGGCCAGAAGGCGAGCAGTGATGCGTAGGCGCCGGGTGGTGGTGCACGCGGACTGGGAGGCGATGCACATGGGTCAGGAGGCTGGGCTATGACGTATATGGACTAACCAGAAGTGCACAGACCGGGTCGGGGCTGATGCGATGCACACAAAGTCGAGCCGGCATAGATCAGAAGCCGGGGCGACCAAAGACGCAAGCTGGAAACCAGCCGGTGCGCTGGCGACGCTGATCATGGCCGAGGCGGAGGCCGCATGACCGGGCGGCACGGGCTCAAGTGGGTGCAAGGAAGCGGCAACACAACCGAGCCAATGCGGGCCGAGTTGGCGCAGGGAGGCCACGGAGTTAGCGCGATCAGGGAAGTGCGAACCCGAGCCGACGTGAAGAGGCGGCACGGCGGCGCATCACTGGCACGGGGAGGTGGCGGCAAGGTCGTGCAGGCATGGGCCTAAGCTAGGGCGAGGAGGTGACGACGTGGCAGGGGGAGAGGGAGGCGAGACGGGGCGCCTCCGGTGTGGACCACCGACGACAACAGCGTAGCCTACCGGCAACGAGCCAGCAGAGGCAAAAATTATTTTTAATCCTTTTTAAAAAATAATTTTAATTTTCACCCGGCCAAAAGGGTTAGATTTGGAAAAAGTTATACCGGGGGGGTTAAAATTAAAATAATTTTTTAAAAAGGATAAAAAAATAAATTTTTTTGCAGAGGAGACAGCTACAAGGTGGTGGTGAGGGGACCCTAACCTAGCCTCTTGATACAATGTTAGAGATAGTGGAAATGCAACTTGTCAATTCCATGGTTTCGATTGGTTGTATATACAATTACAAGGGAAATAGAAAAATGTAAAGAAACCCCTATACATGTATCTAATCTAACAGTTAGAAGGCATTAAATGATGGCATTGTGAATATTTTACAGTGCAAATGAAGTTTTATGTGAATAGTGAGCTGATCTTGTATTTATATGCGTGGTGCAAGTCATATACCAAACCATCTAACATAAGTTCATTTAGCAGTCTAGAATTAAAATTATTCCAGAAATTAAAACAGTGCAATTATACATTAGAGTAAAACACATACATGTTAGGTAAAAGAAAATAATAAATTAAATTGTTATGTTAAAGGACATCTATTGACATAGATACAGTCATACGGAAACTTACATCCATGGAAAACCATTTTGCCAAAACATGTGATTACCAGCGATAATCAGTGAGATTTAGTAAAAAAATTGTATTTAAAATTTAAAATCCAGGGAAAACCACTACATCAAAATTTGGAAATTGTGATAATCAGTGGGTCCAGTAGAAAAAAATATCAGCAAACGAATTTGGGGGTGGGTGTATTTAAATTTTAATAAATATGGCCAAAATTTCAGCCACATTTCAGCAATTTCAGATGGTACAAATTTGCAAGATTAATTTTTATTCAAACTTTTCCAAGAAAAAAGGGTGCATCACTACCCTCCAATAATTTTTTTGTGATGAAATTTTTTAATTAATACCATGTTGAAATTTTTTCGTTAATACTATGTTGCATTTCTAAAGCAGAAAAGACGAACGTCCCACCCTTTTATCTGCAAAATAATCCATACTACCTCCAATTCCACATAAAATGCAGTGAGAGAAAAAGAACATGAGACCACACCTCTTCTTCTGTGCTCTCGTTTTGTAGAAGAAAGTTGAGATCATCTCCCAACCGCACTGTCAGTACATGTCCAGTGGAAAAGCTCCAAACCACATTATTCTCCTGTTGATCTTTTGTTGGTGTCGCTGTGCCTATTATCTTCTCTGAACGACACAGAAAAACAAACACACACGTCCTCCCAAGTCAAGAGATGATACTCACGTGAAACAATTATTCTGCATACTTTAGTTACCAGGAGCATAACCAACAGATGTTGCATTTGCAACGTACGACCATGAGCCTTCTCGAACCTCAATGATCCTATCCTCCGGTTTCACTGCCACAGGAGTTTCAGCGCTTCTCCGCCATATCCCTCTGCCTATTCTACACAAGTTGCAGAAGACTTCAGCAAAGTATATTGGCTACTCAGGTATGAAACTACATGTCAATCCCCTGGAGCTTAAGCATAGTACTGTTACCATTTAAAGCAAGATCTCACATGACTAATTTGTTAGAGCAATTTTTAGAAAATCATTTTCGAGAGCGATATGTGACGACACTTGTACACCAATGTTTTCCAAGGAAAACAGAATACTATCCACCAAGGTAAACTATAGAAGACTTTCTCCAAAGTACCTCGTTCGAATGACAAAACATTCTTTCCCACTGTTGTCAAGCACTGTTCGGGTCAGCCACCGCCCTTCTTGTGGACGGTAACTTCTCATGCGCAATATGACATCAGAAATCATAGCCCCACTATCATCAGTGACTCGGTCAGGTACACATTTTAACAAGTATGATGCTTGAACTGGAGGGGTAATTGATGTCATTGCTCTCATCCTCACATCTAGTTCTTCTGTAAGAGTGAGAGCTTTCTCATGCAACATATCACTCCAAGAGAACGATATGATCTTAAGGAGCTTGCTGTTTCTGAAACACCTACTCGTGCTGCGCCTGACCTCAATGGTAAGGCCCCGGGTTGCAAATTCACAATACAGATGCCATGTTTTCTGCCAGTTTTTGCAGGATAAATTATCCATTGATTTGTTGAGCTTTAGTAATCTGTGACACCTCTGTGTTCGCAACCACAAGAATTCCTTGCTGATGTCTTCACTGTCAAATTGCCCTTTCAGGAACACATACACCTGCTATCAAAAATCAATGATATTGTATTGCCAGCAAATAAAACAAATAGTTAAGATAGAGAAAAGAGGAACTAGTGAGGTTTCCCTTGCATGGTCCCATAATGAGTTTAAATGATGAATTCCATCTACATGTATATGCAATAAGTGTCAATTCACTAAATGATTCAATATTCACTGACTGCATGAAATAAAGTTGGCATCAAACCTTTTTTTTTTTAACAAAAAAAAAACTTGGGCATCAAACCATTGACGCAGTAAGTTCAAACCTTTTAGGCATCATATTATTGCTGATATGTATTATTTTCAATGAAATATACAAAAAATAGTGTTCGTTCAATCATGTTTACCTAAATAAAAATATTCAAAACTGTAAACCAGATGCAATCACTAACGAAGGGTAAATAAGCTTATCATTGGTTGAACTCTGCAAAATATTTAATAACTGAGCAGACCTACCCACTATTTGAGGCATTACGACATTAACATCGAAAATCTTCCATCATGGATTAAAGTGATTGTGGAATTCATGATTTCTTTTTCAACTTGTTATTGTTAACATTATGACAAATCCATGATTTTTGAGTTCTTTGCCAATCGAAGGCGTAGTAAATGCCAAACTGATGGAATTTTTATTAAGAAGAAGAAACAAATGGAATGAGTTATAAGCCAGTAGAAAATACTGTTTACTGGCAAGTTATCAAGAGCATGCTGTGCTGGCTACTGTGAAGTTGGGCCACAAGTTCCACATTATGATTTTACAGATTCAGAAACCATGGTTACCATTTTAGTAGTTTATTTGTGACCGTTCTAGAAGACTAGAACTGTGTAATTTTGCCAAAAATACTAGTGGCCCCTGGTCCCGAAGGACCCGAACAAATGTCTGGAATAACCTCAGAGATACCTCCATAAGAAACCTAGGTTGCAACCCCTTGTACATGCGGTTGACATCCTCTTCTGATGCTGCAGCCTCCCAATAAAATGCCTCCCTTGCTACGCCAACTGCTGCTGCATCAACCTCTGATCCAGCCGTATCATATGGCTCATCATATGCCTCCTCCCACAACTCCCTTGTCCTCTCAACTACCTCCTCATTCACCACCTCCCCAAAACTCACTATCGCTTTCAAGACATCGTCCTTGATGGCCATTGCTACCATGTCTCTCGCATAGGTTGCTGGAAAACTCTGCCAAGGAAAAATCACAGTTGTGTCAAGTAAATACATCCAAACCACATTTGTCTCGGCTAATAATACGTAATGCCTATACTTCTATACATACCTGATGGGCAAGCCACATTAGTAGTATGTCAAGGCTAGGAACCAGCCGTGGGCATTCTTTGGTTGTGCACAAAGCCTTCTTGATAAGGTCAAGGAAATGCAAGTATCGTCGTCTTGCAGCAACATGGTAGACGCCTTCTGAGACGAAGGGAGAGGCAAAGCGAGATGCTAGGCCAGAAAACCTTTCAACCATCTTCAGAATTTCACCATTGGCAGTGTCTTTCACATCGTTGGCATCAAACTCATTACTGCCAATTTCGAACGGCTCCAATGGATATCGTGCAGCCCAGACATCGCAACAACAGCCAGCAGCATACTCCTCGTTCTCGGTATCGAGTATGGATGGACGGTCGATGAGGCGTCCAAACCTTGTTTCACAGTATGCAGCATAGCTCTCCTGCGATCAAGCATCATTGCTGTGATTTATCAAGGCTAAAAAATAAATAAATATTTCACAAAGTTGCCGGGATTTTATGGACAAATTGGTGCCCAATTTCAATTCAGAGATTCTTTTATAGAAGAAATTATATATTTTCCAAAAGATTAAGCACAGTGATTTGCAACGTGAAATTTCTGCAAGACATTGTTTTCTATGCACAGTGAACTGTCCAATTCTGTCAAGATCGCAACCAACAACAGACATTCGATTAAGCTGGCCCAGCACTACTCGTCGTGGGGTGCGGGAATCAGCTTGCCATCCTATAAAACGACCACGTAATTTTCCCCCCAAGATCTCTCACGCAATCAGCAAAGAGCACAGGCGTGCCCAAGAAATGGTCTAGTCGTCACGCTCACTCACATGGTGGAAGCAGTGGCAGAGCCAGACGAGCTGCACGTCGGACGGGGGCAGCAGCATCGGCGCCTCCCCTCCCGCGGCCGCCGCCGCCTCCTCCGCCGCCAGCGGCAGCCACAGCGCCTCGTACCTCCTCACGGACCTCGCCCCAACCGAGGCCCCGCCGCCCGGCGCCGAGCGGAGGAACGCGAGCAGGCGGCGCGCGGCGGCGGGGAGGTCAACGGAAGGCGCGGGGCCCAGGCTGCGGGGGCCGGGCGACGACGAGGAGGAGGCGCAGGAGGCCATGGCCGCGGAGGCGGAGGCGGAGGCGGAGGCGGTGGGCTCCGCCGCCGCAGAGCGCATGCGCTTTCTTGGTGGTGGTGGCGCAGTGGCAGTGGAGGGGGCAGACAGAGGCCAGCGCGGTTGGTGAAAAGGGATCGCGACAGATGGGACAAAGCGACCGACCATTTTGGGTTCGAATTATTGACGACGACGTCACTTGACACTACCGAGGCCGAGCTGCGACACGTGCTGACCAAGTGGCCAGCTCCGTATATCTGTTGCTCACCCAGGATGCATCGTCCTCACGCTCGCTCTCGGGAATTCGCGGCGCGACGATCGTGTGTCGGTGATGTCGAAGAACGAAACGGAGCGGAGCGAATTACCTGAAGCAATACAATGTTGCGGAGAAAGGGATTGGAAGAGGATTTGCCGCACGATAGTTGTGTCGGTGATGGTGAAGAACAGAATGGAGCGAATTATATGGAGCAACACGATGTTATGAAGACCGCAATTGAATGAGGATTAATTTCGAAACAAGATGCACAAGCTCTACCTTGAATTGCGTTGCTCCGATGGTATTTAAAGACAGGAAAGTGAAGATAGTTCTCTGACCTTTTGAAAGAATATTTTTTATCCACTTGACGAGCATTGCGAGGGTTATCGGTGAGGATTATCCACCACTATTCTTCTTGAAACTTGCCAAGCTTTAGGAGAGATTTATTCTCCCCACAACTTGACATGCTTTTGAATAAAGAGAGGATTGTTATAACCCTAGGTGATTTATAACCGAAAGCCCGTCCCGAACCCCATGGGTATTATGGGCACAAACCAAATGTAGGCTAGGCTATATATGAAACCCCTTGTACACAAGATAGATTGATCGATAAAGATTATTGTGCTGGCTTTTGTGTCTCTAGATCTGTGTATCCTGTTATTATTATTGTGTTTGCGTGTGTGCGACGACTGTTTTACAACACGTTATCAGCACGAATCGCTCTCAGGTTTACGGGTTAGTCGTCCAAAATTAGTCGTCACAATTAGCAGTTCTTTGCCTCCACAAAAATTATTTTTGCTCAATTTTTAATGGACAATATGCGTGCGGATGAAAGCAAATATGCAGTGCAGAGGAGAGATGCAGGCGAGATCATGCAATCACCGCAGGGATGTGATCTGAACCTGCAGGTCACTCCCGTATTTATAGATATTCTTAATGCATGATTAGTGATAAATGTGAAACAAATTCATGATTAATGAGGACAAATTATTCTACCTAGTGCCTAAATGGATAGAGTGGTGGGTGTAGTGGAAAATGAGTGGTGGAGAGTGGTGAAAAGACCCACCCACTTGGGGAGGTAGTTGGCTGAAAGAAGTGGGTCGGCCGGCCTAGGTGGGGCCGGCCGGCCCACTTTTCCACCAAATTATTTTTTTTGATTTTTTTATTTTTAATGACAGGATAAATGCATGGTAAAATTAAATATGATATGGAAAAATGCACGAAAAATAAATATGAAAGCAAGATAAACTTTCGGCTTCTCCCGGTGGAGGCTTAAATTTTTGTTTTCGCAGTCGACGAGTTGGACCGCTTTCAACCATCAATTGTCTTGAATTAGTTCCGCCGCCAGAGTTGCTGTGGCCGGTTGAATTTTCTTTTTACGCTACACTTGTTTGATCTGAGGTTTTTGAGTGGCGTTGATCTTCCCTTACAGCTCCGATTTCTCGACCGCATGTTTCTTCCGACGGGGCTTGGATTTCCCCTTGTTCTCCTTCCAATATGGACGACGCAATGGCTCGTCCAACAATTGGAGAGTTCTCCTCATCGTAGCAATAATGTATCCACCAGAGGTCTTGTTATAACCCTTGTTTCCTCCCGCACAGATTTGGAATTCTTACCATAAAATGTGCGTACCTGTGAGCATTGTTCAGCTCTTGGCCTGAAGTTGAATGTTTCATCTCGACCGTTAATATTGAGCTGAATTTCTTCTACACCAACATCGATCGTCGCATTTGCCGTGCTCAAGAATGGTCTCCCAAGAATGAGGGGCGTCTTG